>CM019702.1:76376501-76405533 GCA_009760885.1 Achatina immaculata | reverse complement strand
ACTATTTCATACTCCAGGCCACATAACTCCTTATATTTCATACTCCAGGCCACATAACTCCTAGTGTTCCATAGTCCAGGCCTCATAACTCCTACTGTTTCATACTCCAGGCCACAGAACTCGTACTGTTTCATATTCCAGGCCCCAGAACTCCTACTGTTTCATACTCCAGGCTACATAACTCCTACTATTTCATACTCCAGGCCACATTACTCCTAATGTTTCCTACTCCAGGCTACACATCTCCTAATGTTTCATACTCCAGGCCACATAACTCCTAATGTTTCATACTCCAGGCCACAGAACTCCTACTGTTTCATACTCCAAGCCACAGAACTCCTCCTATTTCATACTCCAGGAAACATAACTCCTAAAGTTTCATACTCAAGGCCACATAACTCCTACTATTTCATACTCCAGGATACAGAACTCCTTCTGTTTCATACTCCAGGCCACAGAACTTCTAATTTTTCATACTCCAGGCCACAGAACTCCTCCTATTTCATACTCCAGGCAACGGTGCCCCATTCTCTAGAAAAATTCATATCTCTATTGTATATGTATGGTATCTGTATAGTATATTTAAAGTATTTGTAAGGTATCTGTATGGTATCTATATGTTATCTATATGGTATCTGTGTGATATATCCGTGATATCTACATGGTAACTGTGTGGTATCTGTGTAGTATCTGAGTAGTATCCATATGGAATATGTGTGTTATATGTGTGGGATATGTGTTTTATCTGTGTGGTATCTGTGTGGTATATGTATGGTATCTGTGTGTTATCTGCGAGGTATTTGTATGGTATGTGTGTTGTATATGTGTGGCATCTGTGCGGTAATAGAATGGTATATGTATGGTATATGTGTGGTGTGGTATCTGTGTGCTATCTGTATGGTATCTGTGTGGTGTTGTAGGGTAACCGTATGTTATCTGTGTGGTATCTATGTGATGTATGCATATTATCTGTATTGTATATGTCTCGTATGTTTTTCATATAAGTGTGATAACTGTTTGGTGTATTACTATGTGATATCTGAATTGTATCCGTGTGGTATCTGTATGTTATCTGTTTTGTATCTGTATTTTGTCTGTATGTTATATGTACGCTATATGTGTTGTAGCTGTATGATATATGTGTGGTATCTAGATGGTAACTGTATGGTATCTGTGTGATATCTGTATGTTATCTATATGGTATCTGTGTTGTATTTTATGGTATCTGTGTTATATCTGCACGCCGTCTGTGTCGTATCTGTGTGGTATCTCTATGGCATCTTTAGGTATCTGTGTGGTATTTGTGTGGTATATATGTGATATCTGTATCATACCTATATGTTATCTGCATGGTATATGTGTCGTATATGTGTGGTATCTGGTTGATATCTGTGTGATATCGATATGGTATTTGTGTGGTATCTGTATGGTAATTGTGTGGTATCTGTGTGATATCTATTTGGTATCTATGTGACATATGTATGGTATCTGTATGATATGTGCATGTTATCTGACTGGTATCTGTGTGATGTCTGTGTGGTATATGTGTGGTATATGTATGATATCTGTATGATATATGTTTGGTATCTGTATTATATGTGTATGGTATTTGTCGTATCTGTGTGGTATCTGAGTGATATCTGTGTCGTATCTGTGTGGTATCTGTATTGCATCTGTGTGGTATCTGTGTAGTATATGTTTGGTATTTGTGGTATGTGTATGATATACGTTTGGTATCTGTATGGTATCTGTGTTGTATCTGTGTTCTATCTCTGTGATATCTGTGTGGCATCTGTCTATATATATATATATATATATATGTATATATGGTATCTATGTGGTATCTGTGTGGTATCTGTGTGCTTAAATTGAACAGAAATATCCTTTACTTTTTCATAAAATGTGGATAACATATAATCAGTAAACGCTACACTGCACTAAAGAGCAGAGTACAAACTTTGTGAATTTTCAATGTGACGGTACTAAGAAAAGAAAGACGACAATTAACATTCCTACTTTTTCTGATAAATAAACAGAATATGGCATATATGACAGCTAACCACCCTAAATATGATGAGATATATCATGCCTCTTTTAATTCCAGACAATCACTTTCACATCTAGCTTCATAACTCCTTTTTTAATCTCAAATGGAAAGCAACATCAGCATTCGGTGTTAAATAGTTCACAGTAATTTTTTTTTTAAAATGCTCATTGGTTTTTTGTCACAGACCCCCAAGCAAGTTCCCCGGACCAGCGATTGGTGACCACTCATCTAGAAGATACAGGGTTAGTGTCCACATTATCTTTGACCTGGACACCAGAGACTGATGTAATCAAGATCAGATATTGGCCAGTTCTTTCTCCAGCTCTATAACAAGAGTTTTACCTTCTTCTTCTTCTTCTTCTTTCGCTTCTACCACCAAGACCGCACTGTGATCCTACCTAATTTACGCCTGTGGTCCTCGTTAAATCCCGTGGTCCCCCGTGAGGTTTCCGAAAGGACCACACGAGCTCCCCGAGAGGACCACAAGAGGTTCAGAGTATCGCAGGGCTTGAGCCTGTATTCTTCGTGGATCTCAGAAGCGGGATTGCGTGACACCGTAGTTTTCGTTGCATAAGTTTAGTTGGACTTTCTCACCGGAAAACGTCAGCGTAATTAGGATACGCATACATCCCCGCCGGGTGAGAGGTGGTTGCCTATCTAGACTGCCCTGGTCCAGTGTCTCCGTCTTCAGCATTTTGTGGTCGTGGCCGCTACCTTTCCTAGTTGTGACCAGGACGGAGATTTTGTCCAGGAGAAAGAATCCTCGCCACTAGTGAATTCCACCCTTGGGTTGAGCCAGTTTAGGCATATTATTCCAGTATGGGCATATCTGGAACGTGACCGACCTCTAGAATAGAGGTACCGTGACATACGTAGCCTTCAAGTTTAACCCCTAGTGTGATCCGGTTTAGGCATATTTCGCCAGTATGGATGTATATCGGGTGTGACCGACCTCTAGAGCGGAGGTAACGGGACATGTCCAGCTATCAAGTTTCACTCCTGGTGTATGCAAATTTTGGCATATTTCACCAGCGTAGGTGTATTTCGGACGTGGCCAACCTCTAAAGAAGAGGCGCCGTGGTATATGTAGCTCTTGCAGCGATACTACTGGACATACCAATTAAACTTCACTGTATCTTTTCCTTCACCTTCTCACATCGGCGCCGCATAGCAACCCTTATTTCTTTTTCGCAGTTTCTTTCTTGACTGGGAGGAGCTTCACTCCACGCGCGGCATCCGATGAGTCTCGCCAGCAGTGTCTTAACCTCTGGGTTAAGCCGGTTCAGGCATTTCACCCGATATGAATGCACTTAGGACGTGGCCAACCACAAGACCAGAGGTGCCGTGATTTGACTGTTTGCTTCGCTTTATCCTTTCTACCAAGTTTTCCGCAGTGGTGCCGCGTGGCAACCAAATTTGCACCTATCTTCACTGACAGGGAAGAGCACTGCTCCACGCACGGCAACTGAAGAATCTCGCCACCAGCGGGGTTTTGAACTAATAAAAGCGCTATTTCCACGAACGTCGGAGCTTGGTAAGCATGCATTGGCCTTAGAATTGCATCAGTTATCCAAGCATGATTGTGTCATCTAAGGAACATCGACTGATTTAATGAGCCATTCGCGGTTTCACCGTGAGAGAGTGTGAACTTTAAGGTGACTACGAACTAAAACGTCCTTGAGGTTCTTGTCCCGTCTGTAGACCATCAGTGGGGGTTCTCCAAAACGTTCACTTGTATCGGGGTCGGTCTGGACATGGAGATGGAGATGGAGAAACAGTCTGTTCTTAAGTTTCCTAAGTCCATGTTATCGGTTAGTGCGATCCGCTCTTGTTCTGCTGATGTACGATCTCGGAGGGTCCTAGAACGGCGCCTTATTTTCCAGGCTGGCTGTCTCCACCCACCTGGAATTAACAATGTCTTAAGCGCTTTCTGTAACTTGTTTATTTTTCCACCCACCCACCCCCTTTTTTACTATACTTTCTTTCTCCAAGCTACCCCTCCCTACCACCATCCTCTTTACTTCTCTGGCAACAATTGGTGTTTATAGGGCCTTGTCCTATTCACTAGTTTCACATATTCTCCCTTCACGTGTTTATGTTCTTCACTCATTATCTTTCAACTTCCAATTTCCTCCTCCCCCCAAAAAATACTGCTCCTGCTAGCAGCTATCATGTTTCTATTGCTTCCCCCCCCCCTCTACCACCTATTTCCCTCCTCTCTCTCATTACGGTTGGCTCTATCGGCTTATCCTTTGTGTGACCTGCGTGGTTTCAATGCATCTTCTAGCGGACACACATTCCTCTGTTTCCTACTTCTGGAAGAGGCAATATTAAGATACGTTCTTCGTTTTGTTATTTGTTTGTTGTCTCGTTTGTGCATGTAATCCTCGAAAAAGTCTCACGCCGAAATATCGGATGCTGTATGTTTTTCGTTTATACATTCTCATACTTTCTGTTCGTTTTTTCTCGATTTACTCACTCCCTCTGGCACTTTGTAAAACTGCACTATACACCTCTATCTCTTATTACCTAAATCCTACACCTGAGTGACTTCGGCGTGTCCAGACGGATTAGAACCGCATTAGAGACTACCGCACTAACCACTTCGTCACTGAGACGTCCCTATCTCCTATATATCTAAAACCTAGATTATGTTATTAGTGTTTTACAGATTTAGAACAATTTCGGCTGAATTTGAAGTGAAATAATTTCTATTAGATGATGGTAGATATCGCAAAGTTGATATTTTATTTATTTATTTTTTTTGTATCTGTATTTTGTCTGTATGTTATATGTACGCTATATGTGTTGTAGCTGTATGATATATGTGTGGTATCTAGATGGTATCTGTGTGGATTATGTGTGGTATCTGTATGGTAACTGTATGGTATCTGTGTGATATCTGTATGTTATCTATATGGTATCTGTGTTGTATTTTATGGTATCTGTGTTATATCTGCACGCCGTCTGTGTCGTATCTGTGTGGTATCTCTATGGCATCTTTAGGTATCTGTGTGGTATTTGTGTGGTATATATGTGATATCTGTATCATACCTATATGTTATCTGCATGGTATATGTGTCGTATATGTGTGGTATCTGGTTGATATCTGTGTGATATCGATATGGTATTTGTGTGGTATCTGTATGGTAATTGTGTGGTATCTGTGTGATATCTATTTGGTATCTATGTGACATATGTATGGTATCTGTATGATATGTGCATGTTATCTGACTGGTATCTGTGTGATGTCTGTGTGGTATATGTGTGGTATATGTATGATATCTGTATGATATATGTTTGGTATCTGTATTATATGTGTATGGTATTTGTCGTATCTGTGTGGTATCTGAGTGATATCTGTGTCGTATCTGTGTGGTATCTGTATTGCATCTGTGTGGTATCTGTGTAGTATATGTTTGGTATTTGTGGTATGTGTATGATATACGTTTGGTATCTGTATGGTATCTGTGTTGTATCTGTGTTCTATCTCTGTGATATCTGTGTGGCATCTATTTATATATATATATGTATATATGGTATCTATGTTTTATCTGTGTGGTATCTGTGTGCTTAAATTGAACAGAAATATCCTTTACTTTTTCATAAAATGTGGATAACATATAATCAGTAAACGCTACACTGCACTAAAGAGCAGAGTACAAACTTTGTGAATTTTCAATGTGACGGTACTAAGAAAAGAAGGACGACAATTAACATTCCTACTTTTTCTGATAAATAAACAGAATATGGCATATATGACAGCTAACCACCATATATGATGAGATATATCATGCCTCTTTTAATTCCAGACAATCACTTTCACATCTAGCTTCATAATTCCTTTTTTAATCTCAAATGGAAAGCAACATCAGCATTCGGTGTTAAATAGTTCACAGTAATTTTTTTTTTAAAATGCTCATTGGTTTTTTGTCACAGACCCCCAAGCAAGTTCCCCGGACCAGCGATTGGTGACCACTCATCTAGAAGATACAGGGTTAGTGTCCACATTATCTTTGACCTGGACACCAGAGACTGATGTAATCAAGATCAGATATTGGCCAGTTCTTTCTCCAGCTCTATAAGAAGAGTTTTACCTTCTTCTTCTTCTTCTTCTTTCGCTTCTACCACCAAGACCGCACTGTGATCCTACCTAATTTACGCCTGTGGTCCTCGTTAAATCCCGTGGTCCCCCGTGAGGTTTCCGAAAGGACCACACGAGCTCCTCGAGAGGACCACAAGAGGTTCAGAGTATCGCAGGGCTTGAGCCTGTATTCTTCGTGGATCTCAGAAGCGGGATTGCGTGACACCGTAGTTTTCGTTGCATAAGTTTAGTTGGACTTTCTCACCGGAAAACGTCAGCGTAATTAGGATACGCATACATCCCCGCCGGGTGAGAGGTGGTTGCCTATCTAGACTGCCCTGGTCCAGTGTCTCCGTCTTCAGTATTTTGTGGTCGTGGCCGCTACCTTTCCTAGTTGTGACCAGGACGGAGATTTTGTCCAGGAGAAAGAATCCTCGCCACTAGTGAATTCCACCCTTGGGTTGAGCCAGTTTAGGCATATTATTCCAGTATGGGCATATCTGGAACGTGACCGACCTCTAGAATAGAGGTACCGTGACATACGTAGCCTTCAAGTTTAACCCCTAGTGTGATCCGGTTTAGGCATATTTCGCCAGTATGGATGTATATCGGGTGACCGACCTCTAGAGCGGAGGTAACGGGACATGTCCAGCTATCAAGTTTCACTCCTGGTGTATGCAAATTTTGGCATATTTCACCAGCGTAGGTGTATTTTGGACGTGGCCAACCTCTAAAGAAGAGGCGCCGTGGTATATGTAGCTCTTGCAGCGATACTACTGGACATACCAATTAAACTTCACTGTATCTTTTCCTTCACCTTCTCACATCGGCGCCGCATAGCAACCCTTATTTCTTTTTCGCAGTTTCTTTCTTGACTGGGAGGAGCTTCACTCCACGCGCGGCATCCGATGAGTCTCGCCAGCAGTGTCTTAACCTCTGGGTTAAGCCGGTTCAGGCATTTCACCCGATATGAATGCACTTAGGACGTGGCCAACCACAAGACCAGAGGTGCCGTGATTTGACTGTTTGCTTCGCTTTATCCTTTCTACCAAGTTTTCCGCAGTGGTGCCGCGTGGCAACCAAATTTGCACCTATCTTCACTGACAGGGAAGAGCACTGCTCCACGCACGGCAACTGAAGAATCTCGCCACCAGCGGGGTTTTGAACTAATAAAAGCGCTATTTCCACGAACGTCGGAGCTTGGTAAGCATGCATTGGCCTTAGAATTGCATCAGTTATCCAAGCATGATTGTGTCATCTAAGGAACATCGACTGATTTAATGAGCCATTCGCGGTTTCACCGTGAGAGAGTGTGAACTTTAAGGTGACTACGAACTAAAACGTCCTTGAGGTTCTTGTCCCGTCTGTAGACCATCAGTGGGGGTTCTCCAAAACGTTCACTTGTATCGGGGTCGGTCTGGACATGGAGATGGAGATGGAGAAACAGTCTGTTCTTAAGTTTCCTAAGTCCATGTTATCGGTTAGTGCGATCCGCTCTTGTTCTGCTGATGTACGATCTCGGAGGGTCCTAGAACGGCGCCTTATTTTCCAGGCTGGCTGTCTCCACCCACCTGGAATTAACAATGTCTTAAGCGCTTTCTGTAACTTGTTTATTTTTCCACCCACCCACCCCCTTTTTTACTATACTTTCTTTCTCCAAGCTACCCCTCCCTACCACCATCCTCTTTACTTCTCTGGCAACAATTGGTGTTTATAGGGCCTTGTCCTATTCACTAGTTTCACATATTCTCCCTTCACGTGTTTATGTTCTTCACTCATTATCTTTCAACTTCCAATTTCCTCCTCCCCCCAAAAAATACTGCTCCTGCTAGCAGCTATCATGTTTCTATTGCTTCCCCCCCCCCTCTACCACCTATTTCCCTCCTCTCTCTCATTACGGTTGGCTCTATCGGCTTATCCTTTGTGTGACCTGCGTGGTTTCAATGCATCTTCTAGCGGACACACATTCCTCTGTTTCCTACTTCTGGAAGAGGCAATATTAAGATACGTTCTTCGTTTTGTTATTTGTTTGTTGTCTCGTTTGTGCATGTAATCCTCGAAAAAGTCTCACGCCGAAATATCGGATGCTGTATGTTTTTCGTTTATACATTCTCATACTTTCTGTTCGTTTTTTCTCGATTTACTCACTCCCTCTGGCACTTTGTAAAACTGCACTATACACCTCTATCTCTTATTACCTAAATCCTACACCTGAGTGACTTCGGCGTGTCCAGACGGATTAGAACCGCATTAGAGACTACCGCACTAACCACTTCGTCACTGAGACGTCCCTATCTCCTATATATCTAAAACCTAGATTATGTTATTAGTGTTTTACAGATTTAGAACAATTTCGGCTGAATTTGAAGTGAAATAATTTCTATTAGATGATGGTAGATATCGCAAAGTTGATATTTTATTTATTTATTTTTTTTGTAAACGTAATTGGGGGGATTATGTGAATTCATCCCTTATCAATGTCATTATAGTTGCCAATGCTAGGATATACTTGTGTTAATTACATTTCTCAGTAATAATAAAGAAACATTTATTGACTAGTTTTCTATTCAAGATGGACATTCAATTTTCATTTTGAATATACAGTTTAAATTCTGCTGTAAAAGACTTGATATTTACTGTCAAACAATGAATGTAAATACCTTTGCATAAAAACATGAATGTCTAATTAAAATTAAATTCGTGTCATTCCAAGAGACACTTCAGCTGATTTTCTGCAATGTATATTCATTGCGGTTGTCTTACAATTCAGTATTTTTGTTAGCATGATAAAATAAAGTGTCTTCTAAGACATTATGATAATAATATGATATTTGAGGAGTCGCAAAAAATAGTAAATATTAAACTTCCTGAAGGCAGTGCTTGTAAATCTGAATGAAAGATTTAGTTCCTATTCTTTCTGTTACGAGCGTACTTGTGTTCCGTGGAATCATTGCCTCACTGATGAATAAAAAGATGTCACATTATGTGCCTGTGAATAATAACTGAGATTTTGATCCCTAAATAACATATACTTTATGAAAATTCGTCTCTTTGTTTAATGCAAAGGATATTTTGTATGTTATTTCATTCATTGTAAAAAAGTAAGCAATTCATCTCTCCCATTTGATAAAATCTGAAATGATGGGTTATATAGATATAGTTAAGTCATTGTTTTGTCCTCGTAATTGTTGATGTGCATCTTTTTTCAAGATTTTGTTGGATATATGGTAATACGCTTATTATTTATTCTTGACGTTTGATACATGTATTCATATTTTTAGCTTTCAGAAATTTAGGTTTTATTAACGACATATTGGTTGCACGTTATATCGGTTCAGACAATGTATAATTTAATAACATATTAACAAGAAAACAGTCAAAATATTTCTTTATATAAAAAATAACAGCAGCTTATGGTCCCATTTCGATGTTTTTAACCGTATTATTTTTTCGACTTTCTTTACGACGAAAATGGATGTACTAATGTAGCAATTACATAATATCAAGTTAGTACATGTCATGTTATGTGTTTCTTTCTTCGTAATCGATGTGTTCTAAATGTTCTAAAAGCTTGGATTAAGTGCATTGTGACGGTAACAAGGAAGTAACAGATAATGCTTTGAGAGTTTTTTTTACGTCTTAAAAATGACAAAATAAAGATAGTTCTTGTGTATCTGAATATATTTTTAACCATTGATTTTTCCATTTTATTAAACAATCGTTTTATGTTTTGCTCATTTTAGAGTTTTCATCACAATAGATTATAATAAAATATTTACAGTTGGACACTAAATTAAATAATAGTTAACAACTTCAATTCATATAAGGAGTAGCCACATTTTCTAGTAATCAATAATTGCAATGTAATTCATTTTATTCCAAATAGTACATCTTTGTTTTGTTGAACTCAATTTGGCTGATGTATATTGTTTTAATATAACTTTCTGAGACAATAACAAGGAAGAAGACGGCAACGAGGGCTCGTATATATTTCGGTGTAATGGTTACAACAAAGTGTTGAACATCTAAGCTCAGAAAACGACAGTTTTCAAACATTGTTAACACCTTTAGAAAAAAGTGAATTAGATAAAATTAACGCTTGCACTAAGTAAACAAGCCGTGTGTTGCTTGATCAGTTATCATTTTTCATTTGTTTAGAAAACAAACGTGTTTCGAAAGCTATGTGGTTTGTTAAACAAATCGAAGATATAAGAAAAGGATAATTGAATACCTTCTGTTAATAAATGGACATAAAATTATCCATTGTGAATAAAACATGCCTAATCGGTAGTTAATTTGAGATATGCAATTTAATTTTTCGGGAAAACACTTTTGCCAGTTATGGTTTAGCTATTAACCTACTTTTCATTTAATAAACAACTCTTTTCTTAATACTTTGAGATAAGCCATAAAACTTTACATGGAGCTATATATGCTGTAAATAGATCAGTATTGTGTATTAAGTTTTACTAAAATAAATATGGCTATTGATCATGTAACAGGTACCTGTAAAGGCACCAGCAAATATAAACAACTCCCTAAAATTTTTATAGCGTAGATTCAACTTGAGATTCGAGTAAACCTACGATGAGATATTCTATCTTCCATATATATCACGCAGAAATCCTCAAAAGATAGATGTGTGGTGTTCGTTGATAGGATCAAAAGTGTCTTAGTCAATGTTAGTATTATCAGATATTCAAAGTCTGAGACGCTGTTCTGTTTGTAGGAAGAGAGAAATAGAAAAATAAACATTGCCATCACTGAATACTTCCAAATCCAAACAAATAATTTCTTTTAGCCTAAAAACGTGCGATTTCGGCAACATGAATAGCTGACAGGGCATCACATAGAATATCTACAACTTATTTCACAGCATCATGATATTATATCACCATAAGGTTATTACTTTATATGTAGTGAATGTGAATGAATGAGAGAAAGGAGAACAAAAGAACGAACGAATATACTTCATTTTTAAAGGGTTAAGAATTGGGAAGGCAGGGCAGTCTAACATTCTGCCCTTCATTATACAACTTTCAATCAGTCACAGTCATTCAGCTTTTAGTAATGAGCATAATAATCAAGAGAAAACAATTCAATGATTACATAAAATATAATAAACTAACTTTTGTTCATAAACTCTACTTTCTGATTTATGCAATTACACGAAATAAGCATAAGTGCATTCTAACATTCATTCATAACTAACAAATTTATGGAAGAGGTTGACCTAAAAAATGGTCAACAATCAAGCCATACTATGAACTAATTTATATATAGCACAGAATATGCCAAGCAAAGACTGCATTTCAGAGAATGAGAAATATATTAACCAACACATCCTTATCAATGAATGTTATAAAATGCTATGCTGAACCTATCTTGTTATATGAATGTGAGTCATGGACAATAGGCGTGTCTGTACAAAAATCATTGGAAGCAGCAGAAATGTGGTTTGTTAGAAGAATGTTGCGAATCCCATGGACAGCAAAAATAACTAATGAAGAATGTATGAGAAGAGCTAGAGAGAAAAAAAATCTTGTCAAAAAGATAAGAGAGAGACAATGTACTTTCATATGACATACAATGAGAAGAGGGAGCATTGAAAATATTCTAACAACAGGAATAATAGAAGGAAGAAGATCAAAAGGAAGACCAAGAAAAATGATAGTGGACAGTCTGACGGCATGGTGTGAGAGGAGATCACCAACTGATCTTATGGCCTGCTTGAAGGATCGTGTACAGTGGAGAAGCATAACAGCCAACGCCAGCTGGCACGGGACGTGATGATAATGATAATATATATATATATATATATATGTATATATATATATATATATATATATATATATATAGAGAGAGAGAGAGAGAGATAGAGAGAGAGAATGAATGAATGAATAATCTTTATTTCTCAAGATAAAGAATTGGGAACGCAGGCTCGTCTTACATTCTACCCTTCATCGCTCCATCTTTCATTCTTCCCACACACTTGATTTAGTACAAAAATACAAATTAAATTAGTAAAACATATCAGAGATAGAGAGATAGCGAGGGGGGGGGATTTAAATATTTTGGACACATTAAAGGCCATGATAATTTATAGAAGATCATCTCTGAAGGGACCATAATGGAAAAATGAAAAAGAGGAAGACCAAGTCGAAGATGGCTGCAAGGGAAACTTGCTTACAACAGAGAGGCCTACAGGAGAGATGTTAAGGAGGCTTCGCTCCACAAGGGACATGCACATGACTGATGAGTGATATATACCTATACTTTTTAATATACCAAAGTGCATGTAGATAAGGATATTCACACATATATGTAAGTACATACTACACATATACAAACACATATTGATATATATATACACATAGGCATGTACACACATAAACATATGCTGTCACGTACGAACATATATATATATATATATATATATATATATATAGCGTGCTGTCTTGTTGTAATTTCATTAAGTCCTGCTGTGTTGTTGTTCTTTGAAGATGAACGATGATTGTAAACTTTAGTAACTGACGACAAAGGACGAGAGACTAAAAACGAACTAGCACTTGACAAGCCAGTCATGTGGAACAGTGTCCAGAATGGTTATGCAAGTGAGACTGGCATACTCTATGTCATTTCTGCAACAACATGCCATTCGTGGCCATTTTATATGTGTATACGTGTATGTAAGTGTGCGTGAACACTTTTTAAAATCTGAAGATTTTATGTTAAAGCGCTTTGTCATAACAAGGATTCCTTCATTCAACATAGTCATACTGAAGACGTATTTAAAGATACGTTTATCATACAGTATAACATGGTAAAAAGTTTTACATTCCAGATCACAATAACTAATGATGAATATTAACTCATAGTTTTTGGATTAGTAACGGAATTATGTGATTTATCTTTAATTTACTTCGTTGATCAGTACATATATAACATCAGAGACTTGACGTACAACAACTGTAGAATATACTACGGCAGTTCCAAGATCGATACGTCCACAACTGGTACCAAGATTGAGTACATCACACCACGTTAAACAACTGGATACTGTTCAATGATGAAAAGAATGAGGATGAAAGTGTCACATTGATGGCGCCCAAACACTCTGTCTGTTCCTTGCACAGACCAGTTTGCAATGCAGCAGATTAGATATAATGTAAATATACTATAACTTTAAAAGTGTCACGATGAGGAAAACAAAATAATTCTGCCTTTCTCATCCAGAGCCAGCTCAAGTCTGTATCAGATCACCACCTAGCTCTTCTTATCATCGCGATTAAAATCACCATTAGTACTATTACTATTGCTTATAGTCAGTTATGGGCGTCTGAGTGGCGCAGAGTGTAGTGAACTCTCTCATAGTGAGGTCTGTTATTTATGTCCAACCGAAGTTGCCTCAGCCACACGTTGCTATATAAACGGATGCCTGTAGACTGAAACTGGGGAAGAGAAGGAGGTCAGGGTGACGCTGACACTATGGATCTCTAATGTACAGAAACGTAAAAGAAAATATGGATATATCCACCACATCCACTAACTTCTTCTGTGACTGGATTCAGACAAGGCGTCTCAATCACATTATTCGTTTTGTTAAAAAACATGATTAAATTATTTTTTTTAAACTTTAGAACTTAACTTAAAACCTCATTCTCATATTTGGAAACTAACCACAAACAATAAAACTGCAAAAAGATGTAAAGGTATGTGTGTCATAGTATGGATGCCTTATTTCCTTTTCATATTCAGATCTTACTGTAAGATGTGAGATGAAGAAAGTTCTTTCATTGGATGTTCAGCTGGGCACGAAACAAGACTGTGAACTCTTATACTTGTATTACTTCTTTTCGTTGACTAGCACACATACTCCTTCACAAGTGTGGACATACAACAACAACAACAACAACAACAACAACTCTCGTTTATATTCTGACAGCCCCAGGTAGATACCAAGACTGAAGTCGCATCACTTTATTACAAGATTGAACAGTTAACAAAAATGATGATGGTGATGAATCTGTAAATACTATTTGACAACGATGGCATCAAAACAAGTTTTCCTCTTGTTAAACAAATCAGTGGAGAATGCCACAGGTTAATCGAAATTAGAGACAATACAATTTCAAAATAATCAGAAATAAGAACTTTTCCCGTCCAATTTGAGTCCGTTACAATCTGCCATCTATCTCAGAACTAACTCAGGTCCCTCTCTATCAAAGCAGCTCCGAACTTCTTTCTTTCTTATAACCTGTGTTCCTGAGGTACTCTAGACCAGTTCGTCAGGTGCAAGAACGCACTCCTGCAACAACTAGATTATTGTCCAGGCTTGGCAAGTCAGGGGAGATGACTGAGCATAGTATACCCCAGCGAAGCAAGGGAAAGAACCAAGAAAATTGATCATACTGCTACATCAAATGTTAGTTGTGAATTATATAAGTCGTGCCAAGTTCTCTACTTTAATCAGGACAATCATTAATACAGAAAAAAGAACAGTAAAAAATAAAGAAAAATGATTAGACCAACACATAAAGTACAGTACCTCTACTTTCTCTTAGCGAACACAAGTTTTGATTCTTTACCTCCTGCCACTCAATAACCTTCTCATCTTCAGAATATGGAGTAAAGTTAACTGCTAAATTGAAAAAAAAAACCAATGCACCGATACAAATTATTTTCTTATGACGCTTTAAATCCATATACCACTACTATAGTATCTAAGTTTAATGAAATTAAAATGAAGCTAAATTGAATTAAATTGCATTAAACATATTAGGTGATTAGGACGAAGTGGACATAAGTTATATGGAAACATATAATCTTATGATTTATGTAATATGAGGTAAACAATGCATATTTATATATACCTTCCTTTTTTAGTTAAAGGAGAGGCTCTGGGCGCAGAAATCTAATAATGTACATATTTGATAATGTTTTCTAAGAAAAGTCAACTAAGAACAGTTTGGATCCTTTTCCGAATTGAGAAAGAGATTTCGTTGGTACATTTTATAGATTCTTTTTGAGAAGAGAAACAGATGAATAAAGAAAATTATATTTCTGCGATAATTAGGGAACTAAATGTAAAGATTGAACACTGAAAATTATGGTTTACTTCATTCCTAACTAAAATGATCTTATTATAAGCCTAGTCATGTAATGTGCTCCCAAATTGTACATTTATCATAAATTCAATTGCATGTTTCTGCTCTCAATCGGTTTTTTAGTTTAGCCATGCAATTTTATGATGAATAATGGTGCAAATTAAAATAACTAAAGTTAATAACATGGTTTTTACATTGTCATCATGTAGCAGAACTATAGGAAGGAGAACGTGATGTCTATCCTTATTATTTCCTAGGTATTATTTTGTAAATAGTCTCATGTCATCCATATAGGACACTAAATACTGAAGAACACTTAACACTGAAATATGACATGGACGTATAGTATTATTAGAGTGTACTCAAATTTTTTTTAAAAAATCATCTGTTTTGTATAAAGATCAGTAATGCATTTGAAGTTCAAGAAGAATGAAAGAAAAATTTCAGAGTAAAGAACATGAACATCTGTTCATCGATCTTGCTACTGAACAAACAGAGGTCACAACTTTCCAGATGTTCTGAAGTGACTATAATACACTAAGTAACGCTGTAACATTATGTATATTATTTAATAAATGACTATATATATTATATATATATATATATATATATATATATATATATATATATATACAGACAAATAATACAAATACTAAGAGGTATGGCTTATCATTTATATCTGGTACTCTTAGGGTATTCCTGCTTTCTGTTATCTATCTATTTTCCTGCAGCATTTGTTTTCAAAAGAGTTTAATTTCCTGTCTATTTCTTTTGTTTATTCCCAGCTTTCGCACGCATGTATGAAGGTGGATATTACATTTGAACTGAATAATCTTAACTTGATTTTTGTGCTTATAGAATTTGCATTACATGCGTTTTAAAGATTTGTGAGGGAGAATGCTGCTTTTGTAATTCTAACTTCCTTCCTGGTGTCACCATCCTGGTCTATGTAGCATGTTGTGCCTATTTCAAAACCCGACTGCTAGAAAATTTAGTTTTACTGCTACGCGTTATCATGTGTATTACGACTATTCGCTACAGAATTAAACAAAGTGATTATAATCCTAGAATGTATTACTTCGTTATATTTTGTTTTCAGGTAACTTTCTAATAATCTGATATGCAAGAGAACGCAAATCTCTCATTTGCTCTCGACGTTGCTCTTGTGGACAATGAAACAGCACAAATATGTCTCTATGTTATCTACAGCGTGCTATGTCAGGCTATTGCACTTTTTGGAGTAGTGACAAATATTATCAACATCATTTGCTTTGTAAAACAAGGCTTCAAGGATTCTGTTAATGTCAGTCTGATGGGTGAGTAATGAAATGATCAACGACCTGGACATTTATCACTAAATACTTCAAGATCTGTTTCTTTTAGTTTTCACATTCTCCAGAAATCAATTTGACATATTTTGAAAAAAAAATAGCACACAGACCAGCATAATCCTAATAAAGTGGCTCTCAACATCCCATTGATTGGAATATGCAGATTAGTAATGCAGAATAGTTATCGTCCTGTTGAAGATTCTAATGACCTAGAAAGTTTGGGGTCAAATATTAGAAATGATAGCAGTGCCGTGTTACGTGGTTCTTTTTATAATTATTTGCTGTATGACATAGGGTGTTATAATTTGTATGAATGGCATCTGGTACATCTGGACGAATTGGACCTGAAACTTCACCTCATGTCACCGACCCATGTTCTGCGCTTATATCGTATTGCTCTATCGGGCTACTCATCAAACTCCTTGACCGTAAACAAAGAATATGTGACATAATTATGTGGTAAAGAGACAGATGACGTGAATTTTTGTTAATCTAAGGGACATAACATTTAAACGATGCAGATTTGCTTCCCCTGTTTGTAACCGTTCACCTTGTGACCCCTGGATTTTCACACCTGGAAGTCTAAAAATAGCAAACTCAAGGGTCAAGAAGTTAAGACTCGGTGTGTGAATTGCACGTGGTTTATGATTTTTAGGTAGTGGAAAGTTGAATTATGAGAATACAAGCGTAAACCTTTGGGTGACAGAGGGTTTTGTCTGTGGACTCGCACGGAGATTATGGGTTTTGTGAAAACCGAATGCCACAGAACAATGTCTGTTCACGGAAAATTGAACTTCACGAGGAGAATCTTACGGAAGAATGGGAGAAATTGGGAGTAATATAAACGGGAGAGAGAGAGAGAGAGAGACCTTGGAGAAGAATTATTATGAAGATTAATGAGACATGGTTTGTTGCAGTCAGTTCAGCCCAGTGGTTTTCAGAATGTAGAGGCCAGTACTTAACCAGTTTCATTAGGATAGTTTTGTAGTAGTTTTGGTGGTAGTCCTTTTAGGTCATTTAAGGTGAGTCATCGTTAGATTGTTTTACTGTCAGACATGTTCCTATACTAGTGTTAGTCTGTTTTTTTCTCCAACATGGAATATTGGAATGTGTGGATTTCCCAGTTGCTGTGGTGTTTCATGAGACTTGTAAGTATGGAAAATTTTCATACAGTTGTTGTAGAATTCTAGGTCTTAGGTTTCTTCATACATGACAGTCTATCTGTTTCTGGGAGTTGACTATTGTTCAGTTTTTTTGCCTCATCCTCATAATTCATCGTCCATTTTCTCATTCAATAAATTCATGCCATGAGATCTGAAACCACATTCTTGGTTATTCTTTACGCCTTGAGATGCTGACATGTTGGAAGCTTGCAGAGTTTAGTCCACCTGTGCTGTTGTTGTCTGGTGGTGGTAGGACAGTACTTAAGACATTATGTGTTTCTAGGAGAATATCACAGAAACAAAACTTGAAGATTCATAGATGAATCTAATTAAAATTGATCTGGAGAGTAAACTATCAAGCATTTGTCCCACTAGATACTTTGTTAATTACAGTAATACACTAATGCGAGTTTAAATAATCCATCAGTGACCAAACACATCGAAATTAATGCCACAACAGTACCTGCTCTGAACATTTATGTCTCTAACAGCATCAGCGAAGCAGTTTATAAGGTGAGCTTGTAAATGTGTATTTTTAAACTCTGATTCTGGAAATTCTTAGGTTACAATTCTCAACAGCCTTTCTGCCACAATCTGTATGCGCTCTAAAGGTTGCATCTTATTTACCCGAAGTTCATTACATTTGGAACTTCTTTTCTTCAGTTTCTTTAACCGTGCCCAATATCATGTCAAGGAAATAATGATATATTCCTGCTATTACCTCGAATAATTCACAAAAATGCATCCTTTTCTTGCACTTATTTAAGTTAGGAAACAAAGCAAGAATAGACAGCGGAGATATCTGGAAGGCAGAGTGCATTCAAACACGGTGAGGATTTTACTTCATAAAGCTGAGACGTTCCGCAGTTTCCCTGTGTATTTTTCTTTCTTTCAGTTAATTTTTTAATCGGCACAGCAAATCAGTATTCTGCCTTAAATGTATGGACGAGAGTCATTCATCAAAATATCTTCCATACTGCAAAAAACTGTGACAATGACGTTTCCTGCTGATTTTCCGTGCGCATTAACTGCAAAGACTGTTCTTTGGTGTCGGGCATTTATTGGTGGAACCGTGATTCATTAACAGTATCAAGACTTTTAATACATTTATAACTTTTCTTCTTCTTCTTCAGGTTTCCGAGCCATTAAGGCACATTGATGCATATAAAGTTCGCCTCCAGTCCTCTCTATTACTATTTTTCTCTCTCCAGTTGGTGACACCAATATATACACCAGCATATCTTCGTCTATGCTGTCTTCCCATCTATGTCTTGGTCTAACCCTTGGTCTTGTTTCTCTCATCTCTTGTGATACATACATTTCTTTTGTCTGTTCTGTTCCATTGTTTCTATATGCCCTAGCCAGCGTAGTTTGTAATAATATTTAACATATTTATAACTAAGCCCCTCAAAATGCTGGAAAATCTTCTTGGAGGCGCCCACTTCGTGTCGTTTCTCACCAGCCTTCTAAAATGTTGGCATCCGCCTGGTAGACAGTTCAACATACCCAAATGCTCATGACTGTAACAGCCAGCACGATCTCAGCACATTTAGGCGAAAGTCGTCTATCTGTCCCAATCAGGACATGAACATAATCACCATAGACTGATAGAGCTGGGAGTACAGGCTGGCACGGCCATGAACGTCAGACATTGTGGACGCAGGAGGACACTTGTCAACCAACACACAACTGGTAGTATCAGCCACATGATGCTGAAGAATATGTTGAGGGTGTGGAAGGTGGAGGGGTTGAGCACACACACACATATGTATATATGAAGTGAAATGATATTGATCCAGATCGTAAACTATAATTTATGAATACAATCAACAATATCTGGATTTCACAATGTTGAAAACCACACTGATTTTGGTGCAACTTCGATCTCTAAATCTTCACGCTGAAAGCTAGCACACCATGTCCTTACATCTGAGTATGGTGAGTAGTTGCACTCATTTTTTTTAGGTTACTTCTTGTATAAAGTCATAACCTCACAAGTGATCATAAAGACCAAATACGTCCATTAAATTTTTAATTGCTTCCGTTGCTATGATCTGATTTAGGTTTGTAAGAAAATAAAAATTATTAATTGTTCCATTTTACTAAATGGAAATATTAATGCGCATATTCTATTTTATCCACATTTAGGTCTCACAGTCTCTGATCTTTGCGGTGTCATTACTGTTTTATTCACAAATATCTCAGTAATGCCCGTAGTCAACACAGCAGATCTGCCTTTCGACGTATTAGGAGTATATTACCTGGTAATTGCAATGCCACATTTTACATTCAGCCGAGTTTCTGCCTGGATCACAGCCATAATAACACTTGAGAGATGTCTGTGTATTATAGCACCTTTGCAGGTATATTGGCGAATAAACAGTAATTTTGTAAAATAATATTGACATTTACAACAAAGTCTCCGATAGAACGAACAAACAATTAGCCAAAAACAAAGAAAGCACTATCAACAGTGCTCTTCCTATCCGATTTATTGATTCAAATCACGGTCTTTTTCGTATTGTTTTTCCCATTTCTAACATCTGTTCAGGTTATCTTGTACATGTTCGTACACATGGTACTCTATGACTTTACTATGCAGATGTTTCGTTTCCAGATTTCTACATTTTTAATTTATTGCCAAAACAATCGCATAAAACATTACTCATTTAAAATAGATGTGTTCGTAAGTGAGGTGCACATATTTTACGAGTCTAATTTTACTTTAATCAAACAAACTGGTATAAAGGACAAAAAAGAAACAGGTTTAGACTAATTTATAACGCATAACGATTACAGACATTCTTCATCCTATAAAATGTTATAATTGCCCACCGCTAGAGCTTTACTGTGTTTGAATTGCATACACCTTTTGCTGCACGCAATTGTATAGATAAAAGAAACTGTTCTGTTCCAAGAAATGATTATTATATCATCGTTAAGACTGAATGGAACATTATTAGTTCTAAAATCAGTAAAAGGAGATTAACGTTATGAGTTCTAAAAGCAGTAAAGAGAGATTAACATTATGAGTTCTAAAAGCAGTAAAGGGAGATTGACATTAAGCGTTCTAAAAGCAGTAAAGAGAGATTATTTTGCATATCGCATTACGTCCATGCTAGCGGAAGAAAGCTCCACAATAAGTAATTTCTACTTAAACTGGTGATTCTGGTAACACATTAGATAGTGCTCCATTTGGACAAGAGATTGTATGTTCTCTCTCTCTCAGTGGAGATGTCGAGCAGAATGCCCGTCATGTTAATACCAGTGAGAAAGAAACTTACAACAGTGCATAGTAAACATTTATGCTTTCATTAGAGAGAATCGTAAAGAATGCATTTTGAAATGTGACTGGGAAGAGAAGGTGCATGAACGTCACCAATGACAGTGTCTGGTTATATATATATATATATATATATTTAAATAATTCTATAAAAATCACACATAATGTTATGCCAGTGGTTCTTTGTTCGTGGTAAATGGAAGGAATTTTGTGGATCCATATTCCAGTAAAAAGACTGTCTTCTTTTTCTTCTTCAGCTTTCCGGGACATTAAGGCTCACTGTTACAGATAAAGTTGTCCTGCATTCCTCTCTATCCCTCTATTCTTTTCAGCTGGTGATGGATTTTGTTTTATCCTCTTCTACGTCATCTTTCCATTTTTATCTTGGTCTACACCTTGTTCTTGTTTCCCTTATCTTTTAACATCATCTGCGATCCAGTTATTGCTTACTTTTTAATCCTGGGTACACTGTACTCGAACTCTAAAGTAGATCCATGGCAAAGGTTTAGGAACCACTATTTTACTCTAGTTTACACTTTCCATTGCTTTTATGAAGCCACATTATGTATTTATTTAGTTTCTCCGCTTAAGGACTGAGTAACGATTTTGGAAGAACTGTATCATTATAAATGCAGACAACATTATACGTAATCTAACCTGAGTTTGAGTTAGATAAAACAATACACAAATAAAAAATAAATATGATTATGAATCTCTTCTGCTCGTGCTCTCTAACCATCATTATGAATAAGTTTAGCATTCATTCATTCATTCATTTGCATGTCCCTTGCGGAACTTTGCCTCCCAAACAGCACTCCTGTAGGCCTCTCGGTTATGAGCAAGATGGCCTGCTGCTGTTGCATCCATTTCCAGATCGTTAACGATGTCTTGCAGCCATCTTCGTCTTGGTCTTCCTCTTTTTCTTTTTCCCATTATGTATCCTTCTAGTACGGTCTTCTCTAAATTATCATGACGTTTAATGTGTCCAACATATTTCAGTTTTCTCTCTTTAATCCTCTTCACTAGCCAGCCTTCTTCAATATTAAGCTCTTGTAGTATAGATATATTTGTTCTTTTTTGTGTACACGATATTTGGAGAACTCTTCTGTAACATTTACATTCAAAGGCATTTATGTGTTTCTCAGCTGTTTTAAGTTTAGCATATATAATCTTTTAATACTTAATGTAATGCCTATCATTAGGCGATGTCTTTTGTTTCCTCAGATAAAAATAATTCTCACTTCAAAACGAATGTTTCTCGTTATCGTTTGTGTCTACATGATTCTCATATCCAGCGGAGCTCCGGTGTACGCTGTGAACAGACTGGATATGATCTTTTATCCAACAAGAAACAGAACGATTCTTAGTCTTGTTTCTTCTCCAGACAAAGAAACTGTTGAGAAGATTACTTTTGCATTAAACAACTTCGCCCTTCCATTTACAGCTTTTGCTGTCATTATCGTCTGTACAACAGTTCTTGCGATCAGCCTCAGGAGAAGAACAGAGTGGAGACAGAAATCAGCTGCCATCTTACAGAACGATGTCAACATCCGTAATAAAAGAGTTGCCAAAATGGTTGTAATGATCTCTACGCTGTTTATATCATGCTTCGTCCCTATTTCTGTTATTTTCCTGGTTTTGGCCCTAGAGCCAAGTATTAACGTTTTTGGCAAGCAGGTGAATGTAGGTTATATAGCAGGTGGTATAGGGATCTTCATAGAGTGCATAAATTCATCTGTGAACATTTTTATATACTATAATATGAGTATGAAATACAGGAACACGTGTAATAAAGTCTTTGACAGATTTAAATGTATAGACGCTTCCAAATTTTAATTCTAACTATCAAATTCCACAATGCCTGACATTCAAACGAAGGGTGACGGGTACCATCCCAATAACGACAGTTAAACATATAAAATGCATAAGCATAAATTCTTTTTCAAGAATACATAGTTACTATTTGTGCACTAATTATGATTATCTTATCAAGGGTTATATATTGTCAATCCATTGTTTGAACCGTAGTTGTGAAAGCACGTTTAATATCTTTGCATGTGAATGTGAGTATGTTATTTTCTGCGCTATATGTATCCCTGATTCCGTTGTAAAGGCTGAAAACAGGCACAAAACCTGAATGACCGAGCTATACTTGGAGTATTTGAGTTTTACCGGATCCAGGACAAAAGCGAGTGCAAAATCATCAGCTTGTAGATATCAATGCCCTTATAACACGTGATTTCGTCATTCAAAATGACATTCTATCATAACTAGAAAGCTGATACAGTGCACCACCTTATTCTTTAACAAGGATTGCAAGAGACTTAGAGAAGCAGAGATGAAAGGTATTATCCTGCTGGGTCTTATCTAGCAAAGGATTCGCGAAGGTAAAATATAGGAAAGAATATAAGACAATTTGCAAACACTGAACATTTACACCTCTAGTTATGGTGACTACTACATAGTGCAAGTCGTTGTGATCTTTTCCTGGACATTATCCTAGTTTTCAGCAATGCCTGGATGGAATGAGATTAGATAGCTTAATCAGGATCTAAAGTTTTTTGATGCATAGATTAGAATGACCTTCTCTGGTAATACAGCACACCAAAATGGAAAAGAATAGTTGAATCGTTTTACGCGTCCAATTTATATGCTAGTCCTCTCCATACATTGTTGTCTGTCCTCCTTCAGCCTATATCGCAGTTATTGATACTGTACATTACTGTCAAAAATGTACAGTCAAATCAGGTTTGTAAGTGCGTGTATCTTGCATTACATTACGTGTCCTGCCACAAAGAGTTGAAGATATGCAATTCCATCTTGCATAATCCTTGGTGTTTCCATTGAGTTTAGATGCTTTTATTTTTACATTCCATTTGACGAGTGCACTGAAATATTTATATTATTTGCAATAATAATGCCAAAGTCATCCATGGAAGAAATGAAAGAAATGTAAGAAAGAAAGTAGAGCTAAAAGATTTAGAAAATTTAGTACGACCACAAAAATCTTATTTTATATGAAGAGAAGTGAGAAATATATGAAAGTACGTATTTAGAGATATTACATATTGATTTGATAAAGATTTTTTATATAATAAAACATAACCAGCAATTTGTAAGATCAGTGAGGTCAGTTGTTCAAAGTACAGTCAGAGACACATCGGTCACACTCGGCTCTAGAAATGAATATCTATATCGTGAATCGGGGGAACGAACGAACAAACATTATTTATTTTCAAAAGGTTAAGAATTGGACCCGTCAACATACAGCTTTCAATCAGTCACAGTCATTCAGTATTTGTTAATGATCATAATAATCATAAAGACACATTTAAATAATTCTTCTTATATCTTATATCCTTCCCGTGCCGCTAAACGTCACATAGTGCTCGCAAAGTAGTTCGCCAATTTTTCATGTCCTCGGCGAGTCTTTCAACCTTATCAACGGATTTTATGCCTGTTAATTTGGCCTCTCTTAACAATGACCTCTTCAGAGTTTCACGCTGTCTACCTCTTTTTCTTTGGTCTGTTGTGTTCCACTTAATAGCTTGTTTTGGGATTCTCTGATCATTTCTTCTCATCAAGTGACCAACATATGTCTATCTCCTTTTCCTGATCACCCATGAGACTGGTTGTTGTTCAGTCATCTGTCTTATCTCTGCATTGTTCTTGAATTCGTTCCACTTGATGTCGAGTATTTTCCTTAAGCATTTGTTTTTAAAACGGTCGAATTTCGTGTCTATTTCTTTAGTTGTTTTCCAGCTTTCTCATTCATAAATGAGGGTGGATATTACATTTGATTTGAATAGTCTTAACATGGTTTTTGTGCTTATAATTTGTGAATTCCATATGTTCTACAGGTTCTTGAAGATCGATGCTGCTTTTGCAATTCTAACTTCCTTTCTAGTGTCACCATCCTGGTCTATGTAGCTGCCAAGGTATGCAAATTGATTGACTTCTTCAATATCTGTCCCTTCTATGTCTATTTTTCCATTCTGATTAATGGCAATTTTCATTATTTTTGTTTTGTCCTTGTTAATTTCAAGTAATATTTTGCTAGCCAGTGAGGACAGGCTATCTGTTTTTTTTGCGTGAAATTCACATTGTTACTGATAAGAGTTATGTCATCAGCAAAATCAAGATCTTCTAGTTGGGTCCCATGTATCCAGTCACTACCTGTGTTACCTTTGCAGCATTTTTTTCATTTTGAAGTCTATTTTAATCCCAAAAAGTAAAGGAGACAGTATACATCCTTGTTTCACGCCTGTTTCAATCTGGAACCATTCACTCATCCCTTCTTCTGTCTTGACTGCACAAACATATCCATTTTAGAAATCCTTAATGATATTGACAATTTTAGATGGTATTCCATATAGACTTAAAATTCTCCATAATGAATCTCTAGGTATGCTATCAAATGCCTTTTTAAAATCTATGAAGTTCAGTATTAATGTTTTTTAGTTTTCAATATGTTCTTCAAGTATTATTATTAGAGTAAAGATCTGGTCGAGACAGTTTCCCCCTTTTCGAAATCGTGCTTGTTCTTCTCTCATTGAAGTAACTATCTTTAAGTCTATTCACAATGACCTTGAAAAATACTTTTGACACAACTGATGTGAAGGTTACTTCTCTCCAATTGTTACAGTCACTAATGTTGCCTTTTTTGGTATCTTAACAATGATTCTTTTTTTCCAATTAGAAGGGACCTTTTCTTCTTTCAAAACCTTGTTAAACATTCTCTGTAGTTGTCTCATGTTGTCACTATTGATAGCTTTTAGCATTTCGGGTGCTTCATCTTCACCTGCAGTTTGGTGTTAGCCATTAAATTCACTGCTTTTTCAATTTCATGCAATTTAATTTCATCTAGATTGACATTTAGTTGTGGGGCTTGTAAGTCAGTTTCAAGGTTTTAACAGTTCTTTTGGGTGTGGTCGATTAAGTATTTCTTGGAAGTGTTCAGCTCATCTTTGCTTTTGGTCTTTATTTGAAATTAATAGTGTTCCAGTTTTGCTAAGGATTGGTCTTTCTTTATATGTAATAGTAACTGTTAACCTCTTTTATATGTTATATAAAGTTATGTCTCCTGTTTTTGCTGCTTTTTCTGCCTCTTTCGTCATATTGTCTATGTATTCTCTTTTATCCCTTCTAGCTGAACTTGTTACTTTCTTGATAAGTTTTTTGTATGTTGCATTCAACATATCTAATTTGACTGCTCGTCTTTCATGTATATAGTTCCATGTTTTTTCTGATGTCCATGCTTTTATATTTGGTTTTTTCAGTCAAGCGCTTCCTTTTTGTTGCTGTGATTATGGCTGTGCTGTAAGAATTCCATAATTCATCTGTACCTATCTCCTCAACTTCACTGTGTGTTTTGGAATGATTGGCAAGTTCCTGATTGAAATTACTGTTAGTATTTTCTTCTTGTAGGCTGTGGCTGTTTATCTTTCTATGTACTGATTTTTTGTATTGGCTTTTCAATTTAGTTTTATTTTCCCTGTGCACAGGTTATGATCGCTGTTAACATCTGCACTCCTATAAGCCCTTACATCTATGAGAGATGTTCTATATTGCTTTCTAATACAAAAATGATCTATCTGGTTTCTAGTTCTATCATCTGGAGATATCCACATTGTTTTATGTATCTCTTTCTGTGCGAATATTGAGCCTCCAATTACCATGCCTTCTGTTAGGCATAGTTCAGTGAATCTTTCTCCCTTCTGATTAACCATGTCGGTTCCTTCGTTTTCCATTCCTTCTTTGGTAGTTTTACTATAAGCCCAGTATTCTACTCCTCTGGGGCTTTTTCTAGATCCCAAATTTGTTGTAATATCCGGCAAAGGTGTTTTGGTGTTTCTGTTTCTTCTGCTTTCAACATCTCAGCAGTCACTTCATCTTCACCAGGTCCCATGTCTGATTTTAGCTTCTCTATCGCCTCCTTTACTTCACATATTGTTATTGGTCCTGTATTGATGTTTAGTTCCGTTTTTGCTTCAGGTATGTCTATTGTTTGTGCTGCTTGTGTTCTGTTTAGTAGGGTGTTAAAGTGTTCCCTCCATCTTTCAATTTTTTCTCTTTCTCCACTGACCAGTTGTCCATTTTGTGTCCTTATTGCACTCTTGTGCTGAAGTTACCTGTCATCTGTTTTGTGATTTTGTATATGGTTTTCATGTCATTTGTATATGCTGCTTTCTCTGCTGCTTCTGCTAAGTTGTCATAGTATTGACGTTTATCTTGACGGCATGATTCCTTCACTTCTTTGTCTTTTTGTGCATAATGAATTAAAACTTGTTCTTTAAGCCGTTATGATTTGGTGTTCAGTACTTTTTCCTTGATTTCTTTTCTTTGCTCTATCTTTTACCATGTGGTCTTGCCTATCCATTCCTCTTTTCTCCGATTCCGATATCCCAACACCTCTTTTGCTGTTTCCTTTAGTGTTTTATTCAACTCTAGTATGGACATTTCTGCTTCGTCTTGTAGGACACTGAAGCGGTTCTTAAGTATTATTGAGAATTCATTTCTTGTTTGCTGGTATTTCAGTTTTTTTGTATCAAAACGTATCTTTCTGTGTTCTCCGATTTTGCCTCTCCTTAATTTTAGTTTTATTTTTGCTACCAGAAGGTTGTGATCACTTCCTACATCTGCTCCTTTCCTTGCTCGCACATCTTGTAGTGACCGTTTCCACTTGTTTATTAGTATGTGACCGATTTGGTTTTCTGTGGTTTTATCTGGGGACCTCCAAGTCACTTTATGGATGTTTTTATATTGGAAAATTGTTCCTCCAGTGGTCAACATGTTTTCTTCACAGAAACTGCACAGTCTTTCTCCATTTTCATTTATTTCTCCGATCCCTTCTCTTCCCATGATTCTTCTTCTATCTTCATTTCCTTCACCTACTTTTGCATTGAAGTCGCCCAGGATGAGTAGCATATCATGCTTGGGTATTGTTTCTACTGTGGTTTGGAGGCTGTTGTAAAAATCTTCTTTTATTTCCTCTTCAGCTGCTTCTGTTGGTGCATAACAAACTATAATAGACAGTTTCGTGAATCTTGAGTTGAAGCGTGCATATAATAATCTCTCATTTATAGGGGTCCATTTCAGCAATGCTCTTGATGATTCTTTTGTTATAATCAATGCTACGCCTCCTTCATGAAGATCTTCTTTACCTGACCATATTATTGTATCTTCTGTGTGCCGTGTTGTTAATTTCCTTCTGCCTTGTCCTGTCCATCTTGCTTCTTGTATTCCTAGTATGTCTAGTTTGTATCTGTGCATTTCCTTGATGGTTTGTGCTAGTTTTCCAGTCTGGTTAAGTGTTCTTACATTCCAGCTGCCTATTTGCATCTTGTGTTTAGGTTCTAGGAGGTCTGCAGTCGGGCTGGGGACTTCCAGTGGCTGGCTTTCATCCACAACCTTCATGGGCTCATTTTCCTGATAAGCATTTCTCCTTCCACCTGCGTTTGTTTTTTCCCTTGCTTCTGTTTCTGTAGCAGTCTGATAGTTCTTTTACCAGATAGGGTTGCTGGCCCTATGCTGAACCCTCCTTAGTCGCCTTTTACGATCATGCGTTGTAGGGTAAAGTGGTCCTATTCTTTGCAGATCCCGGGTACCACACAAGGGAATGCTAAGATATACTTGCGTTAATTACTTTTCTCAGTAAAATAAAGAAGCTGGATAACGCAAGCAACATTCACTGTGTAGTTTTCTATTCAGTTATGTATAACATTGACTGGCTCTGAACTGTCATATTAATGATGATTTTTGAAGATGTTTAAGTTTTCTTTTGATCATAACACATCGAGGTCTCACATGATCTACCATATTCACTAGATAAGAGCAAATCCAATGAAATGTTCACTGTATTATTTAATTCTGACAGTTAAGGTATTAGACTTAGAATTCACAACATCACTTGGACTGACATGAAATATGTCATAAACTTCATTAGTTTTGTCGTTGAAGCACATAATCATTTGGTCACAATATCATCAAACTCTGTCATATTCTACGTGCAGCATTT
>CM019702.1:76363303-76376401 GCA_009760885.1 Achatina immaculata | reverse complement strand
GCTGTATATTCGACATCAATATATTTTTTTATTTCCTGTTTAACAAGAAATGTTTACATTTGTAGGTTATTGTTATGTATTGAGTGACAAGTCCAACAACAGAAAATAAAAGCTACCATACATATACAATTCCGGAATATTCACTCTGCTTCTTGCCAAGTAAGACAGAACAAATTATGTGTTCGAAAATGTCAAAAGAGTAAACATCGCAACATCCTTTCTGGTATGTAATTAAGTACCTGATTTTCTGGCCACATATAATTTACATTATTTCACTTACGTGCAGTTACTCTAAACGTCATCTCTGGCAGGTACAGTAAAAGAATAACAATGCAGCTACATCTCTACTTATTGCAGCATTTCAACAATTTATTAAGTTATTTCTCTAACTATAGAGCACTATTTAAAAAAAGTGTTTATCTGAAACGAAATTCCATTATTATTTATGTATATTTTAGTTTTTATTTTTCATTTCATTGTTTTGAAAAAGAACTGTTTCAAGATTAGGCTATAAAATAATAAAAGTATTTGTACATTATTATATATAATTCTTAATCTGAAGATATTTCGAAGCATTTATTAATGTTAGTCCGGTTTATTCATGTTATCACATGTGCTTATTATATATCTGTATTTTGACACTGGGGGCCGGCTAGCGTAGTGGTTAGAGCACTCGTCTAGCAACCAAATGGTCGAGGGTTCGAATCCCCAGCTGAGCGGGATTTTTTTCCGACCAATACGGCCCCGAGGTCGACCCAGCCTCGTAAAATGGGTACCAGAGAAAATCTGGGAAGTAAAGGCAGCGAGGAAAGGAACTGGCCACCCCACCTCATACGCTGATGATATAAAGCAAGACCTGGTATCCAACGAGATTTCTGTAATTTTCCACCACATTTGAAAAGATCATTTCTATTTACGTTTAGAGAAAGCAGTTCCAGAACGCGATTTGTAAACATCGAATGTATTATTTTCTTGAATAATGCAGAGTGCATTTTAGTTTTATTTATATCATAAAATGTTATTCAGCCAAGAAATTATTGATTAGTTTATTGCAGAATTCGCAAGGCTTTATGAACGCAGGCTTTGGTTATTATGTGTTTAAATTCTTTCCTTGGTTTTTTTCCACTTAAGTCGTTGTCTTTGTTTGTAATACAGCACAGTCCACTGAGCCATTCATTTTTATTTTGGTTTGTTTGTTTTTCTTCATCTAATTATCATCTGGTTCACTTTTCAAAATGAGAACCTAATACTGAAAATTATGGACAATTTTACAACAGATTAGTTTTAAGTAGACCGGGATTGGTTTACATATCGTATATGAACCTGCTATATTGGGTATTCATAAAATATGTCACAATAGTACATGTAGAAGATTCAGTAGCTACAACTGTGATACTATCCTTAGACCACATTTCAGCGTTGTAAGTAAAGTTTGTTCAACAACAACAACAAAAAAAACTAACAGCAAACTAATCTTCTGTCAGATACAGAGGAGATGCAGTAGCGTCGAAATATAGTAAACTTAGCAATAAACACTGTTTTGGAAATAGCAAAACAAATACTCTTTCCAATGTCAGTTTTAAGTCTGAATTCGACCATCTCTGTTATTGTTTTTGGTGATATACTTTTGTTTTCATTTGAGAGGGTTCCAAAGGACTGAAATTTTCTTTTAATTTCTCATACATCTTGTCTATAATTCATGGCCTTTGTCTTCACGTGTTTGACGTCCGTTGTGCGAAATAGGTAGATATATTACACAGCAGAGCATTGCAAAAGAGATCATACCCAATAATGGTTTAACATATTAACTCATACTGTCTAACTTTGTACAACTCTGTTACATAAAGGGCAGTTTATATTACTATGTCGTATGATTGATTGATTGAGTGATCTTTATTTTAAAATGGTTAAGAATTGGGCACGCAGGCCCGTCTGACATTTTGCCCTTTATCATACATCTTTGACTCTATTCCAGACATTCTACAAATATGCTGCTAATGTAACAAACATAACTAACATTGAACATGAGAGACATAAAATATAACATTTACGTTTCGCTCTTAAACATTCACTCAGTACAGAAGTAACTACATACATTATAAATGACTAAACAAAATTTTCAGGAATATTCAGAAAACAATTAATTGTATTCGGTGTCTGTAAGAGCAGTTTAAGATAACTTTTAAGTTTTATCATTCATGGAGGCATGTAGTCGACATCAAATAGATTTTGGGAAAGCTTGTAGTTGTAGGAAGGAGTATAATTTATATTTTTTTATATAGGATGGGAGGGTATTCCAAAGATGAGCAGCAGAATAACTAAAGCTTTTCTTGTAAAGATCAAGTCTAGGTTTTGGAAGACATATGTTGTTCAAGCGTTGGCTGCACTTTGGGCTAAATTTAAACAGGTTCCATAGATAAGGCAGGGCATGCCGTGAAAGAATTTGATGTACTAATTTGGCTTTGTTGAAGAGGAACCTGTTCTTAAGAAGTAGTATTTTGATACGTTTGTGATGATTAGTTGTTTGTGCTTGATCTTTGTCACTAATAAGCTTTGCTGCTCGCTTTCGGAGTGAGCAAAGCCTCTTTGTATTTGACACTGAGCAACCATCCCAAACTGTTGAGCAATAGTCTAAATGTGTTTGTATATGAGATATGTAGTATGTCTTCCTAGTGTCTTGATCGATGAAGTGCTTAATTTTAGTTAATTGGTATACTTTTTGTGCGATGAGTTTTGTTAGACATTGCACATGAGAGTTCCAGGTCAGATATTGGTCAATAATAAGACCTAATGTTTTGTGCTCGCTAACGTTTTCTATTTTTGATGTTTCTGTACAGAGCCGAAGTGTTGTTTTTGTTGCGTTTTGAAGTTTCTGTCTTGTTGTTATGAGCATTGATTATGTTTTACATATGAATAAAATTCAAGAAGTATTTGTGAAGACTTCTTGATACACTGAACTAAAACAAAGGTAATCACCGACATCAGATGTTTTTATTTCATATTTATACGCATGAACATATTTATACTTGTACAATTTGCTGAGCTTTATCAGACGAGAGTAACTATCAAAGAAGATATGGCGGTGGATTGTTGCCCGTTTTGGCATTCACCGACACATAGTTGATATGCTACTATAAGTGTTTGTGACATATAGCTGATTGCTACTATAAGTGTTTGCAACACATAGCTGACATACTAGTATAAGTGTTTGTGACACATAGCTGATATGCTACCATAAATGTTTGCAACACATAGCTGACACGCAGCCATGAGTGTTCGAAACACATAGCTGACATGCTGGTATAATTGTTTGCACCACATAGATGACATGTTGGTATAAGTATATGAAACACATAGCTTTCTTGGTGGTATAGGTGTATGAAACATATCTGACATGCTGGTATAAGTATAAACACACCTATGACATGCTGGTGTAGCTGAAAACATAGCTTATATGCTGGTGTAGTGTTTAAACCACATGGCTGATATGCTGGAATAGGTGGTTACAGCACATGGCTGACATGGGAGTATAAGCGTGCAACACATATCTGATGTGCTGGTATAAGTGCTTGAAGCACATAGCTGACATGCTGATATAAGTGTTTGCAGCATATTGCTAGCATGCTGGTATACGTCTTGGCAACAGATACCTGAAATACTAGTATAAGCTTGAAACACACATTTGACATTCTGGTCATATATATATATATAACATGCGGGTATAACATGCGGGTATACGTTTTTGAAACATATATTTGCCTTGCTGGTATAAGTGCTTGATATATATAGCGGACATGCTGTGTTAAGTTTTGGAAACATATAGCTGACATGCTGCTATAGGCAATTTAAAGACATAGCTGACATGCTGGTATAAGAGTTAGCAACGCATAGATGGCATGCTGGTAAATGTTTGAAATACACAGACGAAAAGCTGGTATTTATTCATTCATTTGCATATCCCTTGCGGAACTTTCCCTCCCAAACAGTACTCCTGTAGGCCTGTAGGTTGTGAGCAAGAAGCTTCTGATGCATCCATTTGTAGATCCTCAGCGATGTCTTGCAGGCATCTTCGCCTTGGTCTTTCTCTTTTTCTTTTTCCCATTATGTACCCTTCCAAGATAGTCTTCTCCAGATTATCATGATGTTTAATGTATCCAAAATATGTATGTTTCCTCCCTTGAATTCTCTTTACTAGCCAGCCTTATTCAATATTAAGTTCTTATAGTATAGATATATTTGTTCTTTTTTGTGTCCATGACATATCTATACTACAAGAGCTTAATATTGAAGAAAGCTGGCTAGTGAAGAGGATTAAAGAGAGAAAACTGAATTATTTTGGACACATTAAACGTCATGATAATTTAGAGAAGACCGTATTGGAAGGATACATAATGGGAAACAGAAAAAGAGGAAGACCAAGACGAAGATGGCTGCAAGACATCGTTGACGATCTTGAAATGGATGCAACAGCAGCAGGCCATCTTGCTCACAACCGAGAGGCCTACAGGAGTACTGTTTGGGAGGCAAAGTTCCGCAAAGGACATGCAAATGAATGAATGAATGTGTCCATGATATTTGAAGAACTCTTCTGTAGCAGCATATACATTCAAAGGCATTTTTGTGTTTCTCAGCTGTTTTGTTAAGTGTCCAGGTCTCACAGGCATATGTTGCAATGGGAAAGATGCATGTCCTTAAAAATCATATTTTTGTGGTTCTGTCTGCTCCTCTCCGCAGATTCTTTAGTTGTTTTACTTTCTGAAGAGCGATAGATGTCCTCCTTTCAATTTCCCTCATTGTATCCCCATTACTAGGTAGTAGTGATCCAAGATATTCAAAACTCTCCACTTCTTGAGTTTTTTCTTATTGATACATATTACAGCTGCCATGTTTGTTTTGTCAGTTGTCATCAATTTAGTTTTCTTTGCATTTTGATAGAGGTTCTGCTCTTCGTTGTTCTTATAGACTGACATAATTAGTTTTTCCATTTCTATTTGTGTTGTGGACAGCAATACTGTGTCATCAGCATATCTAATCTCAGGTATTTCATAACCTCCAATTGTTATTACATCGTAATATTCTTTGTCTACATCTTCTCTAACATTCCTCATTATATTCTCAGTATAAAAGTAAATAAGTAAGATGACAATATGCACCCCTGATGGACAACTTGTTTTATGTCAAACCAAGTTGTTGTTTCACCATTTATTCTTACTGCTGCTTGTTGGTCTAGATACAGCAGTGATGTTAATTGTATAAAGTGTGCTGGAAATCCCATTTTTGTCCATTATTTCCCAAAGTTTATGGTGAAATCTGGTATATTTGTTTGAAATACGCAGCTGAATTGCTGCTATACGTGTTTGAAAAACATAGCTGACATGCTGTAATACATGAATGGGACACATAAATGACATGCTGGTATAATGGTATACAATACATAGTTGACATGTTGGTATAAAAGTCTTTCAAACATATAGCTGACATACTGGTATAAATGTTTTAAATGTACAGCTGAAATGCTAATATACTCGCCTGATATATATATATATATATATATATGTAATAGTCCCTGTTAGCCTTGTTAGTTTTGCTGTCTCCTATTTTTGATGCATTTTCTGCCTCTTTCGCCATAGTGTCTACGTATTCTCTTTTATTCCTTCTATCTGAACTTTTTACTTTCTGTTTTAAGTCTCTAGGAGAGGAACGTTTTGTTGTTATTAATAAAATTGAATCTTTGTGCGTGTTTGAACACGCATATATATATATATATATATATATATATATATATATATATCAACAATGCAGATGATGAGATAAAAACACAATTTCTATCAAACAACTACAACAATTCATTAACAACGTCCCTAAACACGATACTTTAGTTGTCACCAGAGACTTCAACGCTAAAATAGGAAAAGATAACACCGACGTCGAAAATGTAATGGGGAAAGATTAAGTTTATATATACTTTTTTTGTTCCTAAGCAACTGTTAGGTAAAATCCGTAGCTGCAATACAGATATATGCATGTGTGCCAATACGAAGCATAATTTCAATGTATTGCTATTAACATTATATTATTTTTAAAATGTCAAAAATCTAAAAAAAATTCAAGCAGAACACTATTCTAAATGCTTCCCTGTATTTACTGCTCATGTGGTAGTAAATAAAAATATTCGCTGATGAGTTTACGGACTCTAAAACAAAGCTAAGCCCACCAAGTATTAATCCTATCTTTAAGTATCTGCCACCAAAAGATAAATCTGGCTCAAATGCCACTGCAAGCACCACTATGCATAAAGGGGTAAAACAAGCAATAAACAAAGTGGAAATCATCACAACCATCTTGGCCACTTTCTTATTACGACTGGAAACTCTGTCAGCTTGTTTTGGAGTTACAGTTTTCTTTCTCCATTTCGTTGTTTTATTTAATTTAATTACTAGTGCCACTGTGCAGACAACGATAATAACAAATGCCATCAGAGGAATGATAAAATTATTTATGAGATAAGAAATACTTTCAACGTTTTCTCTATCACCGACAGAGATACGACCAAGTAAGGTTTTATTTCGTAAAGCAGAAAATGTCATCCCCAATCTATTGACAGCGTACAAAGGGACTGTAGGAACTTGTAGAATAATAGAGATACTAATGATAATGACGAACATCTTTTTTCTCGAGGTAAAGCTTCTTATCTGAAAAAAAATACAATCAACGAGAACTTTATATTCATCTCATGTAAAAGAAATCCACGTACATTTTATAGCACTGGGAAAGCAATTCAGTTTTCGAAATACTATTAAATTAATAATTGTATGATTTATAATTCTAATTGCTATTCATTTCTTTTTAGGTTAGTTCCACTCTTCTGCATAAATGTTTTGATACAAATTAAAAACAATTTAAGATTAAGAATAATATCCTTCACTCTTCCCTTCTTGTAAATTCCATCTGTGTTTCTTCTAGACAGATACACTTCTTATCAGTTTTATTTTGTTGATTGATGTACTCCTCATCATTTTTCATTTGCCTGATACACTTCTGATCAGTTTTCATTTGACTGATACTCTTCTTATCAGTTTTATTGTGTTGACTGATACAGTTCTTATCAGTTTACTGCTGATTGATACACTCGATGACATTAGGGTTTAAGTGCATCTGTCGTTGTGGCTACTAACTTCATGTACAGTTATCGAGCAGAACTGAAATTAGGCAAAATTTGCTCTTATAGGTTGAAATGTCCAGAAATAAAGTAAACTGAAATGTATTTAGGACAAGTATATTTGTTATCTCTATTATTGCTTAAATTCGCCAATTCAAACATTTTTCTTGTACCAGAAAAAAAAACTCAATTCTTAACAAAAGAATAAAAATAAAATAACGAAATTAAAATTAATAATTTTTTAAAATGAATATATATATATATATATATATATATATATATATATATATATATATGTATATTCGCATATATTATTTTGTGATAAACTTCATTGCTGTCAAACCTCTAATGGCGCTAATATGCACAAACATCTTTCCAATGTGATCAATGCAGTGATCCAACTGCTTATGCGACTGAAGGACATATGTGGCATTGTAAAGATGAAGTAACAGACTTCCATGGTGTCGAAAGGCAGGTCAGCCTCTGTCATCAGTGGGTTGTACATAATAGTCAATCCTACAGTCGTCACAAGACAACCCAGATCAGAGACAGCGAGACCTATACTTAGGTAAAAATACATGAATATTGGCTTTCTTTAGATTTATTGTCACATTAACAACTATATTACAAAATAATTATGAACAACTAAATATACTATCAAATTCATATGTGAGGCTTTAGCATTACTGTGAAAATGTTGCTGATAGTTAAATGGAAAGTGGAGGTATTTCATAATTCTATCAGTGAGATGACACAGACTTAGGTAAGATATCTTTATCTTCTTGTCTTTCTATCCCATTTAAAACGCATTAGTAATATTCCCTATATTCTTTGTGAATATCTGCTTCAAATGACTTATATTTTTTATACATAGGACACAACGAGATTTTCGTACGATAAAGTAAGAGAACACAGGTTTGTACTATTAGACCTCGAAAAAATAAAAAAAACGAACACTTTAGTGAGACGTGAGAAAAAGACAAATCACAAGAAAATTAACCGGGATTCGAACCACTGACTCCGGTAGGACGAGCTGCCGTCATGCTAGGAGAGAACAGAGTACTACCGAACTGCGATATCTCGCACCGAGGATATTTCTTCCTCTCACGTATCACTAAAGTGCTTTGTCTACGATTTTTTCAAGGTCTAATCCTACAAAACTATGTTCTCTTACTTTGCCGAAATCAGTTATATCGCGCCCCCATTGTACTTTCAAATCAGTTTTACTTTCTTTTAACAACTGTCAGAGTATGTTTACTCTGTTATCAGCAACATTATAATTAATGTATATTCAGTTATATTGGATTATGAGTGTATTCCATGTGTGAAAATGTGATGATAACACATCGAGCGTGTTTAGAATTGTACATATAATTGAATGTGTATATGAAATGTTGAAAGTTTTAATTGTACATGCTTTGTTTTTTCCTGCTGTTTATGTATTAATTACAACTTGCACTAAATAAAAATTCGTATCATGTAATTAAGATAGAAGTATGAAGGGCAGAATGTGAAATGGACTTGCTTCCTCAATTCTTTGAAAATAAAATTCGTTTGATAGAAAAATTCTTACTAATCTCGAGTCCTGTTAGCCTGTTACTAGTCTGACATACGGTTTTATACGTTACTTATGTCTGAATTATGGTTTTATATGTTCCTTATGTCTCACATACGGTTTTATAATATAGAATTTTGAGAATTTCATGTAGGAAATCCTTAAGACATTGCGAAGAATTCCAGATTGGAAACACATTATACAGCAGTTAATAGTAATCAAATGCTTTATAGTGTAATAGAGGTATAGGGGCCCGTTTGTCATGACATCCTTCATTACTCAGTATTATTCACAAGCGATATTAAATAATAACATGAGCAAAATAGTAAATTTAGAAACAAATAGTACGAAATTAAAATGTTGATACATAGAATAATAGAGCGTAGTTCATAGACATACATGGATGAAAAGAGAAAGCTCTAAATCAACTATATATATATATATATATATATATATATATATATATATATCCTGTTGACGTTGAGACTATAGGGGATTTGTAGCCCCAGACGTATGATATGACATATGAGCTACCAGCTTATAGTTTCTAAATAGCACAGAATTTTCTTACCGAGCAGAGTTACGTTCACAGAGTCTTTATAATCTTGCTTGATGAAACAGATGATGTTGATGATGTTTGTCACGATACCAAAAATGCAAACTATCGGACACAGCACGCCGTATAGAGCCCATGCAAAAAAGAATGAAGATTCGTCACTTATGCCTGTTTTATCGATTTGCATTTGTTGCGAAATCTCAAAAAACAATTTGTCAGACAACACAAGCTGTGATTTTGACTCGGAACTGTTATTTAACATTATTTTCGTTTAGGACATAAGAGACCTTTACTATAGATTAACGAAATCAGTGAATTACCAACGGCCGTTTTCTTGACTGCCTACTGAGTAGATTCAATGTTACTATTCCATTGACATCTTTTGCTTACAAGAAAATTCAAGTTAATCTTAAATAATTCTGATAATACGCACTTCCTTTGACCTAATGTGAGTAAGTAAAACGGACTTTTGTAACAATAACTTTCCTTTGAACTAGTTAAGACTGAAAGAAAAAAAGCATTTGTGTTTTACGAATGTAACAAATTTCCCAAATTTCTGATGAATCTCTTTGGTAAACAAAAGTCTTAACATTTAAGAAATATTTGCGTTTTCTTTTCACTCAAGTAAACATACACATACACACATTTTATTATCTTGATCAAGCTAAAAAAAATTCTATGCCCGAAGCAACTGCTAGCCGTAGGGGTGTGAAGTGTTTGTGTCTTCAATTTCTAGGCCACTTCAGTTGGGTTGAACCTGGTGCTAGCCGGTTCGAAATAATTCCACTCTATTGTGTATTCAAACGAAGGACTCTCTGACCGACACGTGAGTGCACTAGCCACTACTCTACAGCGGCGCGCTTGAACTTCAAAATGTACAGTGACATTTCAGAGGATATTTCCAAAACTGATGAGCATAAGAAGTACTCTAAAGCTTTTTCTTCTGAAATGTAAATTGTCAAGACCATGCAGAAATTATATCATTTTTTTCTTTATTTGTTTGAAGAATGCAAGATAACCAGGTAAAAATGACAATATATTAATCCTAGTTTAGTGTCGTTTTTTATAACTATATTATTACAGTTTATTTATTACTGTGAATCTTAGTTTTATCTTGTTTTTAAAACTAATATAAAGCCATTAATATCTTTTTAGTGTACCTCATATTTATCCAAATCAGAAACAGTCACGCTATACACCATAAAATCACAAAATATTACAAATTACACACGGTCTTAACGAAATGTATTACATCTTTTCTTTCCAACAAACAACAGGTAGTTTGCTTTTAATTCTAAAAGTCAAATTCATCGGTGATGGGTAATGGTGTTCCACAATGATCTCTTCTTGGTCCTCTCCTTTTTACTATCTACATCAATGAGCTTCCACTTCAACTAAAAATTATCTTGTGACAGTTTGGTGAAATAAAAAAATAGCACTAAGATGGACACCACAGGGGAAAAGAAGTAAAGGTAGACCAAAAGAGACATGGAGAAGAACAACAGAAAGGATATTGAGCAATAGAGGGCTCGCCTGGGCAAGAGTAGACAATAAGGCGAAGGACAGGCATTTGTGGAAAACCCGTGCGGAAGCCGCATGTGCCCTGGGCACTTAAGGTTCAGAGAGAGAGAGAGAGAGAGAGAGAGAGACAGAGAGACAGAGAGTTTGGCTCAAACAAGTCGATTTTGGCGATGGCGTCTCGTTAAGCCTCATGTAGTCTATTCCGGACAGTTTGATCAGACACAAGACGTCCTGCAAGCAAGGACTGAGCACTTGAGGAAGCTGTTGTAAACCTGTTTCTGAGGTGATGAACCCGAATCAAGAGATCATCAGCTACTGTTGTCACTGTGGGTCTTCCACTGCGGTGTCGATCATCGGCTGAGCCAAAGTGGACTGATGGTATTCTGCTGCACGTTTAAATGCCTGGAAACCTGACTTTGACTTTCGCCTACTTGCAGACGACCAGTAGCAATATTTCGTAATTTTTTGGCGATAGACGCGCCATAATTGTCTGCTTGAAAATTAGCTGAATTTGTTTGTGTAATCTCATCCCTTTATAGGGTTTCAGTTGCGTTGGAAGTGACTTGTGCTCACCACAAAAATCACAACTTTTCCATAAACGCAAAGTGCGTTATTGTGAAAAATGCATGATTAGCAAGGGCAGCTACTGCGTTCTGACTATACACGAGAATAGCAAAATTCACGCTACATCGTGGACCTGATGTCTTGTTGACAGTTTTTGGTTTGGTTTGAGATACCCGAGAAAAAAAAATGTGTCATAACATAAAAAAATGAAGCTTATATAAGCTCTGCGTTTCTTTTTTTCGACAGTATATATTGCCTTTCGACACACTGCATGTACTTTTTAAAAATAGTTTATCTCAAAGCAAATCAAGATTTTACAAATCAAGATTTTACAGTTCTCTTGAGTACTTTATTAACTAAAAAGAAGTTTTATAAATCAACCATAACTGATAAATTATTTTTTTCCGAAGAACCCAATTGCAAATCTCAAATAAACTATCGATTAGGTATGTTTTATTTACAATGGATATTTCTATGTCCAGTTGTTAAATGAGAGGTATTCAAGTATCCTTTTCTCATATCTTCAATTTATTTAACAAACCACATGGCTTTCGAAACATACATTTGTTTTATAAAGATATTAAGAATGATAACTCATCAAGCAACATCTTCTTTACTTATGTACTTCATTTTTTTTTCTAAAGGTCTTAGCAATGTTTGAGGGTTGAACACTATTGTCGGTTACTGAATATAGCTACTCAACAGTTTGTGTAACCACTACGCCGAAATATATACTAGCCTTCGTCGTCATCTTCTTTGTTGTAATCGTCTCAGCATTTTATATTAAAACAACAGTGTATTTGAATTCGGCAAAATAAAGCTGTGCTATTTGGGAGTAACTGAATTACATAGCAATTACTTATTATTAGAAAATTTGGCTATTTAGTGTATGAATTTAAATTGTTAATTATTATTTAATTTAATGTTCACCTGTAAATATTTTATTATGATCTATTATGTTGAATATTGTGAAACGAACAAATCATTAAACGATTGTTTAATAAAATGGATAAATGAATGGTTAAAAGAAATATCCAGACACGACGGAACTGTCTTTATTCTCTGATTTCTGAGATGTAAAAAGCTTTCAAACCATTATCTTTTAATTTCTTGTTACCGTCACAAAGTACTTAATCCAAGCTTTAAGAACACATCTATTTCGAAGAAAGAAACAATATAACATGGCATGTACTAACTTGATATTATGGAAAGGATAATTTCTTACATCCATTTTGCCCTTAAATAAAGTCGAAACAAATAATATGGGAAAGAAAAAAAATCGAAATGCGACCTGAGTTGCTATTATTTATATAAATAAGTGCTTTTACTGTTTTGTTGTTAATATGTTATTAAATAACATATTTTCACAAAGTCTGAACCAATATACCGTACGCTTGTCCGTTAATCGAATCTAAATTTCTCTAAGATACAATTAAGAAAATGTGTATCAAACGTCACAAATAAATACTCCGCATACAACCATAAATCAAAGAAAATGTTGAAAAACAGATGCACACCCACAATTTGCTGGACAAGGCAGTGATTTAAATATAGCTATATAAAGCATCATTTCAGATTTGTTTACTTTTATTACAATGAATTAAATAATACATAAAATGTACTTTGCAGTAAACACACAGTCGAATTTTCATAAAATATATGTTCTATAAGTATCAACAAATCATTTATTATTCACAGGTACGACATATGGCTTGCTTTTTTCAATGAGACAATGGTTCATGG
>CM019702.1:76348254-76363203 GCA_009760885.1 Achatina immaculata | reverse complement strand
GTGGGCAGCCATCCCTCAACAACAGATCCAAAAGCTAATCGCACCCATGTCAAGGATATATCGTTATCTGATACAGGCCAGAAGAGGCCATACAGCTTACTGAAACGGAGGCGTCAGTTGAAAAAAAATACTAAGCCCAAACACAATTTAATGAACATCATCTCATTTCTAAATTCAAGTTTCTTCATGCCAAGATTCAAACATTAATTCTGTAAAATACAATTTTGATAAAGTTTTGAAATTTTTTTTTTTTATTTTATATGCAAATTCAGCAATCACCAAAACCACCAAGGGCGAGTCAAAAGAGCCAGGTCATTTTTATTTTTCTTCTTTTTTTGTTTTATATATTTTTTAAAATTTTTTTTTGGTCTTTTTTTTTTCCTTTTTTCTTTTTCAAATCTTTCCAGAAAAAAAAAACAAAAAAAAAAAAACAAACTTTCAAATAAACAACGTAGCATGTACATGTGACGTGAGTTGAGGATGATTGCCCGTGGAATGAAATAATGAGATGGTGGGCTTTACAAACCATGAGGTGACAGCATGGAGTATGATAACGTGAATACTTTGTACATAAAACGTTACAACAAAGGTGTATAGTAATAGTATAACCACACACACACATACACACTTCCTCTCACCTACTATCAGGACCCTTTCTCTCTCTCTCTCACTCTCTTCGTTAACTTTCTCTCTAGTGATGGACAGTGCTTGTATTCGGCTAAAGCCTTCTCTTTCACTCACGGGGTGTACAAAGAAATAAATATGCCCTCGAGTCACTCGTATTCGGGCCACCGCAGTGGAGGGTTATGGTCGGGTAAACAAAGGCACTGTTGAAGAACATGAGTTAGGAATGCCTGCCCGTGGACTGAAATATTGAAAAGGCGGGCTTGAACGAAAACATGTGGTAATCGCATGGTATGTACATCTGAAGTTAACATTTAAACACAAAAGGGGGGTGGGGTTGTGGGGGTGGGGGGTTGCCAAAAACACAAAAAAAAACAAAAAAAAACTAGAAACTGGTTGAAAGCTGTAACAATTTTTGTTTGAAAATGTACAGGAGAAGTTCTTTTGTAAAAATTCTATTTTCAAATGTGGCCCTATTCCTACATGACCAAATAACGTACCTAAACTCAGCAAGGAGGATGATACACTGCGTATGGCTGTTTGTTTCTGTTCGAGGAATGGTGTTTAACATTATTGCTCTGTATATGTCTACTTTCTCTGCTGTTCTTGTTGCTATCTCTTGAGTCAAAAATTCTAAGGCTAAAGAAACGGTTCTGCACTGAAAGAAAATGTGTTCTTCCGTTTCTTGTGTGTTCAGTCTACATAGTTTACATCTGATCAGTCTGTTGAATCTGTGGGCGATCCCTTGTGTGGTCGGTGTCATGTTGAACAATAGTCTGTATGTTATCTCTCGTGCACTTGGCGTGATTCCTTTCTTGTGTAGGTTTTGAAATGATTGTGTGTAGTCGGTGATGAAGTATTTGTATCCTCTCTTTATTCTACACTGTAATGGTGGCTCCTGTTTCCTGACCAGATATTTGTATATGCATGATGTTTTCATGCGTATTAAACGTTCATTCCCAGTTACACTTTGTATGCATTGTCTGTAGAAGAGCGGTATAGTGCCAAAGTGATGGGGGTGTATATTGTTTAATTTACACAGTTTAAGAAGCCTCAGCCCAACGTAGTAGTGGGCTAGAGTATGTTTGTGTGGCTGTTGGATGATTTGTCCTATATATTTAATCCTGAGTGCCTGGATCTTTGTTGCTATGTCTTGTAGGGAGATGCCCCCCTCTATTTTTGTCTTGCATCAAGGTTTTCTGTTGGATGCTGCGTACTGTGCGTTGGAAAATATTAATGTGAAAGGGAAGTCTGTTTTGTTGGTCCATTTACCTAAACCCATTATATGTGATTTTTGAATGTTTATTTTAGCCCCGCTGCCCTGTCCGAACTCTGCAAATATGTCTAGAATAAACCTGATAGAGGATATATTGGAGGGAAAGAAGATTGTGTCGTCAGCATAGGCCAACGACTTCCTCTCTCCCATTCCAGGAATAAAGATTCCTTTGACTATTGTCTCTTGCCTGATTCTCTCCAGGAGTGGCTCTAGAGTTAACACATACAACAGGGGTGAGAGTGGGCAGCCCTGACGTACAGATCTGGTTAACCGTATTAGTTCACTGAGGGTATGGTTTATTAAAAGTCTGCTTTCTGGTTTGTTGTATAGAATTTGTATCCAGTCTCTGATGTAGTTCCCAAGATTACATTTGGACAAGGTTTTCTGGAGGAAAGAATGGGAAACTCTGTCGAAAGCCTTCTCCTGGTCCAGCGATAAGATTGCTGACTGGCTATTCTTATCGTGAGAGTATTGGATAACATCTCTTAGGAAATGTAGATGCGTATTTATGTTTCTGTCGGTGACACTGCATTGCTGGTCCTCATGTATAAGTGTGTGCATGACGGGTTTGAGTTTCATAGTTAGGGACTTTGCTAGAATTTTGTAGTCTACGTTGAGTAACGAGATAGGTCTGTAATTTTTTACTTGAGTTGTGTCTGCGTTGCTTTTCTTAATGAGTGTTATGTATGACTGATTGAGACTGTTGGGTAATTCTTTTCTGTCGAAGGCTTCAATAAACACCTTGTGTAGGACAGGTCCTAAAATGTGGAAGAATTTCTGATAAAACTCGGCAGTGAGGCCATCCGGTCCTGGAGATTTGTTCTTTTGGAATGTGTCAAGCGCATTTTGTAGGTTTCCTAGCGTGAGTGGGATGTCTAATGTTTGTTTGTCTTCTTCAGAAATCTGTTTGACGTAGTTCAAGAATTTGTTTTGTATGTTTTCTGATTGACCTTTGTCCTCAGAGTATAAATGTATATAAAAATCTTGAAAGGTTTGGCTTATTCCGGTAGTGTCTGTCTGTTCCTGTCCATTTATGTCTATTATTTTGCGTATTTGTCTGCTTCTTTGCACATTTTGCTCTGTTCCCAAATATTTTTTGCTTGGTATTTCTTGTACGGCAGAGGCAAGTTTTGTTCTGATGAAAGCACCCTGGTAGCTGTGTTGATGGTATTTCTCTACTTCTTCCTCTAGCGCGTGTATGTGAGGACTATTGGGATCTACCTGCTTGGTTAGTTTAATAGCATTTTCCAACATTTGTTGTTGCTGTCGTCTGTATCTGTGTATTCTTGTCGCCAAGACCTGTGTTCTCTCTCTGATAGTGTTCTTTAATACATCCCAGTATTCTATGAGGTTGGATTCAGGTAAGTCTTGAGTGTACGCGTGTAATAGTTCCGTTATGTTATCTACATAATCTCCATTATCCAGCAAACTGTTATTAAACTTCCAGTGTGGGGAGCGTTTGTTTTTGAGTTGTGCCAAGGTTGCATTTAATATGACCATGACCGCTTTATGATCTGTGTAATTTAAGGTTGTGTCTATGTGTTTGATGTCATTTATTAGAAGTCCTTCTGGGACATATATTCTGTCTATTCGGGCTGATCGTCCCATGTTTATGTTAATTGTGTCAGTGTGTGTAGTTTCCCTACCCTGTGGGTTCATTTTTCTGTATGTGTCTACGAGCCCGTGCTCGTCTATGATGTTGTGTAGTATGTCTATTTGTTCAAGTTCACGGCGTACGTCAATTGTTCCTCTCGACAGATCAAAATCGTGCATGACACAATTAAAGTCTCCTGCTATGATAATGTTTTGCCCCCTGTGGAATGATGTTAGCATCTGTGAGAGTTTGTCATAGAAGTTAATTTGCTGGTCTCTCACAGCTGGTGCATATACATTGACTAATGTGTATTTGTTGCGGTTTGAACTTGTGTGTTTTATTTCCACTATTGCTATTCTACCTTCGCTGTCTCTGTTGTGTCCTACAATTTGCCAGTCTTCTGATACTTGTAGTATTGCTGCTCCTATGTATCTATTCCCTAAGCTGAAACATGAATGTCTGAGTCTTAGAGTTGCGTGATGTTGTTGGCGCGTGTTTCTGTGGTGACGTGTGTTTCTTGAATAAAGATGAAGTCTGGTTTGTGTTTGTGTACTAGGTGCACTACTTGACTGCTTTTTAATTGTGCCAAAAAGCTGCTTTTTAATTCTCACTTAATTAATTACATAATTATTTCATACACTAAATATTTACACTCACAGCACATCGTTCATACAAAAACTTACATTACTAAGGGTGGCGCGGAAATAAACTCACTACATAACGCGACATCACGAAACATATCACAACAAAATGTTAAAGACAACACAATCACATTTCTTTTCATCCCGTATCTCACGAGAACTAACGTAGACTGACCATTGCCTCTCACTCTGCACAACTCTTACACACTGGACAATCACGTGACCAAATAGCCAGGCACTGACCATGACTCCTTCGGCCGGCCGAACCTAAAAAGTCAAGCTCCCAACCTCATCATCCTGAGTACTGTACGAATAGAAAGAATATTCAACGAACACTAGATGGAAATATTACGTGTCCACACAAACAAGAAAACACTTAATAACGCAGTGCATTGAACTGCGTCAATAAATAACATTTAACATGAAGCAAATAATAACAAATGAGATCAAATGAGTGCATTGCAAAATTACATATGAAATGTGCATCAGCTATACAAAACACTCAACATCTGACATATGAAAACTTACAAGAAATATACATTACCGCAAATAACGCAGGCTGGTCAGCAATCTGGCGTCAAGACATCTCATTCACCCGGCATGATGACGTATAAGATAACTGAAGCTCGAATACATCAGATAAATGCCAGGACAGGATTTCCCCTTCTGCCGCCATGGACGTAACACAGAAACTGACTAACTCACACATTCCACTCTTAACCTCCCGCACAATCACGTAATATTCCTGAGAAAATCCGAAATAACGACCACAAACTTGAATGTTCAAAGCGGCTGTGTTTAAACACTCAGGTCGGCACTCTTCACACTTGTACGAACTCCCTGTAACTGCGAACATTTGTTTTTTGCAACCGATGCTGTAGAGATGTTGAGGCACAGCATCGTATCGCTAACAGTGATGCTGGCATATCAGCTATGGGTCGCTGATTTCCTCATCTGCCATGCGTCTTCACACCCGTATTACTATTTATATGTAGCATCATTTCACCAAAGGTATTGGTTTTAGTTCATTCTATCATATCTTTATCTCTCTATCTCTCTCTTTCCCATATCTCTCTATTCTTTCTTTCTTTCTTTCTTTCTTTCGTCTCTCCTCTCTCGTTCTCCACTTTCTTTTTAGAATCTCTCTGTTGTGTCTCCTTCTCCCCCTTCTCTCTAATTCTTTCTATTTAAATTCTCGCTCTCTTCTTTCACGTTCTCTCACTCGTCTCTTTATTTCTCTCTTCTTCGCTCCTGAAATATCTATCTATCTATCTATCTATCTATCTATCTATCTATCTATCTATCTATCTATCTATCTATCTATCTGTCTGTCTGTCTGTCTCTGTCTGTCCGTCTGTCTATCTGTCTATCTATCTATCTATCTATCTATCTATCTATCTATCTATCTATCTATCTATCTATCTATCTATCTATCTATCTATCTATCTATCTATCTATCTATCTATCTATCTATCTATCTGTCTTCCTGTCTGTCTATCTGTCTGTTTGTCTATTTTAGATCATGTGGTATATATTCCTCAGGAGATATGTGATGTAAAGTTTCACTATCCTCGTTAAATATGTATAGACATGTTTCTACTTAGAAAGCTATTTCTTTTGTGCACTGTTAAACTGTTAGTTAACTGTTGAAACACGCAGAAAGATTCAATTTTATTAATAACAACAAACCGTTTCTCTCCTAGTGACTTAAAAACTGTTTTTTTAAGTTTTTCAAGTTTCAAATTGTTTAATTAGGTAAAAACATATTCACACTAAAGCCAATAAGAGCAACAATTAAATGTGTTTACATGGCCAGTATATGCACTGTTGCTTCATCAAAAGTTGTGAACATGTTTTGGTGTGAACGATTCTACAATTCAGAACTAGACTCTTCTCAGTCTAGTTTTGACGAAAGATAGAGAAATCGTTTCATTCATTATCAATATTTTTTCTGTTCTTCTGATAGCATTTTTCATCATCATTGTCTGTACAGTTTGTATGACGATAGTTCTACGAAGATTAACAAACGAGAGAAATGTATTTAATTCACTTAAATATTGATCGGGTTTCCAGTCACAATCAAAAGGTGATCAAGTGTATGTGTGTGTTTGTGCGTGTGTGTTTGTGTATGTGTGTTTGTATGCGTGTGTGTTTATGTGTGTGTTTGTGGCTGTTTGTGTGTGTTCGTGAGTATTTGTTTGTATTCGTGTGCGTAAGTGCTTGTGTTTGTGTGTGTATGTGCGTGTTTGTGTACGTTTGAATGTGTATGTGTATGTTTGTGTGTATTTTTGTGTGTCTGTGTGCGTGTATTTGTGTGTGTTTGGGTGTGTGTCGGTATGTGTTTGTTTGTGTGTATGTGTATGTATGTTTGTGTGTCCGTGTGTTTGTATTTGTGTCTGTGCGTGTCTGTTTGTGTGTATGATTGTTTTTGGGTGTGATTGAATGTGTATATGTGTGTGTCTGTGTGTTTTTATGCATTTGTTTGTCTATGTGTGTGTGTGGTGTGTGTGTATTTTTGTGTGTGTGTTTGTGTTTGTGTGTATGTGTGTATGTGTGTAGTCTTAATTCAAATGATACACTGTACTAGATTTCAAATGTTTAAAATTATGCAGGAGCCATATTGACCTGTAGAAATATTTTGGATAATGTACTTTACAGTACAAGACAATTTCCACATCATTAATTACTTCGAAATAAATAAAAAAGCTCCTTTTCTCCATGGACAACTGAAAATACATGTTGATATATGTAATTGTACTATGTGTGCCTTTGTTGTTTGCAAAAAAACAAAAAAACTGTATAGACCTCTACAAAATCAACCTTTATAATACGATATCCAATCAGCGTTTCTTAAATCCTTCTAGGCTAAGAGGAAAGGTACCCTATTCTGCCAGTAATCATCTAAAGCAGTGCTTTCCAATTTAAGAAACGTCGCAGGAACCTCTACTGTTTCATACTCCATCTCAATAACTCCTACTATTTCATACTCCAGGCCACAGAACCCATACTATTTCATACCCCAGGACACAGAACTCTTACTATTTCATACTCCAGGCCACAGAACTCTTACTATTTCATACTCCAGGCCACAGAACTCTTACTATTTCATGCTCCAGGCCATAGAACTCTTACTATTTCATACTCCAGGCCACAGAACTCCTACTACTTCATGCTCCAAGCCATAGAACTCTTACTATTTCATACTCCAGGCCACAGAACTCCTTCTACTTCATGCTCCAGGCCATAGAACTCTTACTATTTCATACTCCAGGCCACAGAACTCCTACTACTTCATGCTCCAGGCCATAGAACTCTTACTATTTCATACTCCAGGTCACAGAACTCCTACTACTTCATGCTCCAGGCTACAGAACTCCTACTATTTCATACTCCAGGCCACAGAACTCCTACTACTTCATGCTCCAGGCTACAGAACTCCTACTATTTCATACTCCAGGCCACAGAACTCCTACTACTTCATGCTCCAGGCTACAGAACTCTTACTATTTCATACTCCAGGACACAGAACTCCTTTCTACTTCATGCTTCAGGCTACAGAACTCCTACTACTTCATACTCCAGGCCACAAAACTCCTACTATTTCATACTCCAGGCCACAGAACTCCTACTACTTCATGCTCCAGGCCATAGAACTCTTACTATTTCATACTCCAGGCCACAGAACTCTTACTATTTCATACTTTAGGCCACAGAACTCTTACTATATCATACTCCAGGCCACATAACTCCTACTATTTTATATTCCAGGCCATATAACACCTACTATTTTATAATCCAGGCCACAGAACTCATACTATTTTATATTCCAGTCAACATAATTCCTACTATTTCATATTCCAGGCTACAGAACTCCTACTATTTCATACTCCAGGCCACAGAACTCCTACTACTTCATGCTCCAGGCCATAGAACTCTTACTATTTCATAATCCAGGCCACAGAACTCTTACTATATCATACTCCAGGCCACATAACTCCTACTATTTCATATTCCAGGCCATATAACACCTACTATTTTATAATCCAGGCCACAGAACTCATACTATTTTATATTCCAGGCAACAGAATTCCTACTATTTCATATTCCAGGCCACAGAACTCCTATTGTTTCATACTCCCGTCATAAGAACTCCTAGTGTTTCATACTCCAGTCCCAAGAGCTCCTACTATTTCATACTCCAGTCCCAAAAACTCCTACTGTATCATACTCCAGGGCACATAATTCCTACTATTTCATTCTCCAGGCCACGGACCCCCATACTTTGGAAAATTTATATATGTATGGTATCTATACGGTATCTATATGGTATCTGTATGGTATTTTTAATGTATCTCTATGGTATCTATATGGTATATGTGTGGTATCTGCTTGATATATGTATGTTATCTGTGTGGTATCTGTGTGTTATCTGTATGTTATCTCTGTGGTATATGTATGTGATCTGTCTGGTATCTGTGTGGTATCTGTGTGATATATGTATGGTATATGTATAGTATATGTTTAGTACATGTGTGGTAGCTGTGTGGCATCTGTATGGTATCTGTGTGGCATCTGTATGGTATATGTGTGGTATCAGTGTGGTATCTGTATGTTAACTGTGTATTATGTCTATGGTATCGGTATGTTATATGCGTGGGTATCTGTGTGGTATCTGTATGGTATCTGTAATGTATCTGTGTCGTATCTTTTTAGTATATGTGTAGTATTTATGTGGCGTGGTATATGTGTGGTGTCTGTATGATATCTGTCTGGTATCTGCGTGGTGTCTGTATGATATTTGTATGGTATACCTATGATATATGTATGGTATCTGTGTGGTATATGTATGTTACCTGTGTTGTATATGTGTTGTGTCTGTATGTTATCTGTTTGGTACCTGTGTGGTATCTGTATGATATCTGTGCGGTGTGTAGGTGATATCTGTGTGGATTCTCTGTGGTATCTGTATGGCGTCTGTGTTGTATTTGTGTGTATTATGTTCGGTATTTTTATGGTATCTGTGTGATATCTGTATGATATATGTATGGTATCTGTATGGTATCTATGTAGTATCTGAGTGGTATCTATGTCGTATCTGTATGGTATTTGTGTGGTATCTGTATGGTATCTGTGTTGTATCTGTGTGGTATCTGTATGATATATGTATGGTATCTGTATTGTATGTGTGCGGTATGTGTGATATCTGTACGTTATCTGAGTGATAACTGTGTGGTATATGTGTGGTATATGTATTTTATTTGCGTGGTATCTGTAATGTGTCTGTGTTTTATCTGTATGGAATCTGTGTGGTATATGTATGATATCTGTATGATACATGTATCGTATCTAGGTAGTATCCGTGTGGTATATGTGTTCTTTAAGTTCAACACAAATGTGCTTTATTTTTTTTATAAAATATGGATAACCTGTAATCAGTAAACGCTACAGTGCACTAAAAACCAGAGCACAAACTTTGTGAATTTTCAAAATGACGGTACTAAACAAAGAAAGACGACAATTAACATTCCTACTTTTTCTGATAAATGAAAAGAATATGGCATATGTGACAGCTAACCACCCTAAATATTATGAGAGATAGCATGCCTCTTTTGATTCCAAACAGTCACTTTCACATCTTGTTTCATAATTCCTTTTTTAATCTCAAATGGAAACCAACATCAGCATTCGGTGTTAAATAGTTCAAAGCAAACATTTTAAAAAAAATGTACATTCGGTTTTTGTCACAGAACCACAAGCAAGTTCTCCGGGCCAGAAATTGGTGACCACTGATCTAGAGGATACAGGGTTAGTGTCCACATTCTCTTTGACATGGACACCAGAGGCAGATGTGATCAAGATCAGATATTGGCCGGTTTATTCTCCAGCTATATAAGAAGAGTTTTACCTAAATTCTAACAGATAAAAGGTATGGCGACTCCAGTAAAACTGGTTTAAACAATAAAGGTAGACAGAGGTGTATGGTTTAGTTTTACATAGTGGCAGAGGGATTGAGTAAAGTGAGAAAAAACGAATGTATGACTGAAAAACATGCAACATCCGATATTTCGGCGTGAGCCTTTTTCGAGGATTACATGCACAAACAAGACAAAAACAAATAACTAAACGAAGAACTTATCTTATTATGGCCTCCTCCAGAAGTAGGAAACAGAGAAATGCGTGTCCGCTAGACGATGGATTGAGACCACGCACGCCACGCAAAGGATAAGCAAATAGAGCCAACCGTCAAGAGAGAGAGGAGGAAAACAAGTGATAGAAAGAGGGGGTGGGGGAGGCAATAGAAACATGAAAGCTTCTAGAGGAGAAGTTGTCGGGTGGGGGGGGGAGGGAGAGAGAGATAATGAATGAAGAACTTAAACACCCTCAGAGAGAAAATGTGAAACTGGTGAATAGGACAAGCCCCTATGAACAGCAATGTGTTACCAGAGAAAAAAGAGGGAGGCGTAGGGAGGGGTAGCCAGGAGAAAGAAAATAGAATTTAAAAAGGAGGGTGGAAAACTAAACAAGTTACAGAAAACGCTGAAGACATTGTTAATTCCAGGTGGGTGGAGACAGCAAGCCTTGAAAATAAGGCGCTGTTCTAGGCCCTCCGAGCTCGCACATCAGCAGAACAAGAGTGGATCACACTAACTGAAATATCCTGTTTTCCTCTGTGGTTACTAAGGCAAAAATGTTTAGCCACAGGTGTCCAGGCCCTCTTAGAAATATCATTACTATGTTGGCGAAAGCGATCTCCTAAGCGGAAACCGGTCTCCCTTATGCACTGCATACCACAACGTTTGCACATAATAGCATAAATAACATTGCGTGAAGTGCAGTTGAAACCCGCCGGAAATGATAACGTGGACTTAGGGAAGGAGATCTGGCTAACCTCGACAGCAAACGGACAAGTGATGCATCTACGGCGTCCGCAACGTCTGGTACCATAAAAAGTGTCATATTTCTTAAGGTGACTACGAACTAAAAGGTCCCTGAGGTTCAATGGGGGTTCCCCAAAAAGTTCACTTGTAGCAGGCTCGGTCTGGAGGAGATGGAGATGGCGAAACAGTTTGTTCTTAACTTCCCTAAATCCACGTTATCAGTTAGTACGATCCGCTCTTGTTCTGCTAATGTACGGTCTCGGAGGGTCTTAGAACAGCGCCTTATTTTTGAAGGCTGGCTGTCTCCACCCAGCTGGAATTAACAATGTCTTCAACGCTTTCTGTAACTTGTTTAGTTTCCCCCACCCCTTTTTTTTACTTTACTTTCTTTCTCCTAGCTACCCCTCCCTACCGCCACCCTCTTTTCTTCTCTGGCAACATATTGGTGTTTATGAGGTCTTGTCCTATTCACCAGTTTCACATATTCTCCCTGCATGTGTTTATGATCTTCATTCATTATCTCTCATCTTCCCCTTTCCCCCTCCCACCGACACCTTCTCCTCTAGCGGCTATCATGTTTCTATTGCTTCCCTTCCTTTCTACCACAAGTTTTCCTCCTCTCTCTCCGTCTCTTCTTTACGATTGGGTCTATCGGCTTATCCTTTGTATGGTCCGCGTGGTCTCAATGCATCTTCTAGCGGACATGCATTTCTCCTATTTTTGGAGGATGTCATATTAAGATAAGTTCTTCGTTTAGTTATTTGTTTTTGTCTCGTTTGTGCATGTAATCATCGAAAAAGGCTCACGCCTAAATATCGTATGTTGTATGTTTTTCATTTATATATTCTCATATTTTCTGTTCGTTTTTTCTCACTTTACTCACTCCCTCTGGCACTTTGTAAAACTGCACTATACACCTCTATCTACCTTTACTACCAAAATCCTACACCTGAGTGACTGGGGTGTGTCCAGGCGAATTCGAACCGCATTAGAGACTACCGCACTAACCACTTCGTCACTGAGACTTCCCTATCTCCTATATCTAAAAACTAGATTATGTTATTAGTGTTTTACATATTTAGAACAATTTCGGCTGAATTGGATGTGAAATAATTTCTATTAGATGATGGTAGATATCGCAAAGTTGAGATTTTATTTTTGTTAAACGTGACTGCTGAATTTCTTGGCATGGAGTGTGATTATGTGAATTCAGCCCTTACCAATGACATTATAGTTGCCAATGCTAGGATATACTTGTGTTAATTACATTTCTCAGTAATAATAAAGAAACTGGATAATGCAAGCTACATTTATTGACTAGTTTTCTATTCAAGATGGACATTAAATTTTAATTTCAATATACAGTTTAATTTCTGCTGTAAAATCTTGATATTTACTGTCAAACAATGAATCCAAATCCCGTTGTATAAAATCATGAAAGTCTAATTAAAATTAAATTCGTGTCATTCCAAGAGACACTTCAGCTGCTTTTCTGTCATGCATATTCATTGCGGTTGTCTTGCAATTCAGTATTTTTATTAGCATGATAAAATAAAATGTCTTCTAAGATATTATGATTATGATATTTGAGGAGACGCAAAAAATAGTAAATACTAAACTTCCTGAAAGGAGTGCTTGTAAATCTGAATGAAAGATTTAGTTCCTATTCTTTCTGTTACGAGCGTACTTGTGTTCGTGGAATCATTGCCTTACTTAACAGAACCGTGCCTGTGAATAATAACTGAGATGTTGATTCTTAAATAATATATAATTTATGAAAATTCGTCTCTTTCTTTAACGCAAAGGATATTTTATGTGTTATTTAGTTCACTGTAAAAATGTAAGCAATTAAGCTTTCGTACTCAGTAAAATCTGAAGTGATGCTTTATATGGCTATCGTCGAGTCATCATCTTGTCCACGTAATTCTTGGTGTGCATCTTTTGTCAAAATCTTCTTGGATATATGGTAATATGCTTATTATTTATTCTTGACGTTTGATACACTTATTAGTATTTTTAGTTTTCAGAAATTTTTCAGCGATCCATAGCCATAAATACGGTGTGCTTTAATGATGTACGGCGAAACTGTTTCTGTCTGGATAAATATGAGTTACAGTAAAACGAAATTAGTTCAATTTGTTTTAAAAAAAACTAAGATTCAAAGTGATAGATAAGCTGTAATAATGTAATTATAAAAAATGACACTAAAACAGAGTTATTATGTTATGTCCTTTTACCTGGTTGTCTTGCATTCTTCAAACAAAGAAACACACAAAATATGTTTGTCTGCATCGCTTTGACAATTCACATTTCAGAAGAAAAAGCTTTAGAGTACTCTTATGCACATCAATTTTGGAAATATGCTCTGAAATTTGACTGTTCATTTTGATGTACAAGTGCACCGCTGTAGAGTAGTGGCTAGTGCACTCACATGTCGGTCAGAGAGTCCTTGGTTCGATTACGCAATGGAGCGGAATTATTTCGGACCGGCTGTAACCGGGTTTAGCACAGCTAAAAATAAACAAATGGAACTTGTGTTTTTCTTTGGAAAACAAAAAAAAGCACCTAAGACCGGCACTGGCATCCCTAACTCAAATACTGTAGTGGCATAGACATAGAAGACACAAACACTTCACTCTCCTACGGCAGGCAAAGAGTTTTTTTTTCAGTTTGAAAAATATAATAAAATGTATGTGTGTGTATAAGTGTGAGTACGTGAAAAGAAGACATAACTATTTCTTAACTGTTAAGACTTTTTTTACCAAAGAAATTCATCTGAATTGTGTTACATTAATAAAGCACGTACGACGTAAGAGTAATGTTTAAAATATGTTTTCTTTCAGTCTTATCTAGTTCAAAAGAAAGTTATTATTACAAAACTCCGTTTTGCTTACTTACAACGGATCAAAATCAGTGCATTATCACAACGATTTAATATTAACTTAGGCAGTTAAGACAATGGCCAATGGTAATTCATTGATTTCGTTAACACATATTAAAAGTGTCTTATGTCCTAAGCGAACATAATGTTGAATAAAACTTCCGAGTCAAATTCAGAGCCTGTGTTGTCTGACAATTTAAATTTTGAGATTTCGCAGCACACACAAGTCGATGTAACAGGCATAAGTGACGAATCGTCATTATTTTTTGCATGGGCTGTATACGGCGTGCTTTGTCCGATGATTGGCACGTTTGGTATCGTGACGAACATCATCAACATCATCTGTTTCCTCAAACAAGATTTTAAAGACCCTGTAAACATGAGTCTACTAGGTAAGAAAATTGCTTACTTTTTACGAAGTTTAGGCTTGTAGCTGATGTGATTTATCATACTTCTTTATTATAGGCGCATCTTTATTACCTAACGATTACAAAGTTGTGACGTTTCGGCGTGAGCCTTATTCATACAAAAAAATACTTACAAAGAAATAGAGAGTGGAGATAAAGTATATATTCACATGAATGCTGTTAAAAAAAGTAATAATGAATAGAGCGTTTAGTAGTAACTGTAAGATGTGTCTTGTTCGACTTTCTGTGTGTCAGAATTGAGCATTGTAGGGCTGTGAGACTGTTTAAATGGAGACCTGTAATGTGTGGTCGATGGGTCGTAACTGGGGGTGGTGGATGGGCAACACGTGGAGGAGAGAGAGTGGTACAATGGGAAACGTTTTTGTTAGGAAACGTTGGAAAGGTGATCGTTTTCGTTTCATCCTAGCCAGGAGAAGGTGAAATAGATGATTATAGTTGGGATAGAGAGGTTGTAATGTGATGCTGTGAGGAGGTTCTGAACTATGTGTAACAAGTGTGGTTCCAGCGTTAAATAATCCTGAATGTATCGGTTCTCAAGCGGTAGGAGGCTTGTGTCATCTGTGTGACATTGCTTGATAGCTGTTACCAGAAAATCAGATTTGCTTCTGTGGTTGCGGCCATTGAAAT
>CM019702.1:76299804-76348154 GCA_009760885.1 Achatina immaculata | reverse complement strand
CAATGCGTTTAAATTTTTTTCTCAGGAAATTTCCTATAAATCTCGCTTGTCTGCCTCTGATCTTTGCTGCAATTTGCTTTATAACTTTAGCCCCTATTAAAACGTCTTCGTTGGTTTTCTTGGCTTCAATGGTACCTTCAACATCTTTCTTATAGACCACATTTCCATGGCGTCCATTTCTCGCTGTACTCTCTTATTCATAGACCATGCTTCACACCCATAAAATAAAATTGGCTCGATTGTGACATTTAAGTATATGGAATCTTGTCTCCATGGAAATGGATCTGTTGCACAAGATTTTTCTCATTTTCTGGAATGCTGACTTGGTCTGAGCACGTCTGCTTTTTATTTCGCTGTGACATTTCCCATCAGTCGCTATAATAGTTCCTAAGTACTTGAATCTATAAACTTGTGTCAGATTTGTGCCATCGATGGTAATGCTACATTTTGGTGTTATTCTTTTCTTTGAGATGATCATCAGTCTTCATTTTGTTAAGACTGAGATCTTTATATTTACTTTCACGAACCGCGATATCTAGAAGAGCCTGTAGCTCCCCTTCACTTTTAGCAACCAGGAATGTGTCGTCTGCATATCTTAAGTTGTTACGGTTGTACCCGCCAACTGATGTTCATGCCATGTTCTCTATATTTCTCATTATGTTTTCGCTGTACAAGGAGAAGAGATCAGGAGATAGAACACATCCTTGTCTTGCCTCCAATTGTATGTCTTGGAATGTTTCTATGTGGTTCTCGACTCTCATTGCTTCTGATTGCTGTCAATATATGTTTTTAAATGTTTCAGATTGTTCCAATCGATCTTGATGTCTTCAGTATTCTTATAATTTCTGTGTGTCTCAATTTAACAAATGCGTTACAGTAGTTTATGAAGCATGAGTATAGTTCCGTCTTTACTTCTATTGATCTCTCCGTCAGTGTTCTTATTATATATGGTTGGCGTTACTGGTACGTTTCCTTCGACGAAGCCACACCTTCAGCGATTTCTGGTTTTATTTTCCTCCTGGTTGTTTTCATAACAGTACGCAGCAGGACTTTGGTAACATGGCTCATAGGACTAATGGTTCGATGGTCTTCACATTCAACTGCACCTTGTGTCTCTGGTAGGGCATTGGAAACGGATTGTAAAAGGTCTGTTGAAACATAATTACCTTTAAGATGTCATTCAACAATCTGGTAGTCATTTGTCCACGTATTCGCCATAGCGACTGAACATTTGCCTAAGAGCAGGACGTGATTTTTCTACGCCTGCTTAATAAAATGCATTGTGCCTGATATAAAGTCACCGTGTCACCGTGTCACTGTGTCAGTGTCGGCATACTCGTCTCACTCTGAAGTCTGCAGCTTCAAAGACGTTCCTTGACAGCTGGGAAGAGGTAAACATCACTTGGCGCTAGAACGTTAGTGTAGGGTAGATGGTCCAAATGTTCCAATCTAAAATGTTACAATAGTTCCCGAATCGAAGTGGCCGCGTGTGGGTGAACGTTATTATGGAGAAGCAACACATCTTTTGTCAATAGTCCAGTATCATCGGTGTATCTAATTTCTGGAATCTGGTGGTCCCAGATTTTGAAAAAGTCAAACGTATTACATATATGTCATCTAAATGCAGTGACAGCAGTCGGTAACATTCTCCCTGTACATTTACAGTTTGGTGTAATATTACATATATAAACACGTGGTTGTATGTGCATGCATGTTTGTTAATTTCTGTCTAATTTTGTGTATATATGTTAGCAAAGATATGGCTACCGTGTTTTGGAATTTGAAAGACGTGAAATTGGTCTATTTCCTGGATAGAGAGGATGATTCGGTGTAACACTGGAATATTTATAGCTGTCATCATCATCAAAAGACACAGTGAAGCTCAGAATCTCTTTTTAAACACAAAAAACAAATGCAGTCAAGACAACTGTCACGATGAGAAGAAAATCCAGAATTACATTAGATCACGAAAAGCTTGAAAACTGAAACAATTAATGTGGATATACAGGTTCAGTCAAATCCAAAGGACGCATCAGCAGTAGGGCAACTTGCTTACACCCGAGAGGCCGACAAGAGTGCTGTTAAGGAGACAAAGTTCCACAAGGGATATGTAAATGGCTGACTGACTGACTGAGGTTCATTCAACAATATCAAAGGCAATTACACAGTTAAAATCAAAGGTCCAGCAATTGCATCACACAAATTCATGCAAATGAAGAGCATGTGACAAGATGGCAACAAAAAGAAACAAAGCATTGTCTTCAAAGAGCTTAACTAACCCAGGTGACAATGTCCGGATGCGAAACATGTGCACTTAACAAATCACTTGAAAAGAGAATAACATCTTATGAAATGAAATGACATTTTTTTTGTTGACTGATGCATTTGTTATCAGTTTTCCCTTGTTGACTGGTGCACTTCTCAAGGGTTTTGTAGTAGATTGATGCACGTCTTGTCAGTTTTCTGTTTTTAATTGGAGATCTTCTTATGAGGTTTGTTGTTGGCTAATGCAATTCTTATCAGTATCCTATTGTTTATTTGGGACTTTTCTCAAGAGTTTTGCTTTTGAATGATGCACATCTTGTCACTTCTGTCCTGTTGACTCGTGCCCTTCAAAAGAGACGTGTTTTTGACTAATGCATCTCTTCTTAGTTCCATCTTGTTGACTGATGCATTTCTCAGGAGTTTTGTTGCTGATTGATGCACTTCTTGTCAGTTTTCTTTTGTTGACTGATACACTTTTTTGTTTGTAAAGTGAGTCACTTCTCATCAGTTTTTGTTCTTCACTGTTCCACTTCTCATCATTCTTTTTATTGAATGATGCAGTTATCCTTAGTTTTATTTTGTTCACTAATGCACTTCGTATCAGTTTATTGTCGTCTAATTCATTCGATTACAACAGGGTTATAGTGCATCTATCGCGTGGCTAATAACTTCATGTACAGTTATCGCGCAGACCTGGTATTAGGCAACGTTGCAATGCTAAAAAGTTTGATATGTCCATGAATAAAATAAAATGAAACGTATTTATGATATGTACATGTGTTATCACTGTTATTGCTTCAATTGATCAATTCAAGCCCTTTGTGCCAGGAAAAATTAAACTCTATTATAACCACAAAAATAAAAATAAAATAATGAAATTCCAATGAACAACCTTTAAAAAATGATCAATTATTTCACATGTATTATATGTTTAACTTCATTTTTATCACACCTGTAACGGTGCTAATTTGTACAAACATCTTTCCAGTGTGATCAATGATGTGATCCAACTGCTTATTCGACTGAATGGCATATGTGGTATCGCAAAATGAGGTAACAAACGTCCATAGGCTCAAAAGGCAGGTCAGCCACTATCACCGATGGGTTGTACATAATATTTATTCCTACCATCGTCACAAAGCTACTTAGATCAGATACTGCAAGACCTAAACATGGATAAAAATAAATGAAATATGGTTTACTTTAGATTCATTGTCACATCAAACAACTATATTACAACATAAGTGTCAACAACAAAATACAATATCAAATTTATAATTGAGACTTTTCTATTACCGTTAAAATGCTGGTGATAATTAAATGGAAATTTGAGGTATTTGATAACTGTATCAGTGAGATGACACGTACTTCATTGTAAGATATCTTTATACTCTCGTCTTTCTATAGCATCTAAAATCCATTAGTAATATTCCTTAAACTGAATATCTGCTTCAAATCAATTATATATATATATCAACAACGAACAAAGAGGCTGTCGGGGGGTAAACTAAGACAACACGGAGTTTTGTAGGATTAGACCTCGAAAAAATCGTAGAAAAAGCACTTCAGTGAGACGTGGGAGAAAGGAAAATAACAAGAAATTACCTCGGATTCGTACCAAGGACTCCGGTCGGACGAGAGAACAGCGTATTAAAGAACTGCATTGTCTCGCACCGGGGATTTCTATTTCTCTCGCGTCTCACTAAAGTGCTTTGTCTATGATTATTACGAAGTCTAATCCTACAAAACTGTGATCTCTTACTTTACCGATATCAGTTATATTGCTCCGTCATTGTACTTTCATAACAGTTTTACATTATTTAAAAGTAACTATCAAAGTATGTTTACTCTGTTATGGGAAATATTATACTTACTTAATATTATATTCTATTGATTATAATCATCTTGTATGTGTGAGAATGTGATGATAACCACATCGATCGTGTTTAGAACTATACATATATATATATATATATATATATATATATATATAATTGAATGTGTATATTGAATGTTTAAAATTTTAATTGTACATCCTTTGTTTTTCCCGCTGTTTATGTATTAATTACAATTTGTACTAAATGTCATTCGTATTATGTAGTTAATGTTGAAGTATGATAAAAATAAAACTGCTTGGTCAACTCTTTGAAAATAAAATTCCTTTCTTTAAAAAGTTTTGCTATATCGAGTCAAATGTCTTTTACTTGTGTCTGACATTCAATTTCATATTTTACTTATGTCTGACATTCGATTTCATATGTTACTTATGTCTGACACACGATTTTATAACATACATTTCTGAAAATGGTCTGGTAAGAAATCCTTATAACACCTCGAAAATTCCATCTAGGAAACACATAATACAGCAGCTAGTAGTAATAAATTGCTGTATAGTGTTATAGAGGTATCGAGGATCGTTTATCATGACATCCTTCATTACTCAACATTAGGTTGCCACAAACATTGACAAAGGATATTTAATAATAACATGAACACAACAGTAAATTTAAAAACAAATATTAAGGTGCTAAAATGTTGATTCATAGAACAATAGAGCGTAGTTCACGGACATACATGAAAGAAAAGAGAAAACTCTAAATCATCTCCAACTGAAGAAATAGATCACGAAAGAAACAAGAATTAGAGAATTAGAATATTTTGATTATATATAGAGGCAAACACAATAGCGAGAAATATGGTAGATGGTAAGATTATAACTAAGTGTCACACACAAAATTACTACATTCACTAAGACTATCAAACATTTGATCGTGAAACAAATATGCCAGTTATATTATTTAACTCATCTCGTTAATAATCGCTAACATTTTCCGAGAAGAAAATCTAGAAGCGATAGGAAAAAAAAGAACGGAACTGATTCGTATTAATGACATTATATATCTATATGAGGACTAGTGAAGAGAAAATGCAAAATAATATTATCAACACATATGTGAAACGAAACATAGCCACGTTGAATCGGAAAATTAGACATTTCCAAGTATTCCAATGGAGCACAAAATCGTATGTGTAGAAATGTGTATATATATGTGTGTATATATATATATATATATATATATATATATATATATACACCACATACGCTAATTTATCTTGCTGACTGCAGAACTATAGGTTTTTCCGAGTCACAGAAATATGATATGACAAATCAACTACATGCTATACTTTGTAAATTGTTGACACATTTCTTACCAAGGAGACTCATGTTCACATAATCTTTATAATCTTGCTTGAGGAAACAGATGACGTTGATGATGTTCGTCACAATACTAAACATGCCAAGCACCGGACAAAGTACTCCATATACCGCCCATGCAAAAATAAATGAAAACTCGTCATTTATGCATGCCACTTCGACTTGTGTGTGTTGCGAAATATCAAAATTGAAATTGTCAGACAACACAAGCTGTGAAATTGACTCGGAAGTTTTATTCAACATTATGTTCGCTTAGGACATAAGATACTTTTATTTTATGTTAACAGAATCAATGAATTATCACTGAATATCTTCTTGACCTTCTAATGAATAGGTTCAGTGTTACTATTGCATTAATTTTTGTTTTTCTTACAAGAAAATTAAAGTTAATATTAAATCGTTCTGATAATTAAATTGATTTTGACCTCATGTGAGTAAGTAAAACGGAGTTTTGTAATAATAACATTCTTTTGAATTAGTTAAGACTGAAAAAAAACATTCTAGACATTAGACATAAGAGTTTTACGAACGTAACATATTTCCCACATTTCAAATGAATCTCTTTGGTCAAAAAGGTATTAACAGTTAAGAAATATTTTTGTTTTCTTCTCACTCACTCACACATACACACACACATTTTATTATCTTTTTCAAACTGAAAAAAAAAAGAAAATCTATCCTCGAACCAATGGAAAAGTGTAGTCTATGAACAAAAGATCAGTCAGTCATGTGCTTGTCTCTTGCGGAATTTGTCTCTCTAACAGCTCTCATGAGATAGTTTGTTATATTTTTATGTTATCATTTAATTGTTTCTTGATGCTTATTATGCTCATTAACAAATTGCTAGATTTCTTCCGTCAACGCGGCTATCCAGACCACGTTCTCTCGTCATCTTGGAACCGCATTAGCAACATATCGCGGCAACAAGCCCTCACCTCTACACCGCACTGTAGCTCGGACAGAGTGAAACTAGTACTCACGTACCACCATCATAGATTGGCAGTTAAAAACGTACTGTTTCGCCATCTCCATCTCCTCCAGACCGAGCCTGAGACACGTGAACCTTTTGGGGAACCCCCGTTGGTGGCTTACAGACGGGACAAGAACCTCAGGGACCTTTTAATTCGTAGTCATCTTAAGACAGATGACATTTTTTATGGTACCAGACGTTGTGGACGCCGTAGATGTAACACTTGTCCGTTTGTTGTCGAGGCCAGCCCGATCTCTTTCCCTAAATCCACGTTATCAGTACAGGAGGGTTTCACCTGCACTTCACGAAATGTCATTTATGTTATCATGTGCAAACGTTGCGGTTTGAAGTACATAGGGGAAACTGGCTTACGGTTAGGAGATCGATTTCGCCAGCATCTCAATGATATTTCTAAGAGGGCCTGGACACCTGTGGCTAAACATTTTTGCCTTGGTAACCACAGGGGCAAACAGGACATTTCGGTTAGTGCGATCCGCTCTTGTTCCGCCGATGTACGATCTCGGAGGGTCCTAGAAAAGCGCCTTATTTTCCAGACTGGCTGTCTCCACCCAGTTGGATGTAACAATGTCTTCAGCTTTCTGTAACTTCTTTATTTTTCCACTGGCCTTTTTTATACTCTACTTTCTTTCTCTATGCTACCCCTCCCTACCACCATCCTATTTCCTTCTCTGCCAACATATTGGTCTTGTCACATTCACCAGTTTTACATTTCCTCCCTGTAGGTGTTTAAGTTCTTCATTCATTATCTCTCGCGTCCTCTTTTCTCTCCCCTCCCCCCCCCCCCGACACCTCTAGCGGCTATCATGTTTCTATTGCCTTCCCCCAACTCCTTTCTTCCACTTGTTCTCCTCCTCTCTCTCCGCTTCTTACCTATGATTGGCTATATCGGGAATCTTTTGTCTGTAGGCAGCGTTTTTTTTCCTCCTCCTCCTTCTTCCACACACATTTCCGCTTTACTGAGAGCAAGACGCTTCAGATACGTTATATATGTTTGTATTTTGTTTTGCATGTATCCTCGAATAAGGCTCACGCCGAAATATCGGATGTTGTATGTTTTTCATTTATACATTCTCATACTTTATATTCGTTTTTTTTTCTCACCTTGCTCACTTCCTCCCTCACTTTGTAAAACTGCACCATACACCTCTATCTAACAAATGCTGAATAACTATGACTGAGTGAAAGCTGTATTATGAAGCGCTGAATGTTAGACGGCCCTGCGTGGTCAATTTCCTAATCCTTTGACAATGAAGTATGTTCATTCTGTCATTTGTTCCCATTCTCTCTCTCTCTCTTCTTCTTCATCATCTTCTTCTTCTTCATCTTCTTCTTCTTATTATTCTTCTTCTTTTTCTTCTTCTTCTTATTCTTCATTCATATTCACTACATATATACTAATAACCTTATAATGGAATAATATCTTAAAGCTGTGAAATAAGTTATATATATATATTCTATATGATGCTTTTTCAGCTATCCATGTTGCCGAAGTTACAAGTGCTAAGGCTACAAGAAATTCTTTGTTTGGATTTTGAAAAGTTCAATAATGACAATGTTTTTTTCTATTTCTCTCCCCCTGCATACAGAATATCAGTATCAGCCTTTGAAAATCTGGTAGCACTAACATTGCCTAAGATACCTTTGATCATATCGATAAACACCACACATCTACCTTTTGAAGATTTAGGCGTGGTATATATGGCAGCTGTAATATCTCATCGTTGGTTTAATCGAATCTCAAGCTGAATCTACACTATAAAAAAACTTTAAGGAGATGTTTATATATGAAGGTGCATTTACAGGTGCTTGTTTCCTGATGAATAGCCATGTATATTTTAGTACAAATTAATGCACATTACCGATCTATTTATATATTACCTTTCGAAATACGGTAGCTGTATGTGATTTTTCATAGTTTATCCCAAAGCAAGCCAAGATTTTACTACTGTTTTATTACGAAAAGTGAAGTTTAAGTAATTTAATAGCTCAACCATGACAGAGAATATTTTTTTTTTTGTGGAAAAACCCATTTGCATCTCTCATATAAACTACCGATTAGGCATGTTTTATTTACAATGTGTACTTCTATGTTCAGTTGTTTATTGAGAGGTATTCAAGTATCCTTTTCGTATATTTTCTATTTATTTAACAAACCACACGACTATCGAAACACACATATGTTTAATAAAGAAATGAAGAATGATAACTCATCGACCAACAACTTGTTTACTTAGTTCGCGCCTTAAATTTTATCTAACTCACTTTTTTTCTAAAGATGTTAACAGTTTTTCAGGGCTGCTTAACACTATTGTCATTTACTGAGCTTAGCTGTTCAACACTTTTTTCTAACCATTACGCGGAAATATATACAGGTCTTCATTACCGTCTGCATCGTTGTAATCTTCTCAACATGTTATATTAAAACAATATGCAATGGTCAATTTTAGTCAATAAAACAAAGATGTAATATTTGTGAGTGAATGAATCACAACGCAGTTACTTATTACTTAATCCGAACTTTTAGAACATTTACAGGACATCGTTTACGACCAAAGAAATATAACGTTACATGTAAAAGCTATTTTATTACATCCATTTTTCTCGTAAGGAAAGTCCAAGACAATAATACGGGTAAAAAAATCGAAAGACGAGCTTAGGTTACTGTTATTTATATAAAGATATGTTTTGGCTGTTTTGTGGTTAATATGTTATTAAATTATACATTTCCACAAAATCTGAACAAATATATGTACAACCAAGATCTCGTCAATTGAAACTAAATTTCTCCAAGCTAAAAATAATAATACCTTGTAGGTGTATCAACTGTCATCAAAAAAGAATATGAGCAATACACTAAATCAAAGAAAATCTTGAAAAAAGATGCACACCTACGATTAGGTGGACAAGACAATGACTTAACTATAGCCATTTAAAGCATCATTTCAAATTTTACTCAGTAAGAGAGATCAATTTCTTTCTTTTTTACAATGAATTAGCAACATATAAAATTTAATGTGCAATAAACAGACGAATTTTCATAAAGTATATGTTCTTTACGTATCGACATACGGGTTATTAATCACAAGCACGAAATATGACACGGTTTTACTAAGTGAAGGCAATGATTCCACGGAACACAGGTAACAAAACGAATAGGAACTAAATCTTTTATTCAAATTCACATGCACTCCCTGCATGAAGTTTACTCTTTACTATTTTTTGTATCTAAACAAATATGATAGTATTATAACAGTATCATCCAAGACATTTTCATTTATCATGCTAACAAAAAAATACATAATTGTAAGAAAACGGCCATGGATATACTTGATAAAAAGCAGCTGAAGTGTCTCTTGCAATGAATGTAAAGTTTTTAATGTCAGAATAAACGAAACGAATTTAATGTTAAATGTGACATGTATGTTTTCATGGAAGGGGATTTACACCCATTGTTTGCCAGTAAATGTCAAATATTTTGCCGCAGAAATTAAAATGTATGTTCAAAATGAAAATCGAATGTCCATCTTGAACAGAAAACACAAACACAAACAAATACACACACAAATAAACACGCATACACCACAAACACACTCATACACACGCAGCCATAAACACGCGTACACAGACACATACAAACAATTAAACAAAAATACACACAAACAAACATACACAAACACACACAAACAAACACACTTAAACACATACAAACAGACCCAAAAATTACCCAAACACTCACAAAATTACACACACACAAATAAATCAATTATTCCTACTATATATTCATAATCATATTTATTAATATTAATAATAACTATAGTCATAACTTACAAGACCATGCTACAATGGACATTCAACATTCATTGTGAATACACAGTTTCATTTCAGTGATAAAATACTTTTATTCACTGCCAAATAATGGATTTAAATCCCCTTCCATGAAAACATACATGTCTAATTAACATTAAATTCGTTTCATTTATTCCGACATTAGAAACTTTACATTCATTGCAAGACAAAATTCAGCTGCTTTTTTATCAAGTATATTCAAGGCCGTTGTCTTACAAGTATGTATTTTTATTAGCATGATAAATGAAAATGTCTTCAAAGAGAGTATTATAACAATATGATCGGTGTGGAAATAAAAAAAAAATAGTAAGGATTAAATTTCCTGACTTTTACCCGTATTATTTACTTGGACTTTATTTACGAGGAAAATCGATGTAATAAAGTAGCATTTACATTATATCAAGTTAATACATGTCATTAATGTATTTATTTCATCGTAAATGATGTGTTCTAAATGTCCTAAAGCCTGGATTAAGTGCATTATGACGGTTAGAAGAAATTAACAAACAATAGTTGTATTTGTTTTTTACATCTCAGAAATCGCAAAATAAAGACAAAAACAGTACTGGCGTGTCAGGATATTTTTTAACGTCATGATAATCTACAGAAAACTGTATTGGAAGGGTACATAATGGAAAACAGAAAGAGAGGAAGACCAAGGCGAAGATGGCTGCAAGACATCATTGATGATCTGTAAATGGATGCGTCAGCAGCAGGCCATCTTGCTCATAACCGAGAGGCTTACAGGAGTGCTGTTAGGGAACCATAGTTCCGCAAAGGACATGCAAATGATTGACTGATCTCTTGTTCACACACTCCATTTTCGGATTTACATAACTGCATTAAATAAATATAATTACATTCTCGACTTTATTAAAGACAGATTTATAGAAAAGCAATATAAAAAATTCAACAATCAAGCCATAATATAAATTAATTTAGTATTTGACAGTATATATATATATATATATATATATATATATATACCTATATTTTTCATACACGTTAGTACATATAGATACACCTATTCACACACAAATGCAAGTTTTATCTTATAATTTATATCCTCCCAGTGCTGTTAAACGTTACGTATGGCTCGCAAGTTTGCTCGCCAATTTTTCTTGTTTTCAACCTCACCAAGGGATTTTGTGTCTCTCTTAATAATGTCCCCTTTATAGTTTCACGTGTTCAGCCTCTTTTTCTTCCAGATGTTGTATTCCACTCGATAGCTTGTTTTGGGATTCTCTTATTTTGTCTTCTCATCACGTGACCAACATATGTCCATTTCTTTTTTCTGATCACCCATGAGATTGGTTGTTGTTTGCTCATCTGTCTTATCTCTGCATTATACGTGATTTCGTTCCACTTTATACAAAGTATTTTCCTTAGGCATTTGTTTTCAGAAGAGTCTAATTTATTGTCAAATTTCTTTAGTTGTTTTCCAGCTTTCGCATGCATAAATGAGAGAGGATATTACATTAGAATTGAATAGTCTTAACTTGGTTTTTGTGTTTATAACTTTTGAATGCCATATGTTCTCACGATTCTTGAAGATCGATGCTGCTTTTGCAATTCTAATTCTAAATTCCTTTCTGGTGTCACCATCCTGGACTATGTAGCTGCCAAGGTATGCACATTGATTGACTTCTTCAACATATGTCCTTTCTAAGTGAATGTTTGTCATTTTGACTAAATGGAAGTTTCATTATTTTTGTTTTCTCCTTGTTACTTTCAAGTCTTCTTTTGCTAACCAGTGAAGACAGGATATCTATTTTTTTTGCATGGAATTCACATTGTTACTCATAAGAGTTATGTCATCAGGAAAATCAAGATCTACTAGTTGGGTCTCATGTACCCAGTCAATACCTGTGTTACTTTCGCAGCATTTTTTAATTATGAAGTCTATTGTAATTCCAAAAATGTAAAGGATATAGTATACACATCCCTTCTTCTGGTGTGACTGCACAAACATATCCATTGTAGAGGTCCTTACTGATGTTGACATTTTTAGATGGTATTCCATATAGATTTAAATTTCTCTACGGTGGATCTCTATTATGCTGTGAAATGCCTTTTTAAAGCCTATAAGTTCAGTATTAATGTTTTCTGATTTTCAGTAAGCTATTCAAATACTATCCTTAGAGTAAAGATCTGGTCGAGAGAGCGTCTCCCTTTTCGAAATCGTGCTTGTTCTTCTCTCATTGCAGTATCCACAATACCTAAGTCTATTCAAAATTACCTTGCACAATACTTTTGACACAAATGATGCAGAGGTTACTCCTCTCTAATTATTGTTTACGTTAAGGTTGCCTTTTTTTGGTATTTTAACAATGATTCCTTTTTTCCAGTTTAGAGGGGACCCTTTCTTCTTTCCAAATCATTCTCTGTAGTTGCCTCACTTTGTCACAATTGATAGTTTTTAACATTCCGAATGGTATTTCATCTTCACCTGCAACTGTGTTGTTAGCCATTAAATTCACTGTTGTTTCATATTCATGCAATGCAATTTCATCTAGGTTGACATTTAGGGGCTGGTAAGTCGGTTTCAAGTTTTAACAATTCTTTTGAGTGTGGTGGATGAAGTATTTCTTAATGCAAGTATATACTAGAAATATACAAACACATGTGTATATCTACATAAGTAAGTGTGTATACACATAAACATAGGCTGTCACATACGTACATTTGCACACACACACACACACACACACACACACACACACACACATATATATATATATATATATATATATATATATAATAGTAGAGTTGCGTGCTATCTTGTTGCTAATTTCATTAAGTCCTGCTGTGTTGTTGTTCTTTGAAGATGAAAAATAATTGTAAACTTCATTAACTGATATGAAATGAATACTGGGTTACTTTATATGTGCATATTTGATACGTATAAATGTAACTGATTCGCTTAAGTCACACGTAGGGGTCGGTAGTGAAGGTTTTAAGATACTGATTTCTTCTCTGAAGTTAATGCTGAACTCTTCACAAGCAGGCGCATGATTATAAATCTGGAAACCAGATTGTTTTCTCTTGTTTGCTAGAATGTTAATTGTTTTCCAGGCAGACTTACTGTCTGACTTAGTCTGAACCAGGTTCCTAAAGCATTTTTTCTTCTCTTGCCTAATTAAGTATTGAACTCTTATTTCTAAGTAATCGTTAGCCAGTGGATTCCTAATTTTTCTAGGCTTGAACACTTTCCCTCATGACTTGCAATATCTCAGGTGTTATTCATATGGACTTCACTTCACCTCTTTAATAGGACCACGCTTGTCAAATATATCAAGAAAGGTTTTTATCTAGTACACCACGGCCTTGTCAGAGTCAGTTAGTTGGTGCACATAATTTTGAGGTGCTGCTTTCAAAGCTATCAGAAATGATTCTAAAGTGAATTTCTTATACATATAAATAAAATTAATGTTGGTATGTTTATTTTTGGGAATTTTCAAGCCATGTCGTGTCGATATGCAACAGGCTAGATATTGGTCATTCAGTGATGTGTGAGAGATTTTACATGCTATGATGTTTTCTGGATGAGCTACATATATGTGATCTATTAGAGAGAGAGAGAGAGAGAGAGAGAGAGAGCGGAAGGATAGATGGAGTAAGAGAGCACTATGAGAAAGGGAATAATAGTCACACACACTTCAGTAATACTTCTAAAGATATAAAATATTATTTTTGGATACTATTTGGCCAAAGAAAAAGATGCAGACCGCGTGATACTCTGAACAGGAGATTGTTAAGAGAGGCCAAATTAACAGGCATAAAATCGCTTGATGAGGTTGAAAGCCTCGCCGAAAACAAAAATTGGCGAACTACCTTGCGAGCCCTATGTGACGTTTAACGGTACGGGAAGGATTTAAGATATAAGATACTATTAAGCATTCCTTCCGTATACTGAGAGAATTAGTGCAGCTGTCCTCGTAAAACAAAATTTAAAAAATTTAGTACTATTGTGAAATATAGTTCATTTCGAGGTACACATCAAGTATCACTGAGAATACATGACTTAATAATATAACCAACATAATTATTCAGTGACGCATAGTCATAAAGATGTTGTGTTTTTATGAAGTATAGAGTGACTGTTTCTGATTTGGATACATATGAGTTACACTAAAATGACATTAATGACTTCATATTAGTTTTTAAAAAGTAAAACTAAGGTTGAAAGTAATAAATAAACTGAAATAATATAATTATAAAAAATGACACTAAACCATGGTTATTAAATTATTTGACTTTTACCTGATTATGTTGCATTCTTCAAAGAAAGAAAGAAAAAAAACGTATTTTCTGCATGGTCTTGACAATTTACAATTCAAAGGAAAAAGCTTTAGAGTACTTCTTATGCACGTCAGTTTTGGAAATGTGGTCTGAAATGTCACTGTTCATTTTGGAGAGCAAGTGCATCGCTGTAGAGAGTGGCTAATTCACTCACGTGTCGGTCAGAGAGTCCCTGTTTCTATTACGCAATCGAGGGGAATTATTTCGGACCGGCTAGCACCGCGTTCAACAAAACTAGAAATAAACAAACGGTACTTGGGGTCTTCCTAGGAAAATAAAAGCACCGAAGATTGGCACTGGCATCCCTAACACAAATACTGTAGTGGCGTAGGCATATAAGGCACAAACACTTCACTCTCCTACGGCAGGCAATTGCTTCGAGGGCAGCTTTTCTGTTCTTTCAGTTTGAAAAAAATATAATAAAATGTGCGTGTGTATGTGTGAGTGAGTGAAAAGAAAATATAAACATGTCATAATTGTTACGACTTTTTTTTTACCACAGAGATCCATCTGAAATATGCGAAATATGTTACGTTCGTAAAATTCGCATGTCTAATGTCTAGAAATGTCTTTCAGTCTTAACTAATTCAAATGAATGTTATTATTACAAAAGTCCGTTTTGGTTACTCACATGAGGTCAAAGTCAGTGTATTATTAGAACTAATTCATATTAACTTTAATTTTCTTGTAAGATAAAGAGGTTAATGGAATAGTAACAGTGAACCTATTCACTAGGATGTCAAGAAAACGGTCTGTGGTAATTCACTGATTCCGTTAACATACAATAAGAGTATCTTATGTCCTAAGCGAACATAATGTTGAATAAAAGTTCCGAGTCAAATTCACAGCTTGTCTTGTCTGACAATTTCGATTTTGAGATTTCGCAACACACAGAAGTCGATGTAACAGGCATAAGTGACGAATCGTCATTCTTTTTTGCATGGTCTGTGTACGGAGTGCTGCGTCCGATGATTGGCACGTTTGGTATCGTGATGAACATCATCAACATCATCTGTTTCCTCAAATACTCTGTAAACATGAGTCTGCTTAGTAAGAAAATTGTCAATTATTACAAAGTATAGCATGGTAGCTGATGTGTCATATCATACTTCTGAGACTTGGAAACCACTATAGTTCTGCAGCCAGCAAGATATACGAATATATGTATATATATATATATATATATATATGTGTGTGTGTGTATACATACATTTTTCTTCCGGCGTGACGTGCAAGATGGCGGTCGTTTTTAAAACGCTCTCGCCGGCATGCAGAAATCAGCGGAATTCCGCTTGATCTGTTACATATCATGTACCGGGAGTTGGGCATAAGGCTAACAACCTTATCCTGAGACCTATCTAGAGGCAACTCCAGATAGGAAAAAAAGATATCGTTATGGAAACTCGCAGAGAAACCAACCGAGCATCAGGGATGCCAACTCCGAAGAGCTCATTCGTCGGCCCCAAACATGTGACAAGGGTTGGATTCTGGAATGTGAGAACGATGGCAGCACCAACAAGAACTAACCAGGTCATCAAAGAAATGGAGAGATACCATCTAGACATACTGGTCATCAGCGAAATGCGATGGCCAGAAGCAGGTAAAAGATCGGCGGAAAACGGTAAGTTAATTATACATTCAGGTAGAAATGACAATAAATTCCGAGACGGAGTGGGCATTATTATGTCAAATGTAGCTGCAAAGAGCCTTGTAGAGTGGGAACCAGTGAACAGTCGTATAATAAGAGCACGATACAACCTACGACACGGAAGAATGACAATAATACAGTGTTATGCACCCACGAATGATGCAGATGATGATGTGAAAGACGACTTTTATCACCAACTACAACAAATCATCAACAAAGTCCCTAAACACGACATCCTAATTGCTATGGGGGACTTCAATGCTAAGGTAGGGAAGGATAATACCGACGTTGAAAAAGTGATGGGGAAAGAAGGAATTGACATGGTTAATCAGAATGGAGAAAGATTAATTGAAATATGTTTAACAGAGGGCATGGTCATTGGAGGCACAATATTCCCACACAAAACAACATGGATATCTCCAGATGATAGAACTAGAAACCAGATAGACCATTTTTGTATTAGAAAGCAATACAGAACATCTCTCATGGATGTAAGGGCTTATAGGGGTGCAGATGTCAACAGTGATCACAACCTGTGCATAGGGAAAATAAAACTAAAATTGAAAAGTCAACACAAGAAATCAGTACACAGAAAGATAAACATCCACAGCCTACAAGAAGAAAATACTAACATTAATTTCAATCAGGAACTTGCCAAACATTCCAAAACACCCAGTGAAGTTGAGGAGATAGGTATAGATGAGTTATGGAATTCTTACAGCACAGCCATAATCACAGCAGCAAAAGTAAGCGCTGGATTGGAAAAACCAAATAGAAAAGCATGGATATCAGATAAAACATGGAAGTATATACATGAAAGACGAGCAGTCAAATTAAACATGTTGAATGCAAAAGCAGATCATGAAAGAGATTCGGCAAAAGCAAAATACAAAGACATAGACAAGAAAGTAAAAAGTTCAGCTAGAAGGGATAAAAGAGAATACATAGACAATATGGCGAAAGAGGCAGAAAAAGCGGCAAAAACAGGAGACAGCAAAACTTTATATAACATACAAAAGAGGCTAACAGGTACTATTACATCTAAAGAAAGACCAATCCTTAGCAAAACTGGAACACTATTAACATCAAATAAAGACCAAAAGCAAAGATGGGCTGAACACTTCCAAGAAATACTCAATCGACCACACCCAAAAGAATTGTTAAACCTTGAAACTGACTTACCAGCCCCACAACTAAATGTCAATCTAGATGAAATTGAATTGCATGAAATTGAAACAGCAGTGAATTTAATGGCTAACAACAAAGCTGCAGGTGAAGATGAAATAACAGCCGAGATGCTAAAAGCTATCAATAGTGACAACATGAGACAACTACAGAGAATGTTTAACAAGATTTGGAAAGAAGAAAAGGTCCCTTCTAATTGGAAGAAGGGAATCATTGTGAAAATACCAAAAAAGGGCAACCTTAGTGACTGTAACAACTGGAGAGGAGTAACCTTAATATCAGTTGTGTCAAAAGTATTTTGCAAGGTCATTTTGAATAGACTCAAAGATATAGTGGATACTGCAATGAGAGAAGAACAAGCAGGATTTCGAAAAGGGAGAAGCTGTCTCGACCAGATCTTTACTCTCAGAATAATACTTGAAGAACATATTGAAAAGCAGAAACCATTAATACTGAATTTCATAGATTTTAAGAAGGCATTTGATAGCATACACAGAGATTCATTATGGAGAATTTTATGTCTATATGGAATACCATCTAAAATTGTCAACATCATTAAGGACTTATACAATGGATATGGTTGTGCAGTCAAGACAGAAGAAGGGATGAGTGAATGGTTCCAGATTGAAACAGGCGTGAAACAAGGATGTATACTGTCTCCTTTACTTTTTGGGATTACAATAGACTTCATAATGAAAAAATGCTGCACAGGTAACACAGGTATTGACTGGGTACATGGGACCCAACTAGAAGATCTTGATTTTGCTGATGACATAACTCTTATCAGTAATAATGTGAATTCCATGCAAGAAAAAACAGATAGCCTATCTTCACTGGCTAGCAAAATAGGACTTGAAATTAACAAGGACAAAACAAAAATAATGAAAATTCCCATCAATCAAAATGGAAAAATACACATTCAATTATATGTACAGTTCTAAACCCGCTGGATGTAGTTATCATCACATTCTCACACATACAACACAGTCATAATCCAACAGAATTTAATATTAAGTAATTATAATATTTCCGATAACAGAGTAAACATACTTTGACAGTTATTTTTAAAGAAGGTAAAGTGTTATGAAAGTACAATGATGGAGCAATATAACTGATATCGGTAAAGTAAGAGATCACAGTCAGCATTGTAAGATTAGACCTTGGAAAATTGTAGACAAAGATATTTAGTGAGACAGAAAGAGAAATCCCCGGTGCGAGACAGCGCAGGTCTTTAATACGCTGTTCTCTCGTCCTTCAGGAGTCAGTGGTTCGAATCCCAGGTAATTTCTTGCGATTTTTCTTTCTCTCACGTCTCACTAAAGTGCTTTTTCTACGATGTTTTCGAGGTCTAATCCTACAAAACTGTGTTCTCTTACTTTACCGTCTGAACGACTCGTTGTTCCCTATTTATAAACAATTATACACACACACAAACACACACACATATATATATATATAATCATCATGTGCCGTGCCGACTGGCGTTGGCTACTATGCTTCTCCAGAGTACACGATCCTTCATGCAGGCCATCAGTTCAGTTGGTGATCTCCTCTCACACCATCCCGTCAGACTGTCCAGTATCATTTCTCTTGGTCTTCCTCTTGATCTTCTTCCTTCTATTTTTCCTGTTGTTATAATATTTTCAATGCCCCCTCTTCTCATTGCATGTCCTATGAAAGTACATTGTCTCTCTCTTATCTTTCTGACAAGGGTTTTTGTCTCTCCAGCTCTTCTCATACATTCTTCATTAGTTATTTTTGCTGTCCAGGTGATTCGCAACATTCTAATAAACCACATTTCTGCTGCTTCCAATGATTTTTGTGCAGACTTGCCTATTGTCCATGATTCACTTCCATATAACAAGATAGGTTCAATATAGCATTTTAGTACTCGTTTTCTAACATTCATTGATAAAGATGTGTTAGCTAATATGTTTCTCATTCTCTGAAATGCAGTCTTTGCTTGGCCTATTCTGTTCCTAATTTCTGTTTTGCATTTCCCATCTGAAGTTATTACTGCTCCAAGGTATTTGAATTTCTGCACCTGCTTTAGAATGGTTCCGTTTAATTGAATACTGCATGCTGGTGGATTCTGTTTCTTAGATATAACCATAGTCTCTGTCTTTTTGATGTTCAAAGTAAGGCCTTTCTGTTCACTTTCTTTGGCGACTTTATCCAAGAGATTTTGCAGGTCTTGTTGGTTCTCCGCTATCAGTACTGTGTCGTCAGCATACCGAAGGTTGTTAATATTGTATCCTCCAATTTTTATGCCTGGTTCTGTGATGATTGTTCTTAGAATATTCTCGCTGTACAGAGAAAAAAGGTCTGGAGATAGTACACATCCTTGTCGCACCCCTTGTTTTATAGGTTGGTATTTTCCAATTCCATTTTCAACTCGATCTGCTGCTTCTTGCTGCCAGTATAGATGTTTTACAATCCTCAAGTCTTTGCCGTCTATATTGATGTCTTCAAGCATTTTAATAATTTCACTGTGTTTCACCTTGTCAAATGCCTTGGTGTAATCAATGAAGCATAAGTAGAGATCTTTCTGTACTTCTAAAGCTCTTTCTGTTAGTGTTCGTAAAGCATAAATGGCATTGTGTGTTCCCTTTCCTTCAACAAATCCAAACTGTTCATCTGCTATTTCCATTTTTATCTTTTTCCTTGTTCTTCTCATAATTATTCTCAAAAGTAGCTTTGTTATGTGACATGAGAGGCTGATAGTCCGGTGGTCGTCACATTCCTTTGCACCTGGTTTCTTTGGTAGTGCTATAAACGTGGATTTAATCAGGTCACTGGGAATATAACCACTGTTGTAAATATCATTCAGTAACTTGGTTATTATTTTTATTCCTGTCTCCTCTAGTGCCTCTATTTCTTCTATTGTTATATTATCAGGCCCAGTCGCTTTCCTTTCTTTATGTGTTTGATAGCATCTATGATGTCATCTTCAAGTATTGGCGGTCCATCACAGTTTTCAGTATCTGGTGTTCATTCTGGTCTTTCTCCTCCATATAGCTCACCGATATACTCTGTCCACCTATCCACAATGTCTTCTTTTGCCATTAACATTTTACCTTCTTTCGATTTCAGGCATCCTGTGGTATATTTTGTTTTCCTGCCTGTGAGTTCATTAATTCGTTTATGCATGTTTTTGCTGTCTTTATTATGAGTGTCCTCTATCTGTCTGCACTGTTCATTTAACCACACTTCTTTTGCTTCTCTGCATTTGCGTCTTTTTTCTTTATTTATCTTGCTATATTTTTCCTCGTTGTTTTTACTCCTCCTCCTCTTGTCCATCAGTCCTAAGATGTCGTCTGTCATCCATTTATTTTTAGGGGCTTCTTTTTTCGGTGGTATTATCTCCTTAACAGTTTGGTGGATAGAATCTCTTAACATTTCCCATTGTTCATCTATACTATTTATCTTTGCTATTGCATTATATCTATTTGTTATAATAACTTTGTATTGTTCTCGCAATTCTTGGTCATTTTTAAGAAGTTCTGTATTCAGTTTGATGTTTCTCACTTTTCTGCCTGCTTTCTTTAGCTTTATTCTAACTTTTCCACAGAGTGGATCATGGTCACTATTGTAGTCAGCTCCTGGCATGGTTTTTGTTGTCAGTAATGCATTGCGGAATCGTTTGTTGATTAATATGTAGTCTATCTGGTTAAATGTCTTTTTGTCTGGGCTGCACCACGTTGCCAGTCTTCGAGGATGTTGTTTAAACCAGGTGTTTCCTACAACCATGCTATGTATTCTTGCCCATTCAATTAATTTATAACCTCTGTCATTCCTCTCCCCCAGTCCATAGTCACCAACGATGTCCGAAGTTCTTCCTTTACCAACTTTGGCATTAAAATCTCCCATGACTATGGTAACTTCATGTGACTTTGTGTGTTTTAGTGCTGTCTCTATGTCATTATAAAATATCTGTACATCTTCCTCAGAACTTTCAGATGTTGGAGCATACACTTGTATAATATTTATGTTTATTGGGTGTCCTTTCAGTTGGGCTAGCAGGACTCTGTCCGAGATGTTCAAATATCCTACAATTGTCCTTGCTGTTTTTTCATCAAATATAATTCCTACTCCTCGTTCATGTTTCTCACTTCCTGAATATATTATTGTATATTTATCTGAGTTGATCTTTCCTGCACCTGTCCATCTAACTTCACTCATTCCTATTATGTTGATCTTCATCCTTTCCATTTCCATCTTTACATTTTCTAATTTTCCAGCCTGGAATATATATATATAAGTGATTTGAAGCAGATATTCAGTTTAAGGAATATCACTAATGGGTTTTAGATGCGATGGAAAGACAAGAGGATAAAGATATCTTACAGTGGATTATGTGTCATCTCACTGATACAGTTATCAAATACCTCCACGTCCCATTTAATTATAAGCATCATTTTAATGGTAATACAAAAGCCGCAATTATGAATTTGATATTTTGTTGTTCACATTTATTTTGTAATATAGTTGTTTAATGTGATAATGAATCTAAAGTAAACCAATTTTCATGTATTTTTATCCATGTTTAGGTCTCGCAGTCTCTGATCTGGGTTGTCTTGTGACGATGGTAGGAATAAATATTATGTACAACCCATCGGTGATAGTGGCTGACCTGCCTTTTGAGCCTATGGAAGTTTGTTATCTCATCTTTGTGATACCACATATGTCCTTCAGTCGAATAAGCAGTTGTATCACAGCATTGATCACAGTGGAAAGATGTTTGTGCATATTAGCACCGTTACAGGTGTGATAGAAATGAAATTTATAAAACATATATATATATGAAAGCATTGATCATTTTGTTAAGTTTATTCATTGTAATTTCATATTTTTTAAATTTTTATTTTTATTGTTATGTTACATAGAGTTCAATTTTTCCTGGCACACAGAAGCTTTGAATTGGTCAATTGTAGCAATAACAGAAATAGCACATATACATATCCTAAATACGTTTAATTTTATTTTAGTTTTGGACATATCACCATTTTTAGCATTGAAACTGTTGTCCCATTTCAGGTCTGAGCGATAACTGTATATGAAGTTATTAGATACGTCGAAAGATGCACTATAACTCTGTTGTAATCGAGTGAATAAGTCGACAATAAACTGATAAGAAGTACATCAGTCAACAAAATAAAACTGATCAGAAGTGTATCAGTCAACAAAATAAAACTAATGATAAGTGTATCAGTCAACAAAATAAAACTAATGATAAATGTATCAGTCAACAAAATAAAACTAATGATAAGTGTATCAGTCAACAAAATAAAACTAATGATAAATGTATCAGTCAACAAAATAAAACTAATGATAAGTGCGTCCGTCAACAAAGAGTGATGAGAAGTATAACTGTGAAAAAAAAACGGATGAGTAGTGCCTCACTATATAAAAAAAAACATCTTTATATGAAGTGCGCCAGTCAACAAGAGAAAACTGATAATACGTGCATCAGTAAACAGCAAAACTCTTGAGAAGAGCATCTGTCAACAAGAGAAAGCTGACAAGAAGTGCATCAGTCACCAACAAAACTCAAGAGAAAACGGACAAGACGTGCACCAGTCAACAAGAGAAAACTGACAATAAATGCATCAGTCAACAGCACAACTCAAGAGAAAACTGGCAAGAAATGCATCAATCAACAACAAAATTCAAGAGAAAAGTGACAACAAGTTAATAATAATACAATTACACACTTTTTTGAATTTAATTTAATTTAATTTTACCACAAACATCTATGCCGTTTCATTTATTTTTCAATTTTAAAATCGATCTATCTTTTATACCGCACCATGTATATCATATAAATATTAATTTAATAGTATTTCCAAAACTGAATAGCTTTCTCACTACAATAAAATGTGCATTGATTTCTTTAATATGAGATAAATAAGAAGTTTAGGTTAATAGTATTATTATTTATTTCAGATAAGAAGCTTTTCCTCGACAAAACAGATTTTCGTCGTTATCGTCGGTATCTACATCATTCTACAAGTTCCTACAGTCCCTTTGTACGCTGTCAATAGATTGGGGATGACATTTTCTGCTTTACGAAATAAAACCTTACTTGGTCGTATCTCTGTGGGTGATCGAGAGAATGTTGAGAGTATTTATCTCATAAATAATTTTATCATTCCTATGATAGCATTTGTTATTATCGTCGTCTGCACTGTGACACTAGTAATTAAACTAAAGAAAACAACGAAATGGAGAAAGAAAACTGTAACTCCAGAACAAGCTCACAGAGTCTCCAGTCGTAACCAGAAAGTGGCAAAGATGGTTGTGAAGATGTCCACATTGTTTATTGATTGTTTTATCCCTTTATGCATAGTGGTGCTTGCAGTGGTGTTTGAGCCAGAGCTATCTGTTGGTGGCAGATACTTAAAGATAGGATTAATATTTGCTGGGCTTAGCTTTGTTTTAGAGTCCGTAAACTCATCAGCGAATATTTTTATTTATTATCACATGAGCAGTAAATACAGGAAAAAAAAGCTTAAAAGCATTTTGTAAATAATTTACTCTTAAAACTAGTAGATTTAAACTTCGTTCGTTTTGGGGCATACATATACACTTGTACATTTCCTTTGCAGCTACGGATTTTTCAGAAACAGTTTTTTACTGAAAAAAGCGTATATGTCTGCGTTCCTACCCGCCTGCCTGCCTGCCTGCCTGCCTGCCTGCCAAGCGTAGCTAAATGCATTTGTACGCTATCGTGAATTAATAAATATTTTCTCTTTGCCTTTGATGATTATTTCTGTCTCCTTCAGGAACCATATCTTGAATTATTTCATGTGCGTTTTCTGGAAAATGTCCAGATTTCTTCTCTGTGTATCACTAGCTGCGGGAATCATCTGTTGCTTTTACACAGTGAAACAATGTAATATTCTATGTTTGTTTTAACCTGGAGCAACCTCAAACATTTTAGACTTACGTCATTGAAAGATTATGTACAGGTTCTTCAGTGCCAGATGTGAAGCGGAGGGAACGAGGACGCTGAGGTTGGTTCTCTGGACCACATCGTTCAGCTTGACTGCTTACATTCTTCTTCCTTACATCTTCCTTGCGTCTACAGTGAAACTCCTCTGTGTTACCTGTTCTTGTTTTTTTTTTTTTTTTTGGCTTCTAACTTAATTCTTTACCAGGTCGTTCTTATCAATATATTCGAATACACTGTGAATGATTCTTTAAAATTGTATATTTGCACTTTCCATATTTAAAATATCGCTGTGACGTCCAGAATTCTCCGCTGTATTTCCTAATATCAACAAACCTCTGTATACATCTTATTCTAATTCACTTCTGTCCAAATAATATTCTTCTTCTTCTTCTTTTTCTTCCTCTTCTTCAGATTTCCGAGCCATTAAATCTCATTGATGCAGATAAAGTTTGCCTCCATTCCTCTCTATTCCTAATCTTCTCTCTCCAGTTGCTGACACGAATTTCTTTTACATCCTCTTCCATGTTGTTTTTCATCTATGTCTTTGTCTACCCCTTGGTCTTGTTTCCCTCATCTCTTGTGCATACATCATTTTCGTTAGTCTGTTCTCTTTCATTCTTTCTACATGCCACAGTCAGTATGTTTACATTGATATTTAGGACTATGCGACTATATAGGCACTCTGAACATAATATAACAATTGTACGGGAAAGACAGTCCCATAATGGCAGGTAAAACACGGAAACATCCCAATTCCCATGCCATTAAGGCATATTAGAGATGCGATGTTACGTATGGACGTATTTCCATGACCTTCGCACATGAAAGTCTGATGTATTTTCCTTCTCAGATTTCTTTCGTGCCCATTTTATGAGGCGGGATGGAACCCGGGGCCTTTCAGTGTGCACCAGGGACCATGCCACTTCTGAGACTTGAACCCGTACCATCCGATTAGTATACAGAGCGCCCTAACCACTCAGCTCACCGGGACTTATTTTCCATAATAACGATTTTAATAGCTGTAATAATATACCATACGTTATGACAGAATAATGCTGGCATATTTATGCTAGCAATGTATTTTCGTCCCTCATAACACGATTGCTATAAAATAATCTCATAGTTTCCTTCTGTGCGTTTGAACAATTATGTTTCTTCCATCTGACCAAAGTACATGTGCTTTGAATATTTTTTTTTTCGTAGAATTATATTTTTTCTTCTTTCTGGCCAAAGTACATACACTTTCACACTTTTGAAGTATTTTAACATAGAGAGGTTCTTTTCTTATGTTATTGAAATAATACACTCTTAGTACTATCATATTATTCAGGAAGTTTCTCTTTAATCATCACATCACACATCGAGGTTTCTCAAACATTACGATAGATAAAGCCTCATGAACAGTTCACTCAAGTCATTTATTATGACAAATATGATCAAGACTTATCAATGATAACATCACTTGGAATACATTTCATTATTTTCATCTTTGTAGCACCTAATCTCAAAATCTCACAATATCTTACTTCTCATATTCTAAATGCAGTATTTAAGCAGCGTTCTCATCTTCACAATATTCAATACTTCGTACTTTAATACAAAAGCTCGGTGCTCGAAGTTTCAATGTAACAATTACTGCACGATCTCTGGATACACTGGTTCAGTCTAACACTATGTCTCTATCTCTACATCTCTCTTGCTGAATCTTCCTCTCTCTACCTGCAGCTGAATCCTAATCTCCACCTGAATCTGAATCCGAATCTCCCCTCCTCAGCCCTCTTCCCTGCCTTATATTCGTAAGTTCCGTATTGGTCATTGGGTCATCGGGTCATTGGGTCATCGGGTCATTGGGTCATCGGGTCATTCTTTGTCGCCCAAAACCTGTCGCAACTAGCGTCCTAGACAGTATCAGATGTCAATTGTTCCCTCCCGACTACTGCAGGTGTGCGTGGGTGGTTTTTGAGTCATTGCGTTGTTAGTACTGGACTAACTTACGATCTCTCGCGTAACCATGTCTCCTCGGTTTACCTTTGATCAGGGCTTTGAATTACCAAGTATCCGCTCTTCGCCCCTCTAACTATCCACCTCTCTGTCGCCGTTTGATCTACTATCCTGCCCCCAATACCTTCTTAACTATATTCACGATCATATCACCAATTATAATAATAATAATAATAATAATAATAATAACTATAATCATTACTTACAAGGCTATGCTACAGTATTATGTTTCTTACTTCTATGTGGCCAAAGTATACGTGCTTTGAAATTTTCGAATTCTAATTGATAGTGTGCTTTGCTGAGAAAAGCCAAGTCTTTCATCACCTATGACAAGGAATATGCCATACGTGCAACAGCGTAGCCGTGTTGAAGATCACATTAGTGCTGCTTCATCTACCAAACACTCGCTCTTAATGTCATCAGATCAACCATCAGCATCATCATCATCATCATCATGTGACGTGTCCTTTCTAGAAAGTTGTATCCCTCCCAGTCTCCATGAAATCAATGTGTTTTTGCGCAAATCGACCGGCGTCTCGGAATGACTTATTCAGACTTTCCGAGATGTTCTGAGTCTGTCTGGAGCGAGTCTTCCCATGTCTCTTTTCCCTGGCACTATGTCTTCTACTATGAACCTCTCCAAGCTGTTTTGTCTCTTGGTGTGGTCCAAGTATCTCAGCTTTCTACTTTGTATTATGTTCACGAGCCAGTTTTCTGCGACACCTAATCCCATCAATATCTCTTTATTTGAATTTCGTTCTGTCCATGATATTCTAAGTATACTTCTGTAACATTTCATTTCAAGTGCTGTTTTTCTCTTTGCTAGTTACTTGTTAAGCGTCCATGTTTCGCATACGAACGTTGCCACTGGGAAAATATAAGTTCTTAGTAAACATAACTTTGTTTTCTTGTTGGTAACCTTCCATGTATTTTCCATTTGTTTTAGTTTCTGGGATGCAATTCTTTTTATTTCCACATCATTTTATTGATATCATGAGATCAATAAAAAAACCTCAGATCCATTCAAAACTAAAATGGTGATCTTAAACCAGTAATTGTTTTACTGAACTGATGTACATAATTTTAGTATGATCACATTTAATTTTTGTATGTGTGGAATGCTAAAAAAAAACCTTGTTGTGGAAGTTCACGTGTATCTTGGATTCCATCTGCACCTCCAAGACTAACATTTCAGAAGAGAGTGAATGTAAATCTGGATTACATTTTTTTTAGTCGTTTTTTATTTATTTATTTATTTATTTTGTGTCTTGGAATTGCTACCTGACTCTAAAAAAAAAAAAGAAAACTCCGCCATATTTCGTGTTTTTGAATAATAAATGACTTGTTGATACATCAAGAACATATATTTTATGAAAAATACATCTGCATTTTAAAAACAGTTTGAAACTTGGTCAAGACACGATTGACTGGAGAACGTTTGTTGATTCAATATACTGAACTAGTTGTACAGAGTACTGCTGATGATGGTGTTTGCTACAAAGGAAATTGCATATGTTATTTAATCAGTTGTAAACTAGATGTATACTGTCTCCTTTACTTTTTGGGATTACAATAGACTTCATAATGAAAAAATGCTGCACAGGTAACACAGGTATTGACTGGGTACATGGGACCCAACTAGAAGATCTTGATTTTGCTGATGACATAACTTATCAGTAATAATGCAAGAAAAAAACAGATACCCTGTCTTCACTGGCTAGCAAAATAGGACTTGAAATTAACAAGGACAAAACAAAAATAATGAAAATTCCCATCAATCAAAATGGAAAAATACACATAGAAGGGACAGATATTGAAGAAGTCAATCAATTTGGATACCTTGGCAGCTACATAGACAAGGATGGTGACACTAGAAAGGAAGTTAGGATCAGAATTGCAAAAGCAGCATCAATCTTCAAGAATCTTGAGAACATATGGAATTCAAAAGTTATAAGCACAAAAACCAAGTTAAGACTATTCAATTCAAATGTAATATCCACCCTCATGTATGCATGCGAAAGCTGGAAAACAACTAAAGAAATAGAAAAGAAATTAGACTGTTTTGAAAACAAACGCCTAAGGAAAATACTCGGCATCAAGTGGAATGAATTCAAGAACAACGCAGAGATAAGACAGATGACTGAACAACAACCAGTCTCATGGGTGATCAGGAAAAGGAGATGGACATATGTTGGCCACTTGATGAGAAGAAATGATCAGAGAATCCCAAAACAAGCTATCAAGTGGAACACAACAGGCCGAAGAAAAAGCGGCAGACCGCGTGAAACTCTGAAGAGAACATTATTAAGAGAGGCAAAGTTAACAGGCATAAAATCCTTTGATGAGGTTGAAAGACTCGCCGAAGACAGGAAAAATTGGTGAACTACTTTGCGAGCCCTATGTGACGTTTAACGGCACGGGAAGGATATAAGATATAAGATAAGAAGCTAGTGAACACATGAGGTCACATATTGGATAACATCTGAAATAAGCCAATACGAGAATTTATATGACTTGAGTTAAATTATTGTGTTTTTAACGTACGTAACTGTGAATTAGCATTTTGTTCCAGATTTTAGAGTCTAGGGTGACATCATCATCATCATCATGTGCCGTGCCGACTGGCGTTGGCTATTATGCTTCTCCAGAGTATCCGATCCTTCATGCAGGCCATCAGCTCAGTTGGTGATCTCCTCTCACACCATCCCGTCAGACTGTCCAGTATCATTTCTCTTGGTCTTCCTCTTGATCTTCTTCCTTCTATTTTTCCTGTTGTTATAATATTTTCAATGCCCCCTCTTCTCATTGCATGTCCTATGAAAGTACACTGTCTCTCTCTTATCTTTTTGACAAGGGTTTTTGTCTCTCCAGCTCTTCTCATACATTCTTCATTAGTTATTTTTCTAGGGTGACACGCATATTAAATCTTGTTGACATATGTGACGTCTAATCCTATTGTTAATATAGAGTAATATAGGTCACAAGAACTGGATATGATCATACACTGTACATTTTTAAGATAAAGAATAAGAACATTTATTTACATAAATGACAGTAACTTAATTTCGCATTTCGATTTTTCTACCGTATTATTTTTTTTCCACTTTCCTCAAGGACGAAACAGATGTAGCAAAATACCATTTACATAACATCTCGGTAGTTCATGGCATTTTCTTTGTTTCCTCATAGATTATTTTTCAATTGTTTTAAAAGCTTAGAATATGTGGTTTATGACGATAACGTGAATATAACAGATACTGTTATTATAGAGATTTTACGTTTATGAAATAACAGAATATTTCTAATGAAAGTTATTTTACTGTATTTAGAAATCCATGTGCGTCACATTAATTTTTTAAATTCATTTATCCAGTTTTAAGTAATCGTATTCAAGACAATAGATCATATTATGTGTTTTCAAGTAAACATGGATATTTTAACCAATACATATACTACATAACCACATGTAAAGTTAAGCATTTCACTGTACTTCATTTATTCACAAATAATACAGTATCTTTTGTATTCTTATTTTTTGTCAAATGTATTATTTATATTATGTTAATATAACGTGCTGATAAGAATACAACGAAATGAACAGTAACGAAGATTCTTATATTTTTCAGCGTCAGTCAGTCAGTCAGTCAGCTTCCCTAACAGTTCTCTTGTAGGTTTCTCTGTTGTAAGTAAGATGCACTGCTGCTGATGCATCCATATGCATATTATCAACAGTGTCTTTGCCTTAGTCTTCCTATCTTTCTTTTTCCTGTTATGTACACTTCCAAAACGGTTCTCTCGAAATTATCATGACGTTTAATACGTCCATAATATTTGCATTTTCTCTGTTTAATACTCTCTACTAGGCACCATTCTTCATTATTAAGTTCCTATACTATGGATACATTTGTTTTTTTTTATGTGTCCATGATATTTAGAAGAACTCATCTGTAGCATTCACATTCAAAGGAATTTATGTGTTTGTCAGCTGTTTTGTTAAGTGTCTAATTCTATTAGGCGATGGGAAAGATGCATGTCCTTAAGAATCTTATTTGTGTAGGTATGTCTGTTCTCTCCACAGCATCTTTAGTTGTTTTACGTTTTGAAGAGCTACATATATCCTTTTTTATTCCCTTTATTGTATCTCCATTTTTAGTTAGTAATGATCCAAGATATCTTAGTAACAACAGCTAAAGACATGGTTCCAGTAAAGAAAACACAAAAGAATAGACGGATCACAGCAGGTACACTAGAACTGATAAAACAATGTAGAGAAATGAAGACGCAATGGAGAGTGACAAACAACAACAAAGATAAATATAAAACTTTAACAAAAGAAGTACGAAGAAACATAAGAAAAGACAAAAAACAATACATACAAGATTGTTGTGAAAGAATAGAAGAACATCAGAAGTGTGGAAGAGATAGTGAAATGTTTAAAGAAATGAAGACATTGACGAGAAATGTCACACCTAAGCTAAATGTAATTTGTGATGAGATGGGGAATACCCTGACAGAGACAGAGGAAATTCTAGAAAGATGGAAGGAATATTGCAAAAGAATGTATGAAACAACCGACTGTGGAAGCAGAAATCAACAGTGTGAATTATTATTGGAGGAGAAAGAACCCGAGCCGACAATGGAAGAAGTTTTATGGGCAATAAAGAATCTGAACAATGGTAAATCACCAGGATGTGATGAGATAACCGCTGAATTTATTAAAGCAGAAGGAGTGTGCAACAATCTATAATGCACTATGTAAAAAGATATGGCATTCAGGTATTTGGCCAAAAGAATGGAAAAGAGCTGTATTCATACCACTGCCAAAAAAGGGTAACCTGAAATTATGCACCAACTACAGAACTGTTGCCCTGATTAGTCATGCCAGTAAAATTCTGTTAAAAATCATAATGGGTAGACTTCGAAAGAAAATAGAAGAAGAAGTCAATATGGTCCAAGCTGGCTTCAGGCAAGGAAGAGGATCAAGAGATCATATATTCAATCTAAGATTAATAATAGAGAAATGCAGGGAGTTTAATGTGAATCTATATTTATCCTTTATAGACTACTCAAAGGCATTTGATTGTGTACAACACCAGAAACTTTGGGGAATAATGGAAACAATGGGATTTCCAACACATTTGATACAATTAACATCACTGCTGTATCTAGACCAACAAGCAGCAGTAAGAATAAATGATGAAACCAGAACTTGATTTGACATAAAACAAGGGGTCCGTCAGGGGTGCATATTGTCACCCTACTTATTTAACTTGTATACTGAAAATATAATGAGGAATGTTAGAGAAGATGTAGACAAAGAATATTACGATGCCATAACAGTTGGAGGTTATGAAATACCAGAGATTAGATATGCTGATGACACAGTATTGCTGTCCACACCACAAGAAGGAATGGAAAAACTAATTATGTCAATCCGCAAGAACAGCGAAGAGCAGAACCTCTATCTTAATGCAAAGAAAACTAAAGTGATGACAACTGACAAAACAAACAAGGCAACTGAAATATGTATCAATGAGGAAAAACTGGAAGAAGTGGAGAGTTTTGAATATCTTGGATCACTACTAACTAATAATGGAGATACAATGAGAGAAATTAAAAGGAGGACATCTATTGCTCTTCAGAAAGTAAAACAAATAAAGAATCTGTGGAGAGGAGCAGACAGAACCACAAAAATAAGATTTTTAAGGGCATGCATCTTTCCCATCGCAACATATGCCTGTGAGACCTGGACACTTAACAAAACAGATGAGAAGCACATAAATGCCTTTGAATGTAAATGCTACAGAAGAGTTCTCCAAATATCGTGGACACAAAAAAGAACAAATATATCTATACTACAAGAGCTTAATATTGAAGAAGGCTGGCTAGTAAAGAGGCTTAAAGAGAGAAAATTTAAATATTTTGGACACATTAAACGTCATGATAATTTAGAGAAGACCGTATTGGAAGGATACATAATGGGAAAAAGAAAAAGAGGAAGACCGAAACGAAGATGGTTGAAAGACATCGTTGACGATCTGGAAATGGATGCAGCAGCAGCAGGCCATCTTGCTCACAACGGAGAGGCCTACAGGAGTGCTGTTTGGGAGGCAAAGTTCCGTAAGGGACATGCAAAGGAATGAATGAATGAATGATCCAAGATATTCAAAACTCTCCACCTCTTACAATTTTTCTTCATTTATATATATTTAATCTGTCTTATTTATTTTGTTAGTTCTCATTACTTTAGTTTTCTTCGCATTAAGATACTCTTTGCTGTTCTTATGGACTGATATAATTAGTTATTCCAGTCCGTTTTGTGTTGTGGACAGTAATACTGTGTCATCAGCAAATCGAATCTCTGATATTTCAAAACATCCAATTGGTATGTCATCGTAATATTCTTTGTCTACATCTTCTCTAACATTCTTCATTTTATTTTCAGTGTATAATTTAAATAAGTAACTCGATAATATGCATCCCCGACGGACCCCTTGTTTTATGTCAAAACAAGTTGTTTCATCATTTATTATCACTGCTGTTGTTGCTCTAGACACAGCCGTGGTATTAATTGTATCACATGTGTTGGAAATCCAATTCTTTGCATTATTTCCTTACGTTTCTTGTGTTGTGCACAGTCAAATGCCTTTGAATAGTCTATAAATATAATTGTCGGACCGTGTACAAAAGATGAATTTAAATCCACGTTAAATTCTCTCCACTTCTCTATTATTAATCTTATGTTGAATATATGACCTCTTGATTTTCATCCTTGTCAAAAACCTGCTTGGACCATTTGACTTCTTCACTCTCAGCAACATTTGAACATTAATGTTAAAGCCACGATCAGTGCATTGCTACTGTATTTATAAATGATATTTATATTATGACATTGGCATTAATGTGACAATGAATTTAATGTCAGTCATGAATCTTGTATTTTTCCCATGTTTAGGTCTCTCAGTCTCTGACCTAGGCTGTCTTGTGACGATGATAGGAATAAATATTATGTACAACCCATCGGTGATAGTGGCTGACCTGCCTTTTCGCCCAGTTAACGTTTGTTACTTCATCTTTACGATACCACATATGCCCTTCAGTCGAATAAGCAGTTGGATCATAGCTTTAATCACCTTGAAAAGATGTTGGTGTGTATTAGCAGCGTTATAGGTTTGAAAGCAATCTTTGTCAGTCAGTCATTTGCATGTACCTTGCGGAACTTTGCCTCCCTAACCAATCTCCTGTAAATCTCTCGTTTGTAAGAAAGATTCTCTGCTGCTGATGGATCCATTCGCTGATCACAAAAGATGCCTTGTAGTCATCTTCGCCTTTGTCTTCCTCTCTTTCTTTTTCCCATTGGAATTTGCATTATGCTATCGGTGTGCACGTTAACGTTAGCATCGCTCATCATCCCCACCCAGTGCATCAGTAAAGTCTTTAAAACGTAATATTACGCTACAGTGCTGCTATTCTGCCACTAGAGAGAATGCTCGCTTCTGGGTAGAAAGACTCTGTGGAGCTGATAGCTAAGCTGACATGGAAAGTTAATAAACTCAACTGTCAGTGAAATTAAGAAAATTGATAGAACCACAAGTAGCAGAAGTATAATATATAACAATAATTTATGTGCAAATAATTCATATATTTCAAGTTATGAATACTGAAATTCAGATTCAGCGAAAGCTGTAAATTGTAACAAGCTGCTTTTAGACAAGGAAGAGAATCAAGATGTAATATATTCAGTATAATATAAATAATAGAGAAATTCAGAAAATTTAATGTGAATCTATATTTATCTTCTATACACTATTCAAAGGCGTTTGACTGGATATAACATCAGAGACTTTGAGAAATGAAGGAAAAATGCGATTTCCAACACGTTTGACACAATTTTTATCACTACTGTATCTAGACCAACGAGCAGCAGTGAAATTACATGGTGAAACAACAACTTGGTTTGACATCAAACAAGGGGTCCGTCAGGGGTGCATACTGTCGCCTTATTTGTTTAACCAGTATACTGAAAATATAATGAGGAATGTAAGAGAAGAAGTAGACAAAGAATATTACGATACCATAATAATTGAAGCTTATGAAATACCATAGATTAGATATGCTGGTGGCACAGGGATACTGTCTACAGCAGAAACAGGAATGGAAAAAAAACTAATTAACTTCAGTATGTAAGAAGAGTGCAGAACAAAACCACTATCTTAATGCGAAGAAAACCAAATTCATGGCAACAGGCAAAAGAAATAAGGCAGCTGAAATATATATTGCTGAGGAAAAAAAATGAAAGAATTGGAGAATTTCAAATATCATAGATCATTAGTAAATAATAATGGAGATACATTGAGGGAATTGAAAAGGACATCTATCACTCTTGATGGCACTATGCCTTCTACTGTTAAACTCTCCAATCTATTGTCTCTTGATATGGCTAAAGTATTATAGCTTAATAATGTTTATGACGTTAATGAGCCAGTTTTCTGCCAAAGATAATTCCATCAACATCTCTATATTTGAATTTTGTCCTATCCATGATATTCTAAATGTCATTCTGTAACATTACAAGCGCTGTTTTCCTCTTTTCTAATGATTTGTTAAGTGTCCATGTTTAGTATGCTACCACTAGGAATATGTAAGCTCTGTGTAAACATACCTTTCTTTTCTTGTTTGTACCTTTCCACATACTCTTCATGTGACTTAGGAAATTGTATGTGTTATTTAGGCAGTTGTAGACCACTGAACAATGAGCTCGCCTATTGGATAACATCTGAAATAAACTAATACGGTAATTTATATGTCTTGAGTTAAATTATTGTGTTTTTAGCGTAATTGTGGATTAGAATTTCTTTGAGGAATTTACGGTTTAAGATAACATGCATATTATATCTTGATGGCATTTCATACGTTTATTCCTAATTTCTAGCATAGAGAAATATAGGTCACATTAATGAGATATGGTCATACACTATAATGGTTCAGGTTTTGTGAAAAAATATAATTTTATAGAATTTTAAAGAAAAAATTATCAGAACATATATTTACATAAATGACAGTAACTTAATGTCGGATTTCGATTTTATTTTAGCATATTCTTTTTTTCGACTTTCCTCAACTAGTAAACGGAAGTACCACTTACATAACATCAAGTTAGTACGTTGCATTTTATTTGTTTCCTTCGTCATGGGTGATGTTTTAATTGTTCTAAATCTTATAGTTCGCGCATTGTGATAAATACATGAAAATAACAGATAATTATACTAAGGATATTTTATTTCCAAAAATTCATAAAATACTTCTACAGACTGGTAATTTCCTGCATTTAGAAAATCGTTTGTGTCTCAATAATTTTTAATCATTCGTTTATTTTAATTTACGTAATCGTAGAATGATTTGTTCCTTTTAAAATATTCAATTCAAAAGATCACATTAAATGTTTACAGGTAAATACTGATATTTTAAGTATTGCATATACCATATAACCAAACTGAAAGATAAGAAGCAAGTGCATTGTAATTCATTTATACAGAAATAATACACATTTAACTTTAGCCATTTTAAATGTACTGTTGTATATTCTTTTAATATAACGTCCTTACTAAAATACAACGAAATTGACGTCAGCGAAAATTCAGTTAAAGACATTGGTTTCAATCTTTCAAGATTGGCTTGATAACGGGCAACGAAGATTCAATGATTTAGTTAACCCATAACTCTCATGCACTAAACAAACATATGGCGAGTAAAAGTTCCGATTCAAATTTTCGGCTTCAGCTCTCTGCCAATTTTAGTTCTGTGGGATCACAACAAACTCAAGTAGATCTAACCGGCATAAGTGACAAATCTTCATTCTTTTTCTTATGGGCTGTATGCGGCGTGCTGTGTCCGATAGTTGGCACTTTTGGTATCGGGACAAACATCATCAACATCATCTGTTTCATCAAGCAAGATTTTAAAGATTCTGTGAACATCAGTCTACTTGGTTTGAAAATGATCTAGTCTGTAGAAAATATAGATTATTAGCTGATATGTTTTACCATACATGTGTGGCTCGGAAACCCCCATTAAATAAATGTTAAAACTATCTAAGAAAATAGTAGGAACACATTGATTAACTAACGAGCATGCTGTTGTGACGTTTCCGTTTGTATCTTAATCATACAAAAACTTACAGAGAAAGCTAATGAAATATAATTTCCAAAGAACGCCTCACAACAATTTGGCTCCGTGGTTGCGGCCGTTAAAATAATTATGGACTGACTTAGAAGCGGACTGGGAGATATCATAAAGATGTTTCTACATGCAGTCGCCTAATCTGAAAACAGCTTAAACAATATAAGCCAGCCTGCACTTATTAGACACAGTGGCATATATTCTCGCATGTGAATCCCTAATGGAGAGTGGAGTTCTGAGAAATGTAATCTCCGTTTCCCAGATTTCAAGGCATATGACACAGGCATGGTCCCTGCATATTTTGGTACCAACAAATGGATGACTCCGCTTCTAGTGGCTATAGACGAGTATGTCCTTCAGTTCTGGTTCCCGTTTGTAGGGTAATAGGGATAGATCAGAGATGTCGAATGTGTCAGGACAGAGCTATAACATTGGCAAATGGTGATCTGGATTGTATTAATCATTTGACCGGTTAAAGAGAAATACTAATTAGACACTGTTCGATGAAGTCACAGAATTATATTTTTCTTAACTATTCTTCATTCCACATGCCACTATTAGCAACATTCGAAAATTAATGCTAAAGCTGGAGTCAATAACCTAATAGTGTATTTTAAATATTCATATTTATTTTCTGTCATCACATGATGAAGGTGTCTTGTCATGGCGTGACAGTTTGCGTACCCTATCCACCCGGAGAACTCTACCAGCGGGAGTTTTAATATCTCCAGGTCCAGCCAAGCTCTGAATGTCTGCACGGGTGGGGGTAGGAAGAAATGTGGACACTGGTTCTCCTGGGTGGGGGTAGGAAGAAATGTGGACACTGGTTCTCCTGGGTTGGGGTAGGAAGAAATGTGGACACTGGTTCTCCTGGGTGGGGGTAGGAAGAAATGTGGACACTGGTTCTCCTGGGTGGGGGTAGGAAGAAATGTGGACACTGGTTCTCCTGGGTGGGGGTAGGAAGAAATGTGGACACTGGTTCTCCTGGGTAGGTGCTGGAATGGGACGAGCAATGACCCCAACACCACAGAAAAGATTAGTGATACGAAACAGACAGAGAAGATCTGAAATTGATCGGATAAAAATGGATTCCAACCTTGGAACACCAAAAGATATTATCAGATCTGAAGACCAAGACGGAGAAAAAAAGATAACATCTCTCTCTCTCTCTCTCTCTCTGAACCTTAAGTGCCCAGGGCACATGGGGCTTCCGCAAGGGTTTTCACAAATGCCTGTCCTTCGCCTTTTTTCCTGCTCTTGCCCAGGTGAGCCCTCTATTGCTCAACATCCTCTCTGTTGTTCTTCTCCATTTCTCTTTTGGTCTACCCTTACTTCTGTTCCCCTGTGGTGTCCATCTTAGTGCTATTTTTGGTAGTGAGTTGTCAGTCATTTGGAGCACATGTCCCAACCATCGCCAGCGTCTTTCCTCAATAATTATTGTCAGTGGCTTCATCTGCATTTCTGCCAATAAGAAGTTATTTCTTATGGTGTTTAGCCAAAATATTTTTTCTAATTCTTCGTAAACATTTAGTCTGGAAAGAATTCAACTTGTTTTCTATGGTTTTGGTGATTTTCCACCATTCACTTCCATAGAGTAGTACACTTAGAACATTACTCTTAAATATTCTGATTTGTATATTTATGTTTAGTTTTTTTTTTATTTCCATATAGTCTGCAGCATTGCAAAAGCCTGGTTTGCTCTAGTAAGTCTGCTGTCGATGTCATCTGAATGATTAACATAGATCAGGATAAAACAAAAAGTGGTGTTCCCAGCTGAAGAGAGAAGATTATGAACAGGGAGAAATGGAGACGAACGTTATCTGCAGCAATCAGCCTTAATGGCTCGGAAAGCTGAACAAGATATTTATTTTATGGCATTGGCACATAATTTAATATAAGTCACAATTAATATATTTCTGCCCATGTTTAGGTCTCTCAGTCTCTGACCTAGGCTGTCTTGTGACGATGGTAGGAATGAATATTATGTTCAACCCATCGGTGATAGAGGCTGACTTGCCTTTCGACACCATGGAAGTGTGTTACGTCATCTTTACACTACCGCATATGTCCTTCACTCGAATAAGCAGTTGGATCACAGCGTTAATCACCTTGGAAAGATGTCTGTGTGTATTAGCACCCTTACAGGTATGAAAGCCATGTCATTCAGTCAGTCACTCATTTGCATGTCTCTTACGGAACTTTGCCTCCCTAGTAGCTCTCTTGTAGGCATCTCAAGAATTCATCTACTGATGCATCTAGTCGCAAATCATCAACGATATCTCGCAGCCATCTTCCGCTCTTTCTTTTTCTCACAATGTACACTTTCAGGACTGTCTTCTCTAAATTCTCATAAAGTTTAATATATTCAAAATATTTAAGTGTTCTATGTTTAGCTTTACTTCCTAACCACTTTTCTTCTGTATTACGTTCTTGTAATATCGACTCAGTGATTTTTTTTTAATCCATGATATTTGAAGATCTCTTGCATCTTTTTCATTCAAGGGCATTTCAGTATTTCTCATCTGTTTTATTAAGTCCAGGTCTCACAGTCCAAACACAATTTAATGAACATCAGTTCGTTTCTAAATTCTAGTTTCTTCATGCCAAGATTGAAACATTAACTCTGTAAAATACAATGTTGATAAAAGTTTGAAATTTGGTGTCCATTATGACTGCAGTGGTTTTGCATTTCTTTATTTTTGTTAACAGTACAAATTAGCAAGAAAGGAATTAATATTGTAATTATATATCATGAAATTTATAACTTAATAACATTTCCAAAACTGACTGATTTTCTCAGTGCTATATAACGTTTACGGATGTCTACGGTGAAAGATACCTGTTAGCATGTACGTTATTTATATGAATTCCTTATTATTTTTCAGATAAGAAGCTTTACCTCGCCAGAAAAGACGTTTGCCATTATCGTCAGTATCTATATATTATTTCAAGTTTTTACATCCCCTTTCTACGCTGTCAACAGATTGGGAATGAAATTTTCTACGTTAAGAAATAAAACCTTACTTGGTCGTATCTTCGCGACTGATCGAGAAGGCGTTGAGAGTATTTCTCATATCATAAATAATTTTATCATTCCTGTGATAGCATTTGTTGTCATCGTTATATGCACCGTGACACTGGTAATTAAATTAAATAAAACAACGAAATGGAGAAAGAAAACTATAACGGCAGTACAAGCTGTAAGAGTTTCCAGTCGTAATAGGAAAGTGGCCAAGATGGTTGTAATGATTTCCACATTGTTTATTGCTTGTTTTGCCCCTTTGTGCATAGCTACCTTTGCGGTAGCGTTTGAACCAGAGCTATCTGTTGGTGGCAGATACTTAAAGATAGGAGCGATGCTTGGTGGGCTTAGCCTTGTTTTAGAGTCCATAAACTCATCAGCGAATATTTTTATTTACTACCACATGAGCAGTAAATACAGGGAAGCATTTAGAATACTGTTCTGCTTGAAAACAAAGGTTTAAAAGCATTTTGGAAATAATATAAATTTTAACGTAGTAGATTTATACTTCGTTTCGCATTGGGGCACACATAACTATCTGTGTTGCAGCTATGGATTTTACAAAAGCAGCATGAGATTCGATATCCTGATGACACAGTACATAAAAAGAAATGGACAAAAAAAAAGACATTATGTCAGTTTGTAAGAATAGTGGAGAGAAAAATCTCTATCTTGATGCGAAGAAAACTAAATTGATGACACCTGACAACATAAATAAGGCCGATGAAATATGTATCAATGAGGAAACATTGGAAGAGGTGGATAGTTTTGAATATCTTGGATCATTACTAACTAATAATAGAGAATCAATGAGGGAAATTAAAACGAGGACATCCATCGATCTTCATAAAGTAAAAAGAACGAAACAATCTGTGGTGAGGAACAGATAGAACTGGAAAAACATGTTTTATACGGGCATGCATTTTTCTCATTTCAACATATGGCTGTGAGACCCGGGCACTTAAAAACAGCTGAGAAACATAAATGCCTTTGAATGTAAATGCTACAGAAGAGTTTCTAAAATATCATGGACAGAGAAAAGAACAAAAATATGTCCATATTACAAGAACTTAATGTTTGAAGAAGGCTGACTAGTAAAGGGGGTTAAACAGAGAAAACGTAAATATTTTGGACAAATTAAACGTCATGATAATTTAAATAAGACCATCTTGGAAGGATACATAGTGGGAAAAAAGAAAGAGATGATACCAAAGCGAAAGTGGTTGCAAGACATCGTTGATAATCTGCAAATGGATGCAGGGCATCTTGCTTACAACCGAGAGACCGACAGGAGAGCTAATCCTAAGTTCCGCAAGGGACATGCAAACGACTGACTGACCATCTGACTAATAACTAAAATATCACTAGATAACTCTTCTATAGTTTTCTCATGTGAATCAACCAACATTCAAAGCTATATTCTGTATTACAACATTCTTGCTAGTCGCTTTATATTATTCTTAACTACTCAATGGTCCGGACTATATCTTATCTCGTTGACTCAACTTTAATTCTCTCAGCTATCTGTTGCACCACCACATCGATGAACCACATATAATCAAATCAAATTATGAGTTACAACTACAGCATGGTGACAATAAAGTGATGAATTTTCAGTATGAATCATGAGCTCATTCATGTGTTATGAGAGTAAGCACCTCACACGTAATTAACATCTATAGAACTCAGAATGATTGAAAAAATGAAGGACACGATGAATGAATGATATGCAGTGGAATAGCACAAAATCCATAACTAAGAAAATTGGCGTAATAATCAAAGAAAATGGTAAAATATGAGAACTACCTAAAATAAAAGCCATGGTGTTGGTGTTCACAATTTACTTCTATTCGACATATATTGGGGCTTCCACTTCATTCTAACACCTTTTACTTAATCTAAGCTACATAAAACATAGCTTTAAGCGTTTTAAACTCTGCTGGTTAATTCTAATTACAGAATTATTTCATACACTAAATATTTACACTCACAGCACATCGTTCATACAAAAACTTACATTACTAAGGGTGGCGCGGAAATAAACTCACTACATAACGCGACATAACGAAATATATCACAACAAAATGCTAAAGACAACACAATCACATTTCTTTTCATCCCGTATCTCACGAGAAAACTAACGTAGACTGACCATTGCCTCTCACTCTGCACAACTCTTACACACTGGACAATCACATGACCAAATAGCCAGGCGCTGACCATGACTCCTTCGGCCGGACGAACCTAAAATGTCAAGCTCCCAACCTCATCATCCTGAGAACTGTACGAATAGAAAGAATATTCAACGAACACTAGATGGAAATATATTATTATCCTACAATAATATTCTGTAACTGCATCTTAAATCCGAGTTTCAATAACAAAAAACTCAATAAAGAGAGTGCATTGCATGACATGGGAGACATATAATTATGGCAAATGGAATATATACGCTTATAAGTGATGTATCGTATATATCCAGTGATTAAAGTGTCTACTGGACATTTTTAAGAGCTAGTGGCCAATATTTAACAGTAGCACTGTTCATCAGCTTTCACTAACCACATATGGAAAGTGGGATTGGTTTAACATTCCGCTAATTTAGCTCATTAACTGATGACAGTCACTCCATGATGTTATTGAATGATTTAAACATTAGTCTTAAATTGTAAAAAAATAATTGTTTTGGTGTTTGTTTTCCGTGTTATTCACATTTAAAAGAGATGATTCCCATAGTTCTAGAGTTGATCTCTCCGACTGTGTATGTTTTTTGATGTAGTGACTGGAATAATGTATGTGTTACCAGTATAATCGTGCTCTCTTTGTTTCAGCGTTATAATGTGATATATTGAAAAACATTACCGTTATGCACCTGCATAGATCCATAGTAATCAGTTTCCATCATAAGACGTATGTGAATTTTCCGAGTATATGTTTGACTTCTTCATGTTAGTAGCATTGCAGACTTGCTAACCTGGGTTTCTTTTCATAATATGTCATGCAATAACTGTTTGTTCTCGTGTGTCCAAGGTGTGACGTGATGTATGTGAATCAATCAGCAAGACAAATCTGGTGTCTTTAAACTGTCTCATCTTGGCACCTTACTACAAGCTGTGACATAGTTATGTGGCCACTTCGCACATGAAAGTGTGATGTGGTCGACATTATACTGACCGCATTTAACTTAACAGATTTCTCTGGTTCCCCATTTTTTACGGGGCTGGGTGGACCCCAGGCCTTTTCAGTGTGCACCAGAGAACATCCACTGCTGGGACTTGAACCTGGCAACACCGGATTACTAAACCAAGCTTCTAACCACTCAACTAAGCAAGCCGTATACGTACTTTGAAATGGAATTCTAACTAAGATTGTCCATTTCTGAGAAAAGCCGTCAGTAGGTCATTTGGATGTCCTTTGCGGAACTTTTCCTCTCTAACAGCTTTCCTGGAGGCCTCTCCGTTGTAAGCAGGATAGCTTGCTGCTGATGCATCCATTCGCAGATCATTAACAATGATCTTCGCCTTGGTCTTCGCCTCCTTCTTTTTCTCGTTATGTACTTTAACAAGACTGTCTTCTCTAAATCAGGACGTTTAATATGTCTACCGTATTTAAATTTCCCCTGTTTAATGTTCTTTACTAGCCAGCATTCTTCTTTAGTAAGTTCTTATAGTACGAATATATTTGTTCTTTTTTGTGTCCATGATATTAGAAATACTCTTCTATAGCATTTAGGTTCAAAAGAATGTATGTATCTCTCAGCTGTTTTGTTAAGTGTCTAGGTCTCACGGGCATATGGTGCGATGGGAAAGATTCGTGCTCTAAGAAATTGTATTTTTGTAGTCCTGTCGACAGCTTCTTTAGTTGATTTAATTTTTTAAGACCGATAGATGTACTCCTTTTACTTTTTCTCATTATTTCCATTATTAGGTGGAAATGTCCCAAGATATTCAAAATCTCCACCTCTTTCAATGTTTTCCTAATTAATTTTATTTAATTTCGGTTGCCTTATATGTTTTGTCAGTTGTCATCAATTTAGATTTATGTGCATTAAAATAAGTGTTTTGCTATGAAGTGATACAGTTTGTTTTGCATTCTTATTTGTGTTGTGGACAGTAATACTGTGTCATCTGCCTATCAATCTCCGGAATTTCATAACCTCCAATTTGTATGACATCGCAGCCAAGTTCTTTTTCCAAACATATCAAGGATTCTGCTAATATTGCATCTGGGTAACCGTTTTGAGGATCTCATTAATACTGCTTCAGTTACCAAATAAATGGGCTGTTAATTTCAACAGATCAATCATCATCATCATCATCATCATCACCATCATCATCATCATCATCACTATTGTGTGATATTTCCTTTCCGTAACAGTGCCCCTCCCACAGGCTTGCTGAATTAAGTGCATGTTTTCCCTCAAATCTGTGGAGAGGAGCAGACAGAACTACAAACATAAGATTTTTAAGGGCATGCATCTTTCCCATCTCAACATATGCCTGTGAGACCTGGACACTTTAAGAAAACAGCTGAAAAACCCATAAATGCCTTTGAATGTAAATGCTACAGAAGAGTTCTTCAAATATCATGGACACAAAAAGAAGAACAAATATGTCCATACTACAGGAACTTAATATTGAGGAAGGCTGAATAGAAAAGAGGATTAAAGAGAGAAAACTTAAATATTTTGGACACATTAAACGTCATGATAATCTAGAGAAGACCGTCTTGGAAGGATGCATAATCGGGAAAGGAAAGAGAGGAAGACCAAGGGGAAGATGACTGCAAGACATCGTTGATGATCTGCACATGGATGCATCAGCAGCAGGGCATTTTGCTCACAACCGAGAGGCCTACAGGAGTGCTGTTAGGGAGGCAAAGTTCCACAAGGGACAAGCAAATGAATGAATGAATGAATGAATGAATGCATTTGCACTGACATATCCAGACATTCTCTGATGTCCTCAGTCCACCCGAGTCGAGGCCGCCCATTTTCTCTTTTTCGCCGGGCACTAAGCCTTCATTGTTATCTCTAGAGGGTTGTATCTCTAGATGTGGCCAAACTATTTCATCTTTCTACTATTTATGGTGTTAATGAGCCAGTTTTCTGCCACGCCGAACCCCATCAATGGACCCTGGGGCCATTACATTGTGTACCAAAGAAAATCCTCTGCTGGGACTTGAACCTGGTACCACCAGATTAGCACACCGAACGGCTAACCACTCAGCAAAGCAGGCCGTCTTGTCGATAATAATGATTTTAATATTAATAATAGCATACCATACAGTATGACAAAACACCGGAGGCATATTCCTGCCAGAAACGTGTTTTCTTCAATCATAACATGATGTTATAAAATAATCGCATAGTGTCCTTCTATCTCTCTCTCTCTCTCTCTCTGAACCTTAAGTGCCCAGGGCACATGGGGCTTCCGCAAGGGTTTTCCACAAATGCCTGTCCTTCGCCTTTTTTTCTGCTCTTGCCCAGGCGAGCCCTCTATTGCTCAACATCCTTTCTGTTGTTCTTCTCCATGTCTCTTTTGGTCTACCCTTACTTCTGTTCCCCTGTGGTGTCCATCTTAGTGCTATTTTAGGTAGTGAGTTGTCAGTCATTCGGAACACATGTCCAAACCATCCCCAGCGTCTTTCCTCAATAATTGTTGTCAGTGGCTTCATTTGCATTTCTGCCAATAAGATGTTATTTCTTATGGTGTTTGGCCAAAATATTTTTCTAATTCTTCGTAAACATTTAGTCTGGAAAGGATTCAACTTGTTTTCAATGGTTTTGGTGATTTTCCAGCATTCACTTCCATAGAGTAGTACACTTAGAACAGTACTCTTAAATATCCTGATTTTCATATTTATGCTTAATGTCCTTCTATACGTTTGAACAATTGTGTTTCTTCCTTCCATGTTGCCAAAGTATACATACTTTGAAATGTTGGAATTCCAACTGATAGTGTGCTTTTCTCAGAAAAGCCAAGCTCGTCAGACATTAGGATGTCTCTTGCGGAACTTTGCCTCCCTAACAGCTCTCCTATAGGCCTCTCGGGTGTAAGCAATATGCCGTGCTGCTGATGCATCAATTCCCAAATAATCAAAGACCTTCGCGTTGGTCTTTGTCTCTTTCTTTTTCTTGTTATGAACACTTCCAAAATTGTCTTCTCTAAATTCTCATGACGTTTAATGTGTCCACAGTATTTAAATCTTCTATGTTTAATCTTCTTTACTAGTCAGCCTTCTTCTTTATTAAGTTCTTGTAGTACGGATACATTTGTTCTTCGTGTGCTCGTGATATTTGAAGGACTCTTCTATAGCATTTACATACAAAGACATCTTTGTGTTTCTCAGCTGTTTTCTTTAGTACCCGTATCTCACAAGTCTATAATGCGATGAGAAAAAATGCATGGCCTTAAAAATCTTATTTTTGTAGCTGTCTTTTCCTCATAATAGCTTCTTTCTTTGTTTTATTGAGGAGAGATTGATTCCCTCCTTTTAATTTCCCTCATTATATTCCCATTGGTAGTTAGTAATGCTCCAAGGTAATCAGAACACTCCGCTTTTTCATTTTCTTTCCTCATTGATATTATATTTCACCTGCCTTATTTGTTTTGTTGATTGTCACTCAATTTAGTTTTCTTTGCATTGAGATAAAGGTTTTGGTCTTCACTATTCTTATGAAATGACATAATTAGTTTTTACATTTTTTATTTTTGTTGTGAGCAGTGATAATGTGGCATTAGCATATCTAATCTCTTGTATTTCATAACCTACACGTTTTATGTATATAATAATAGTACAACAGGGTAGCCGTTTTGATGATATCACTAATGATTATTCAGATACTTAATTTCATGAGATCAATCAATCGTCGTCGTCGTCATCATCATCATCATCATCATCATCGTCACGATTATATGGCATGTCTCACAGCCTCCCTGATTTAAATGAAGTTTTGCTCAAATTGGCTGGCGTTTTTCATCCACATATTCAACATTTCCGTGATGTTCTGAGCGCACCTGCGGCGTGATCGTCCCTTTTCACATTTTGTCCAGGCTCTAAGCCTTCACTATTAAACTCTCCAGTCTGTTGTGTCTTTTGATTTGGTCATAGTATTTTGGCTTTATATTTTTGATGGTGTTAACGCGCCAGTTGTCTGCTCCACTTAATCCCATCTATACTTGTTTATTTCATGTTCGTTCTATCTATGATATTACACGTCCCTTTTTTCATTTCAATTGCTGTTTTTCTCTTTTCTAATGACTTGTTAACTGTCCATGTTTCGCATCTGTATGTTGCCACTAGGAATATGTCAGGAATATGTGAGTGTGTGGGAAGAATGAAAGATGGAGTGAAAAGGGCAGAATGTAAGACAGGCCTGCGTGCCCAATTCTTTACCCTTTAAAATAAAGATTATTCATTCATTCATTCATTCAACTCTTAGTAAGCACGGCTTTGTTTTCTTGTTGGCACCTTGCCATATACTCTTCGGTTGTGTTAGTTTCTGTGACGCAAGTGTTATTAGTCTTTTGATTTCCACGTTATTTTATTAGTCATCAGATCAATTAAAACGTCAAAGGTAAAACGGTGATCTTAAACCAGTAACCGTTTTACTGAACTGATTTACATGTGTATCTTTCGTTCCTTCTGAATTTCAAAGAAAGCAAAGACTAAAGTTCCTGAAGAGAGTGCGTATAAATCTCTCGCATATTCTCAGGCTGTAAACCTCATATGTGTATATTTTACTTCATATAGTGTATGTGATGTAAAGTTTCACTTTTATCTGTAAATATTTGTAAAAATGCCCTATCCAGAAACATTTTACTCACTGTTAAACTATTAGTTCACTGTTGAAACACACACACATGTTCAACTTTTATTAATAACAACAAGACGTTTGTTTCGTAGATATTTTAAAAGGTATCTAAGTTTTTAAAATTTCAAATTATTTAGTCAGATAAGAACATACTCACATTAAGACTAATAAGAGCATTCATTATCTGTATTTACACAATCATCATATGGACTGCTGCATCATATGTCGTGAACATACTGGTTATGATATATTCTACAATTTAGAGCTATAATCTTCTCAGTCAAAGTGTTATGAAAGATCGAGAAATCGTTTCATTCACTATCAACGCTTTGTTTTTTTCTGTTCCTTTGATCGCATTTTTCATCATCCGTGTCTGTACTTTTTCCCTGACGATAGTTCTACAAAGATCAACAATATGGAGAAATAGATTACTTCACCTACTGATCGGATTTCCAGTCACAATCAAAATGTAATCAAGCCTTAGTGTGTGTGTGTGTGTGTGTGCGTGCGTGCGTGCGTGCGTGTGTGTGTGTGTGTTTTTTTTTTTCAGATTAATACAAACGATAAACTGTACAAGATGTTAAATTAAGCAAGAGCCATATTGACCTTAAGCACCGTATTGGATAATGTGCTCTAGAATACAAGACAATTTCGAAATCATAAATCACTTCGGAATAAATAAAAATACTTCTTCCCTCCATGGACAACTGAAAATACATGTTGCTACATGTAACTGTTCTATGTGCGTTATTGCTGATTTGCAACCAAAAAAAAAAAAAATAATAATAATAATTTTGTAGACTGCAAAATAAAATTTTTTTTTGTCTACTAATTCGTGTTTCTTAAATGTTTGTAGGCTGAAAAGAAAGCTACAACTTGTATGCCAAGTAATCAACTAGAACAGTGTTCCCAGTTAAGACAAG
>CM019702.1:76068501-76299704 GCA_009760885.1 Achatina immaculata | reverse complement strand
TCGACAAAAAAGATGTTCGTCATTATCACCAGTATCTATATTATTCTACAAGTTCCTACAGCCCCTTTGTACGCTGTCAATAGATTGGGGATGACATTTTCTGCTTTACGAAATAAAACCTTGCTTGGTCGTATCTCTGTCTGTGATAGAGAAAACGTTGAAAGTATTTCTTATCTCATAAATAATTTTATTATTCCTGTGATGGCATTTGTTATCGTTGTCTGCACTGTGGCACTAGTAATTAAACTAAAGAAAACAACGAACTGGAGAAAGAAAACTTTAACTCCAAAACAAGCTAACAGAGTTTCCAGTCGAAATAAGAAAGTAGGAAAGATGGTTGTGATGGTTTCCACATTGTTTATTGCTTGTTTTGCCCCTTTATGTATAGTGATGCTTGCAGTGGTGTTTGAGCCAGAGCTATCTTTTGGTGGCAGATACTTAAAGATAGGAGTAATATTTGGTTGGCTTAGCTTTGTTTTAGAGTCCGTAAACTCATCAGCGAATATTTTTATTTACTACCACATGAGCAGTAAATACAGGGAAGTATTTAAAACGGTGTTCTGCTTGAAAAAAAGGTTACACAACATTTTAAAATAATTTACTTTTACTAGCAGTACATTGAAACTATGCTTCTTATTGGTGGACAGGCATATATCTGTATTGCAGCTACGTATTTTACGTAACAGTTGCTTAACAACACAATTATATATATATACATACATACCACACCTTCCATCTTACATTCTTCACGTGCCGCTAAACGTCACGTTAGACCCGCATGTTAGTTCGCCAACATTTCCTGTCTTCAGCGAATTTTTCAATCTCATCACTGGATATTATGCCCACTGAACTGGACTCTCTTAACAATGTCCTCTTTAGAGTTTTACGCGGTCGACCACTTTTTCTCTTCGGCCTGTTGTGTTGCACTTGATAGCTTGTTTGGGAATTCTCATATTGTTTTTTCTCATCACATGACCTACGTATGTCCATCTTCTTTACCTGAGACATGTTGTTTCTTGCTCCTGTGTCTTATCTCTGTGTTATTCTTGAATTCGTTCCACTCTATACCGAGTATTTTCCTTAATAGTCTAATTTCTTCTCTGTTTCTTAGTTGTTTTCCAGCTTTCACATGCATAAATGAGGGTGGATATTACATTTGAATTGAATAATCTTAACTTGGTATCTGTGTTTATAACTTTTGACTGCCGTATGTTTTCAAGATTCTTGAAGGTCAGTGCTGCTTTTGGAATTCGAATTCTAACTTCCTTTCTGGTGTCACAATCCTGGTCCATGTAGCTACCAAGATATGCAAACTGATTTAATTCTTCAACAGATGTTCCTTCGACACATATTTTTCCTTCCTGGTTAATGAGAAGTTTCATTATTTTTGTTTTTTTCTTGTTAATTTCAACTCCTATGTTACTAGCCATTGAAGAAAAGGTATCTGTCTTTACTTGCATTGATTTCATATTGTCTCTGATAAGAGTTTTGTCATCTGCAAAATCAAGTACTTCCAGTTGGGTCCATATACCCAATCAATGCCGGTTTTGTTTGTGCAGCGTTTTTTTATTATGAAATCTACGGCAATTCCAGAAAGCAAGGCAGATAATATAAAACCTTGTTTCATGCCTGTTTCATTCTGAAACTATTTTCTCATTCCTTCTTCTGCATTGACTGCACAAACATGTCCCTTGTAACGGTCTCTTATGGTGTTGACAATTCTCCACAATGATAATTAATATGTGTTCAAAGATTTTACGTCATTTCATCTTCACCTGCAGCTTTATTGTTAGGCAATAGATTCACGGCTGTTTCAGTTTCATGCATAATAATTTCATCAAGATTGACATTTATCTGTGGGACTGGTAAGTCAGTTTCAAGGTCAATCAATTCTTTTGGGTGTTTTCGATTAAGTATTTCTTGAAAGTGTTCGGCCCATATTTGCTTTTTAACGTGATGTTAATATTGTGCCAGTTTTGCTAATGATTGGTCTTTATTTGCATGCAACAGTACCTGTTAGTGTCTTTTGTATGTTATATAGAATTTAGCTGTCTTCTGTTTTTTTTGCTGACGTCTCCTTCTTTCGCCATATTGTCCATGTATTCTCTGTTATCTCTTATATCTGAACTTTTTACTTTATTGTCTATTTCTTTGTATGTTGCATTTGTAGATCTCTTCGAAGATCTGTGTTTACGTTCCACATGGCTAATTTGGCTGTTCGTCTTTCATGTATGCATTTCCATGTGTTAACTGATATCAATGCTTTTCTACTTGTTTTTTTTTTTTTTTGCATTCCAGCACTTGTTTTAACTGCTGTAATTATGGCTGTGCTGTAAGCATGCCATTCATTCATTTGTGGAACTTTGCCTCACAAACAGCACTCCTGTATACCTTTAGGTTGTGACCAAGATGTCCTGCTGTTGATCCATCCATTTGCAGATCATCAACGATGTCTTGAAGACATCTTCGTCTTGGTCTTTCTCTCTTTCTTTTTGCCCATTATGCACCCTTCCAAGACAGTTTTCTCTAGATTATCATGAGGTTTAATGTGCCCAAAATATTTAAGTTTTTTCTCTTTAATCCTCTTTACTAGCCAGCCTTGTTCAATATTTAGTTCTTGTAGTATGGATATATTTGTTCTTTTTTTGTGCCCATGGTATTTGAATAACTCTTCTATAGCATTTACATTCAAAGGCATTTATGTGTTTCTCAGCTGTTTTGTTAAGTGTCCAGGTCTCACAGGCATAAAAATGCCATAATTCATCTATACCTGTCTCCTCTACATCACTGAACGCAGATAACTGTTTGGTAAGTTCCAGATTAAAATTACTCTTAGTATTTTCATCCTGTAGACACGGACATAAAAATAATGAACCAGACATGGAGACAGTTGGAAAGAGTGGCCCAGGACCGAACTGCCTGGCGAGCTCTTGTTGGCGGCCTATGCTCCACGAGGGGTCAGAGGCATAGTTAGTTAGTTAGTTAGGCTATGGCTCTTTATCTTTCTGAGTATTTATTTCTTGTGTGGGCTTTTCAGTTTTAGTCTTTTTTTACCTATACACAGATTGTGATCACTGCTGACGTCTGCACCCCTATATGCTCTTACATGTATCAGAGATGTTCTGAATTGCTTTCGATTATAAATATGATCTATCTGATTTCTGATTCTATCATCTGGAGATATCCTTGATGTTTAATGTATCTCTGTGTGTGGAAATATTGTTCCTCCAATGACCATGCCCTCTGTTAGACACAATTCACTTAATCTTTCCCCATTACACTTTCGACGTCGGTGCTATTTTTTCCTACTTTAGCGTTGAAGTCTCTGCTGACAAATAATATTGTTGTAATTGGTGTGCTTTTTCATCATCTGCATCGTTCATATATATACATATATATATATATATGTATATATATATACAGGAAGTTAGGATCAGAATTGCAAAAGCAGCATCAATCTTCAAGAATCTTGAAAACATATGGAATTCAAAAGTTATAAGCACAAAAACCAAGTTAAGACTATTCAATTCAAATGTAATATCCACCCTCATTTATGCATGCGAAAGCTGGAAAACAACTAAAGAAATAGAAAAGAAATTGGACTCTTTTGAAAACAGATGCCTAAGGAAAATACTCGGCATCAAGTGGAATGAATTCAAGAACAATGCAGAGATAAGACAGATGACTGAACAACAACCAGTCTCACGGGTGATCAGGAAAAGGAGATGGACATATGTTGGCCACTTGATGAGAAGAAATGAGCAGAGAATCCCAAAACAAGCTATCAAGTGGAACATAACATTCCGAAGAAAAAGGGGCAGACCGCGTGAAACTCTGAAGAAAACATTATTAAGAGAGGCCAAGTTAACAGGCATAAAATCCTTTGTTGAGGTTGAAAGACTCGCCGAAGACAGGAAATATTGGCGAACTACTTTGCGAGCCCTATGTGACGTCTAACGGCACGGGAAGGATATAAGATATAAGATATATATATATATAAGATTGTATTGGAAATACTAGGAAAATGAAAAGCGGGAACTTCTGTTGTAGTTGAAGATTGTTCTAATTGGTGTGTTTTTTCATCGTCTGCATCGATGATGTATATATATATATATATATATATATATATATATATATATATATATATATATATATATATATATATATATGGTGTGGCCCTTAATCTCGATGTTACCGCCGTTTGGATGTCATCAGTATCGTCAGAGAAGCGTCTTTTCAACGGTGACTTTAATTTTAGGAATAGAGAATAATCGCAGGGAGACGAATCTGGGGAACAGAGTGGATGGTAGAGAAAACACATTTATTTTTCGGCGAAATATTACTGTACAACTACCGCCCAGTGAGCCGGTGCATTATCATGAAGAAGGAAAAAACTGCCAGGTGTTGAATACTTGGGTCAGACTCGGAGAATCCTTTTCAATAGGCGTTTCAAAATACTTAAGTAAACTTTGGCAGTGACAGTCTGTCCTTCTGGAAAAAAAATTATTTGTGAATAACTCCTTTCCTGTAATAGAAGCAGATAACAGAGTCTTCACTTTCGACTTTTTAATACGAATTCTTTTGCCTTTTGGTGATTACGATGACTTCCACTGAGCACTTTGGCGTTTAGTTGTGGAATCACAGCGGAAAATCCATGATTCATCCTCTGGAACAATCAAATTTAAGATATGTTTATTTCTGCGACACGTTTTGATGATGTCTTTTGCGTATTCAACACGCTGTTGTTTTTGGTCATCAGAGAACGAATATGATAAAAACCGGCAGGTAACTTTTTTCTTTCCAAAATCTCCCACTAAAATGTTACGAATGGTCTATCGGTTAAAACTAAATTCATCTATCATCATCCTAATAGTCAAACAACGATCTTATTGTATCCATTCTCTGACGTTTGCAATGAGTTCCTCATTAGAAACATAAATTTTGGGCATCCATGTCTAGTTGCATTTGTAACCGTTTGCACACCACCTGAAAATCTGTACAGGAGATAAACAATTATCCACATAAATATGTCACATCAATTAAACTGTCTCAATTGCACTTAAACAGAATTTAATGTTAGTTTTTTGCAACATGCTGATTATGTAACAATGCACGTCTAACTTGGTCAACAAACTGGCGAATTTTTTTTTCGTCTGCTATTCAGTCGACGTTGAAAAGTTGCCAGATCATAGATGAAGGTTGACTCTTTATATTCCATGCTTTGATTCATGGATATCATTTTTGCCTTGGCCATTATAAAATCAGTCGTATTACTTAATTGTCGGAACTTGTATGACTATTTATTGTACGTGTACTTATGTAACAATTAAGCATTCTTTTAATCCGATATATAACTCTTTTTCATCTCCGTGAACTTCTAATGCCTCCTGAAATATCTATCTATCTATCTATCTATCTATCTATCTATCTATCTATCTATCTATCTATCTATCTATCTATCTATCTATCTATCTATCTATCTATCTATCTATCTATCTATCTATTTATCTATCTATCTATCTATCTATCTATCTATCTATCTATCTATCTGTATGTCTGTCTGTCTATCTGTCTGTCTGTTTCTCTATCTATCTATCTATCTATCTATCTATCTATCTATCTATCTATCTATCTATCTATCTATCTATCTATCTATCTATCTATCTATCTATCTATCTATCTATCTATCTTCCTGTCTGTCTGTCTGTCTGTCTATCTATCCATCTATCTATCTTCCTGTCATAAAGAATTGAATCTGACACTGCATTCTAAATATCCCTTTGAACATGTTAAATGGTGTTATGCATGAATTTTCCAGACGCCAAGTTGAATTTATCAAATGTAAGGACTGGCATCTAACCGGCGTAATTCTCAAAACCGAAATATTATTGAAAGTAATAATAAAAATACCAACTTTTCCGAGTTTATTTTCCTTTTTCTAAACCAAAGACATATATTTTGCTTAATTTATTTTCAATTTTTAAAACCCAGCCACGTTTTATGCCGAACCATTTATATCACATACTGATTAATGTAATAGCAGTTTCAAAACTGAAATATTTTCTAACTGCTATAAAATGTGCATGAATTTCTTTAATTTGATATAAATATAAAGTTCACGTGAACTGCATTATTATTTTTTTTCAGATAAGAAGATTTACCTCGATAAAAAAGGTTTTCGTCACTATCGTCGGTATCTACGTCATTCAACACGTTACTACAGTCCTTCTGTACGCTGTCAGTAGATTAGGGATGACATTTTCTGCTTTACGAAATAAAACCTTACTTGGTCGTATCTCTGTGGGTGATTGAGAAAATGTTGAGAGTATTTCTTTTCTGATAAATAATTTTATCATTCCTATGATGGCATTTGTTATTATCGTTGTATGCACTGTGGCACTGGTAATTAAACTAAAGGAAACAACGAAATGGCGAAAGAAAACTGTAACTCTAGAACAAGTTGACAAAGTTTCCAGTCGTAATAAGAAAGTGTCAAAGATGGTTGTGATGATTTCCATATTGTATAGTGCTTGTTTTACCCCTTTATGCATAGTGGTGCTTGCAGTGGCGTTTGAGCCAGATCTAAATCTTGGTGGCATATACTTAAAGATAGGAGTAATACTTGGTGGAATTAGTTTTGTTTTAGAGTCCATAAACTCATCAGCGAATATTTTTATTTACTACCACATGAGCATTAAGTACAGAGAAGTATTTTTAATAGTCTTCTGCCTGAAAAAAACTCAGAAATCATTTTGGAAATAGTTTACTTTTAAAAGTAGTAGTTTAAAACTCTGTTTCGTTTTGGGGCATACATATACAATTGTACATCTGTTTTGCAGCCTCTGATATTACACATGACTTGTTTAACTGCAAAAAAAGCTTATATGTGTGCCTGCGTGCCTGTGTGCCTGCGTGCCTGTGTGCATGCCTGCCAAACGTAGCTGAATGCACGTGTATGCTCTTCATAAATTAATAAATATTTTCTCTTTACCTTTGATGCTTCTTTTTTGTCTCCTTCAGGAGCCATATCTTGAATTATTTCATCTGTTTTTTTTTTCTGGAAAATGTCCAGATGTCTTCTCTGTGTATCACTATCTGCGAGAATCATCTGTTTCTTTTGCACAGTAAAACATTGTAATATAATATGTTAGTTTTAACCTGGAGCACCCTCAAATATTTTAGACACATGTCATTTAAAGATTATGTACAGGCTCTTCAGTGTCAGATGTGAAGCGGAGGGACCGAGGACGCTGGAGTTGGTTCTCTGGGCCGCATTGTTCAGCTTGACTACTTAAATTCTTATTCCTTACATCTTCCTTGCGTCTACAGTGAAACTCCTCTGTGTTATCTGTTCTTGTTTTTATTTTTCTTCTAACTTAATTCTTTACCTAACCGCTCTTATCAATATATTCGAATACCCCGTGAATGATTCTTAAAAGTTTTATATTTGCACTTTCCATATTTAAAATATCGCTGTGACGTCCAGAATTATCCTCTGTATTTTCTAAATTTAACAAACCTCTGTATAGTCTTATTCACCTCTGTCCAAATAATATTCGTCTTATTCTTCTTCCTCTTCTTCTTCCTCTTCTTCAGCTTTCGGAGCCATTAAGGCTTGGTTCTGCAGATAAAGTTCGCCTCAGTTCTTCTCTATTCCTAATCGTCTCTCTCCAGTTGGTGACACCGATTTCTTTTATATCCTCTTCTATGTTGTTTTCCATCTATGTCTTGGTCTACCCCTTGGTCTTGTTTCCCTACTCTCTTGCGCATACATCATTTCCGTTAGTCTGTTCTCTTCCATTCTTTCTACATGCCACAATCAGTGTGTTTACATTGACATTTAGGACTATGCGACTTATTAGGCATTCTGAACATAATATAACAGTTGTACGGGAAATACAGTTCCATAATGGCAGGTAAAATACGTAATATCCCCATTCCCATGCAATTAAGGCATATCAGAGATACGGTATTAGGTAGGCCCGTATTTCCTTTCTGGTCAAAGTATAACTTTCAACACTTTTGAAGTATTATGTTTCTTCCATGTGTGTAGCCAAAGTAATTGTTTTTTTTTTAATTTTCGAATTCTAATTAATGGTGTGCTTTGCTGCGAAAAGTCAAGTTGTTCATCACCTATGTCAAGAAATATGCCATGCGTGCAACAGCGTAGCCGTGTTGAAGATCCCATTAGTGCTGCTTCATCTACCAAACACTCGCTCTTAATTTCATGAGATCAACCATCAGCATCATCATCATGTGACGTGTCCCTTCCAAAACGTTTTCTCCCTCCCAGACTGCATGAAATAAACGTGTTTTTGCGAAAATCGACCGGCGTTTCTGAATGACTTATTCGGACTTTCCGAGATGTTCTGAGTCTGTCTGCAGCGAATCTTCCCATGTCTCTTTTCCCTGGCACTATGCCTTCTACTATGAACCTCTCCAAGCTGTTTTGTTTCTTGATGTGGTCGAAGTATCTCGGCTTTCTAATTTTTATTGTGTTAAAGAGTCAGTTTTCTGCGACAATTAATCTTATCAATATCTCTTTATTTGAATTCCGTTCTGCCCATGATATTCTAAGTATCCTTCTGTAACATTTCATTTCAAGTGCTGTTTTTCTCTTTGCTAGTTACTTGTTAAGCGTCCATGTTTCGCATACGTAAGTTGCCACTGGGAATATATTAAGTTCTTAGTAAACATAGCTTTGTTTTCTTGTTGTACATTTCCACATACTTTCCATTTGTTTTAGTTTCTGTGTTGCAATTCTTTTTATTTCCACATCATTGTACTGATCATGAGATCAATTAAAAAAAACCTCAGATCCATTCAAAACTAAAATGGTGATCTTAAACCAGTAATTGTGTTAATGAAATGATGTACATAATTTTAGTATCATCCCATGTAATTTTTGTATGTGTGAAACGTTGAAAATAAAAGCTTGTTGTGGAAGATCACGTGTATCTTGAATTCCATCTGTACCTCCAAGACTAACATTTCAGAAGAGAGTGAATGTAAATCTGGATGAACAATTTTTTTTCTTAGCCGTTTTTATTCATTTATTTATTTATTTTTTGTGTCTTGGAATTGCTGCGTGACTCCAAAAAAAAAAACGGCCATATTTCGTGTCTTTGAATAATAAATGACGTGTTGATACATCAAGAACATGTATTTTATGAAAAATACATCTGCATTTTTTAAACAATTTGGGAGTTTGTCAAGACACGATTGACTGGAGAACGTTTGTTGATTCATTATGCTTCACTAGTTGTACAGAGTACTGATGATGATGTTTATTACAAAGGAAACTGTATGCGTTATTTAATCAATTGTAAACTAGTGAACACATGATCTCACATATTGAATAACATCTGAAATAAGACAATACGATAATTTATCTGACTTGAGTTAAATTATTGTGTTTTTAACGTACATAACTGTGGATTAGCATTTTGTTCCAGATACTAGAGTCTAGGGTAACACGCATATTAAATCTTTTTGACATACGTCACGTCTAATGCTAATGTTAGTATGGAGTAATATAGATCACGAGAACTAGATATGTTCATACACTGTACTGGTTCAAACTACATGAAAATATTTAATTTAATAACATTTTTAAGATAAAGAATCATAACATGTGTTTACATAAATGACAGTAACATAATTTCGCATTTCGATTTTTCTACCGTATTATTTTTTTTCGACTTTCCTCAAAGAGGAAACAGATGTAGCAAAATACCATTTACATAACATCTCGGTAGTTCACGACATTTTGTTTCTTTCCTCATAGATTATGTTTCAATTGTTTTAAAAGCTTAGTGTTTATGAAGCTAACATGAATATAACAGATACTGTTCTTATAGAGAGTTTACGTTTAAGAAATAACAAAATACTTCTAATGAGAGTTATTTTGCTGCATTTAGAAATCTATGTGCGTCACAACAATTTTTAATTCCTTTATCCAGTTTTAAGTAATCGTACTCAAGACAATAGATCACGTTATGTGTTTTCAAGTAAACATGGATATTTTAACCAATACATATACTACATAATCACATTTTAAGATAAACATTTTCATGTAATTCATTTATTCACAAATAATACAGTATTTTTTGTATTCTTATTTTTTGTCAAATGTATTATTTATATTTTTTTAATATAACGTGCTGATAAGAATACAACGAAATGAACAGTAACGAAGACGTGTATGTTTTTCAGCGTCAGTCAGTCAGTCCGTCAGTTATATGCATGGCCCTTGCGGAACTTTGCTTCCCTAACAGTTCTCTTGTAGGTCTCTCGGCTGTGCTGTAAGCAAGATGCCCTGCTGCTGAAGCATCCATATGCATATTATCAACGATGTCTTGCAGTCAACTTTGCCTATGTCTTCCTATCTTTTTTTTTCCTGTTATGTACAATTCCAAATTGGTTCACTCTAAATTATCATAACGTTTAATAAATCCAAAATATTTACATTTTCTCTGTTTAATACTCTCTACTAGCCACCCTTCTTCAATATTAAGTTCCTATACTATGGATACATTTGTTCTTTTATGTGCCCATAATATTTAGAAGAATTCATCTGTAGCATTCACATTCAAACGAATTTATGTGTTTGTCAACTATTTTGTTAAGTGTCCAATTCTCATAGGCGATGGGAAAGATGCATGACCTTAAGAATTTTATTTGTTTAGGTATGTCTGTTCTCTCCAAAGCATCTTTAGTTGTTTTACTTTTTGAAGAGCTACATATATCCTTTTTTATTCCCTTTATTGTATCTCCATTTTTAGTTAGTAATGATCCAAGATATTTAAAACTCTCCACCTCTTACAATTTTTCCTCATGTATATATATTTAAGCTGTCTTATTTATTTTGTTAGTTGTCATTAATTTAGTTTTCTTCGCATTAAGATAGAGGTTTTGCTTTTCGTTGTTCTTACGGACTGATATAATTAATTTTTCCATTCCGGTTTGTGTTGTGGACAGTAATACTCAGTCATCAGCATATCTAATCTCTGATATTTCAAAACATCCAATTGGTATGTCATCGTAATATTCTTTGTCTACATGTTCTCTAGCATTCTTCATTTTTATTTTCAATGTACAAGTGAAATAAGTAACTCGAGAATATGCATCCCTGACGGACCCCTTGTTTTATGTCAAAAAAGTTGTTTCATCATTTATTATCACTGCTGCCTGTTGCTCTAGACACGACAGTGATATTAATTGTATCACATGTGTTGGACATCGAGTTCTTTGCATTATTTCCCTAAGTTTCTTGTGTTGTGCACAGTCAAATGCCTTTGAATAGTCTATAAATATAATTGTCGGACTGTGTACAAAAGACAACTATAAATTCACGTTAAATTCTCTGCATTTCTCTATTATTAATCTTATGTTAAATATATGACCTCTTGATTTTCTTACTTGTCTAAAACCTGCTTGGACCATATTGATTTCTTCACTCTCAGAAACATTTGTACATTAATGTTAAAGCCACTATCAGTGCATTGCTACTTTATTTATGCTATAAATTATATTTATATTATGACACTGATGTTAATGTGACAATGAATTTAACGTCTTGTATATTTCCCATGTTTAGGTCTCTCAGTCTCTGATCTAGGCTGTCTTGTGACGATGGTAGGAATAAATATTACGCACAACCCATCGGTGATAGTGGCTGACCTGCCTTTTGGCCCCATTGACGTTTGTTACTTCATCTTTACGATACCACATATGTCCTTCAGTCGAATAAGCAGTTGGATCATATCTTTAATCACCTTGAAAAGATGTTTGTGTGTATTAGCACCGTTACAGGTTTGAAAGCAATGTCAGTCAGTCAGTCATTTGCTTGTACCTTGCGGAACTTTGCCTCTCAAACAGATCTCCTGTAGGTCTCTCGTTTGTAAGCAAGATACTCTGCTGCTGATGGATCCATTCGCTGATCATCAAAGATGCCTTGTAGTCATCTTCGCCTTTGTCTTCCTCTCTTTCTTTTTCCCATTGACATTATGCTAACTGTGTGCACTTTAGCATCGCTCATCATCCCCACCCAGTGCATCAGTAAAGTCTTTAAAACGTAATATTACGCTACAGTGCTGCTATTCTGCCACTAGAGAGAATGCTCGCTTCTGGGTAGAAAGACACAGTGGGGTTGATAGCTAAGCTGACATGGAAAGTTAATAAACTCAATTGTCAGTGAAATTAAGAAAATTGATAGAACCATAAGTAACAGAAGTATAATATATAACAATAATTTATATGCAAATAATAAATAGAATTCAATTTGTGAATATTGAAATTCAGATTCAGCGAAAGCTGTAAAGTGTAACGAGTTGCTTTTAGACAAGGAAGAGGATCAAGATGTAATATATAATCAGTATATGATTAATAACAGAGAAATTCAGAAAATGTAACGTGAATCTATATTTTTCTTTTATATACTATCCAAAGGCGTTTGATTGGATACAACACCAGAAAATGAGAGAAATGAAGGAAAAATGGAGTTGCCAACACGTTTGACACAATTAATATCACTGCTGTATCTAGATCAACGAGCAGCAATGAGAATATATGGTGAAATAACAACTTGGTTTGACATCAAACAAGGGGTCCGCCAGGGGTGCATACTGTCGCCTTATTTATTTAACTTGTATACTGAAAATATATTGAGCAATGTTAGAGAAGATGTAGATGAAGAATATCACGATGTCATAACAATTGAAGCTTATGAAATACCAGAGATTAGATATGCTGGTGGCATAGGGTTACTGTCTACAGCAGAAACAGGAATGGAAAAAACTAATTACGTCAGTATGTAAGAAGAGTGGAGAACAAAACCTCTATCTTAATGCGAAGAAAACCAAATGCATGACAACAGGCAAAAGAAATAAGGCAGCTGAAATATCTATCACTGAGGAAAAAATAGAAAAGGTTGGAGAATTTCGAATATCTTGGATTATTAGTAAGTAGTAATGGAGATACAATGAGGGAATTTAAAAGGACATCTATCGCTCTTCAAAAAAGTAAAACAACTTGAAAAGCTGTGGAGAGGAACAGACAGAACTAAAAAAAAATAATGTCTTAGGGCATGCATCTCTTCAATCGCAACATATGCCTGTGGGACCTGGAAACGTAACAAAGCAGCTGAGAAACACATAAATGCCTTTGAATGTGTAGGCTACAGAAGAGTTCTTCAAATATCAGTCAGTCAGTGATTTTGCTTGTCCCTTGCGGAACTTTGCCTCCCTTAGAGCTCTCATGTAAGCCTCTCAGTTGTAAGCAAGATATCACGGAAACATGATATAAAATATCATGGACGCACAAAATAACAAATATGTCAATACTACATGAACATAATATTGAAGACGACTGGCTAGTAAAGAGGATTAAACAGAGAAAACTTAAATATCGTGGGCACTTTAAACGTCATGACAATTTAGAGAAGACCGCTTTGGAAGGGTGCACAATGGGAACAAGAAAGAGAGGACGACCAAGGCGAAGATGGCTGCTAGACATCGTTGATAATCTGCAGACGGATGCATCAGCAGCAGAGCATCTTGCTCACAACCGACAGGCCTATAGGAGAGCTGTTGGGGAGGCAAAGTTTCGTAGGGGACTTGCAAATAACTGACTTACCGGCTGTATATGGCGTGCTTTGTGTGATAACTGGCACCTTTCGTTCCGTGACAGACATCATCAATATCATCTGTTTCATCAAGCACTGTCAACATGAATCTGCTTGGTAAGAAAAATGTCGACTATTTACATCCTATATCCTGGTACCTGATGTGTTTTATCATACTTCTGGGGCTCGGAAAACCCTATAGTTCCCAGGTGGGCAGGGCATATATGTACACACTTTTAAGTTCCATTAGAATAATTGTTAAACGTCCGTCCATCTTTCAACAGTTCCATCAGTGAGACAGCATAGCTCGACAGCCTATAATTGTGCGAATAAATCAGCACTGTAGCTATGTTTCGTTTCATATATGACTTGGTAATATCAGTTTCCGTTTTCCTTTCACAAGTCTACATATAATTTTATGATGTCATTAGCAAGAATAATTTCCGTGAATTTTTTTTTTTACCAAAGGTTCTAGATTTTCTTCTAGGAAAATGCGTGTATTAATTAGATGGTTTAAATAAGAAAATTGTCTTTTCTTTCTTTTAAATCACTATTTTCATTTATTCGCCTGCATTTTGTGTGTTGATTCTCTTGTGAAAATCCTCGAAATGTTCATACTGATCCCTAGAATGGCATTTACAATCTTTCTTTGCGGTCTCTTTCTGCAGGAATGCTACAGTGACTTCCGTCATCATCCTGTGCAGTCGTCTGTCAGAAGGCTGCTTGATACGGTGCGATAATGTCCCTTGTTTTCCCATCCTACGCTTGACCAACTTCAATCAAGCGTATGTGTCTCTAGATAAAATCCTAGTGTTGTAATTAAAGTCTGTATATGCAGAACAATAGCGTGCAGTTCATGGACATACATGAAACAAAAGAGAAAGTACTAACTGAAACTGAAAGTGAAGAAAGAGATCATGAAAAGCACAAGAACCAGAGAAGTACAATATTTCGATAGCGTGCCTTTCTCAGAAAAGTCAAGTGATTTCATTAAATATGTCACAGAATACACTATGAGTACAACAGGGTAACCGTTTAAGAGGATCTCATCAGTGGTACTTCAGCTATTGAAAACACGTTCTTACTTTCATCACATCAGTCATCATCATCGTCATTATCATCGTCAGTTGATCCCTTTCCCTCATGACTTGCACTATCTCAGGTTTTATCCATGGGGACTTCACTTCACCTGTTTAATAGGACCACGCTTGTCAAAGATATCAAGAAAGGTTTTTATCTAGTATACCATGGCTTTATCAGAGTCAGTTAGTTGGTGCATATAATTTTGAGGTGCTGCTTATAAGTTATAAGAAATTCACTTTAGAATCATTTCAAATTTGCAAGCAGCACAACAAAATTGTATGCACCAACTAACTGACTCTGATAAAGCCCTGGTATACTAGATACAAATAAATTTAAACAGGTTCCATAGATCAGGCGGGGCATGCCGTGAAAGAATTGTATGTACTAACTTGGCTTTGTTGAAGAGGAACCTGTTCTTAAGAGGTAGTATTTTGATACGTTTGTGATGATTAGTTGTTTGTGCTTGATCTTTGTCACTAATAAGCTTTACTGCTCGCTTTTGGAGTGAGCAAAGCCTCTTTGTATTTGACACTGAGCAACCATCCCAAACTTTTGAGCAATAGTCTAAATGTATTTGTATATGAGATATATAGTATGTCTTCCTAGTGTCTTGATCGATGAAGTGCTTAATTTTAGCTAATTGGAAGGGTACATAATGGAAAAAGAACGAGAGGAAGACCAAAGGGAAAAAGCAATGAGTTTTGTTAGACATTGCACATGAGAGTTCCAGGTCAGATGTTGGTCAATAATAAGACCTAGTGTTTTGTTATCGCTAACGTTTTCTATCTGTGATGTTTCTGTACAGAGCCGAAGTGTTGTTTTTGTTGCGTTTTGTAGTTTCTGTCTTGTTGTTATGAGCATCGATTTTGTTTTATCGATGTTTATAATCATGCCATTATTTTTGCTTCATCTAATTAAATTGTATAACTCGACCTGAAGAGTTGATTCTAGATTAACACAATCGTAGTCACTGGTGTAGACTGTGCAATCATCGGCAAAAAGGTCACAAGAAAAGTGTTTAAGATGAAGTGGAAGATCATTGATATAGATAGCAAAGAGCAACGGGCCTAGAATAGAACCTTGCGGAACACCAGTGTCAACTGTAGCAGAATTTGATAGAGAATTGTTGAAGAATACTACCTGTTGTCTGTCTGAAAGAAAGGATGCTATTAATTTATTAGGTTAGGGTGCAATTTATAAGTCTTTATTTTTCTTACAAGAATATCGTGGCTAATCATATCAAATGTCTTTTTAAAGTCGACAAAGATGGCACCACATAGTCTGTCGTCATTTATGTTTACTAACCAGTTTTCTGTCATTTTGGTAAGAGCTGTGTGGCAGGAATGATTGGGTCTAAAGCCTGACTGACTGTTTATGAGTAAATTGTTCTCTTGCATGTGTCGTAGAGTTATTTTGTGTATGTGTTTTTCGAGTGGTTTTGATAATGACGATAATATGGATATTGGTCTATAGTTGGTAAGATTGTTGGATGAGTCAGATTTAAAGCGAGGATACACCTTAGCAGTTTTAAAGGCCTCGAGAAATAACATTTTGCAATGCACTGGTTGTAAATATATTTTAGTGTATGTGAAATGACAAGTGCAGCATAACGTAAGATCTTATTACTAATATCATCAAGCCCAGCTGTATTGTTGTTTTTTAAGGTTAAGAGATAACTGTGAACTTCACTGACTGTTAAGAATGGAATGTGTAGCTGTTTAAAATCAGTACATCTGCTGTCCAGGAATGTTTGTAGTTCTTGAAAGTCGCATACAGGAGCTGATATTGATGATTTAAGAACGTTGATTTCTTCTATGAAATGTGTACTGATATATGCGCTAGTGTATGCACGATTGATGGTTTGAGAATCAAATTATTTTCTTTTATTTGATAGGGTATTTATGGCTTTCCAAATTGATTTACTGTCTGATTTATTCTGTATTAGATTCCTGAAGTAATTTTTTCTCTTGTCTTATTAAGTATAGAACTTTGTTTCTGAGTGAACGGTAGGTCATAAAGTCCTTGATTTTGTGCGCCCGGTCACGTTCTCTCATGGATTGTAGTATTTCAGGTGTTATCCAAGGTGACTTCGTCTGGTGTTTTACTCTCACCTCTTTCATGGGGACATGTTTGTCTAATATATCTCAGAAGATCTTTAACCAATATTCTATTGCCTCATCAGGGTCAGTTAGTTGGTACACGTGTGTAAGTGAAGATTCTTGCAAATCATTAAGGATGGTTTTTGTTCTATTTCTAGGTTAAATTTTCTGAAGCTTCTAAATTTCATACTGATGTGATTGTGTTTAGGAAGTTTATACCCCTTTCTTGTCCACGTACAGCAGACTGAGTAATGATCACTTAACGAAGTATGAGGGATGTTACATTCAGTGATGTTTTTTGGTTGGGCTACATATATATAATCTAATAATGTGGATGATACTTCTGTTACTCTGGTACGTTTGGTGACAATTTGGCAAAGATTATAGGATAATATAATATTGCTCCAAGTTAGATTTGATTGTGTTAGATCTATGTTGAAATCTCCAAAAATGATAATATCTTTGAACCTAAAGGTTGAAACCTCATCCATCATAGTCGTGAAGTGATCGTACCACAGAGATGAAGCATTTCGATTACGGTACAAAAGTCCAATAATTAATGGACTGTGGTTTGGCATTTTAACTACCACCCAAATACACTCAACTCTGATGAATCGAGGTCTTATCTACGACTAAACTGAATAGTTGTGGAGACATACATTACTAGACTTGTTTCTAGTTTCCTAGATGGGTCACGCCGGATCAGGTTAAAACCGTTAATTCTAATATCTTCATCGGTTATGTTCCTATTTAAACAGCTTTCAGAGAAGCCAAAAATGTGGACATTTTGATGTAATATGTGTGTTACTTCAGGAATTTTACCAAATAGGTGATATGCATTCAGATGGCCTAATCGAAGTCCTTCTTTATGTAACCATTTTTCGGTAGGTGGGGTCATTTTATTTTCCTGTCTCCTGTTACTGGGTTGAAAATAATTCCTATTATGATACTTAATACTGAAGTAAATAAACTTTTATTTACTACACACACACACACAGGTAGAGAGAGAGAAAGAGAGAGAGAGAGAGCGGAAGGATAGATGGAGTGAGAGAGCACGATGAGAAAGGGAATAATAGTCACACACACTTCAGTAATACTTCTAAAGTTATAAAATATTATTTTGGATACTATTTGGCCAAAGAAAAAGATGCAGATCGCGTGAAACTCTGAAGAGGAGATTGTTAAGAGAGGCCACATTAACAGGCATAAAATCCTCTGATGAGGTTGAAAGACTCGCCGAAGACAAAAATTTGCGAACTACCTTGCGAGGCCTATGTGACGTTTAACGGTACGGGAAGATATAAGATACTATTAAGCATTCATTCCGTATAATGAGAGAATTAGTACAGCTGTCCTTGTAAAACAAAATTAAACATAACTTTAGTGTTATTGTGAAATATAGTTAATTTCGAGCTGCACATCAAGTATCACTGAGACTACACGATATAACCAATATATTTATTCAGTGACGCATAGTCATAAATATGTTGTGTTTTTATGAAGTATAGAGTGACTATTTCTGATTTGGATACATATGAGTTACACTAAAATGACATTAATGACTTCATATTAGTTTTTTTTAATTAAAACTAAGATTCAAAGTAATAAATAAACTGAAATAATATAATTAATAAAAAATGACACACAATCAGGGTTATTACATTATTAGACTTTTACCTGATTATGTTGCATTCTTCAAACTAAGAAAGTAAAAAAATGTATTTTCTGCATGGTCTTGACAATTTATATTTCAAAATAAAAAGCTTTAGAGTACTTCTTATGCACATCAATCTTGGAAATCTGGTCTGAAATGTCACTGTTCATTTTCAAGTGCAAATGCACGGCTGTAGAGTAGTGGTTAATTCACTCACGTGTCGGACAGAGAGTCCCTGGTTCTATTACATAATCGAGGGGAATTATTTCAGACCGGCTGGCACCGAGTTTAACCCAACTAAAAATAAACAAACGGTACTTGGGGTTTTCCTAGGAAAATAAAATTACCTAAGACCGGCACTGGCATCCCTAACTCAAATACTGTAGTGACCTAAAGACACAAACACTTCACTCTCCTACAGTAGGCAATGGCTACGAGAGTAGATTTTCTTTTTTTTTTCAGTTTGAAAAATATAATAAAATGTGTGTGTGTGTGTATGTTAGTGACTGAAAAGAAAATATAAATATGTCTTAACTGTTAAGACTTTGTTTTTTACCACAGAGATTCATCTGAAATGTGGGAAATATTATATATATGTTACTTTCGTAAAACACATATGTCTAATGTCTAGAATGTTTTTTTTTCTTTCAGTCTTAACTACTTCAAAAGAACATTATTATTATAAAAGTCCGTTTTGCTTACTCACATGAGGTCCAAATCAGTGTATTATTAATACGATTTAATATTAAATTTATTTTTCTTGTAAGAAAAAGAAGTTAACGGGATAGTAACACTGAACCTAATCACTAGAAGGTCAAGAAAACGGTCAGTGGTAATTCATTGAATCTGTTAACATACAATAAAAGTATCTTACGTTATAAGCGAACATAATGTTGAATAAAACTTCCGAGTCAAATTCACAGCTTGTGTTGTCTGACAATTTAAATTGTGAGATTTCGCAACACACACAAGTCGATGTAAAGGGCATAAGTGACGAATCGTCATTCTTTTTTGCATGGGCTGTGTACGGCGTGCTGTCTCCGATGATTGGCACGTTTGGTGTCGTGACGAACATCATCAACATCATCTGTTTCCTCAAGCAAGATTATAAAGACTCTGTGAATGTGAGTCTGCTTGGTAAGAAAATTGTCAACTATTTACAAAGTATAGCATGTAGCTGATGTGTCATATCATACTTCTGTGGCTCAGAAACCCCTATAGTTCTGCAGCCAGCAAGATATATATATATATAAACAGCAGAAAAGGCCTCATGCTGGCTGTGGAGTATGCGAAACAAGCATTGTCTCACAAGACCTCTGGGAGTCATGACCCAGAGTGGCCCAGCCCCCTTTGAGTGTCAGGAGTTTAAAGGGCCGAAACACTTGTCTGGGGGGGGGGGGTACTTCATCTGATGATCTGAAGGAGTTGTGTTGTTGTTCCGCTCTCTACGGTATATAGTTTCCTGCATATATATGTATATATATGTGTGTGTGTGTGTGCGTGTGTGTATATATATGTGTGTGTGTGTATATATATATACATACAGTATACAAACACGATTATTTGCTCTATTATTATTATTATTATTTGACATATCCGTTCATCTTACAACAGATCCAACAGTGACATAGCATAGTGTGATAGCCTATAGTTTTGCGATTCAACGAGTATTGTAGTTATTTTACGTTCCATATATGATTTAATAATATCACTTTACATTTTCCTTTCACCAGTCTACATATAGTTTTATAATGTCAGTAACAAGAATCACTTATGTTCTTTTTTCCCAACGCTTTTAGTTTTTCTTCCCGGAAAATATTAGCGTTTATTAACGAGATGAGTTAAATAATGTACCCGGCATATTCGTTTCATTGTCTTAGTGAACGTAGTCATTTGTGTGTTGATTCTATTGTGAAATATTTCGAAATGTTCATACTGATCACTGTAATTGACTTCACCATGTTCCTTTGCAGACTCTTTCTGAAAGAAGGCTACAGCTACTCCCATCATCATTATGTGCATTCATCTGTTAAAATGATGCTTGATAAGATGAGCCATATTACAATGTCACTTGTTCGTTCGCCCTACCAACCTGAATCAAGCATACGAGAATTTTTATGTATCCAGCCATCTATATCGTGACCGTCCTCGTCCTCTTTTTGGTTATGTCTTACCATTTACTATATTTCTGGCTGTTGTGTTTGCCTCTAGATATAATCATCATATGTTAATTCTCAAATTCTTATTTCTTTCGTGATCTCTTTCTTCAGTTGCAGATCATTTAGTCTTTCTCTTTTCTTCCATGTACGTCTTTGAACTGCGCTCTATTGTTCTATGAATCAACATTTTCATTTCTTAATATTTGTTTTTAAATTTACTATTATGTTCATGCTATTATTAGATATCCTTTGTGAATGTTTGTGGTAACTTGATGTTGAGTAATGAAGGATGTCATAATAAACGATCATCTAAACCTCTATTACACTATAGAGTATTTGATTACTATTAGTTGCTGTATTATGTGTTTCCTAGATGGAATTGTGGTAGTTTTTTAAGGATTTCTTACCAGAACGTCTTAGAATTGTATATTATAAACCACATGTCGAACAAAAGAAACATATAAAACAGTATGTCAGACATAAGTAACATATAACATCGAATGTTAGACATAAGTAACAGGCTAAAATTTGACTTGAGATTGTGAGGCATTTTAAAGCAACGAATTTTATTTTCAAAGAATTGACCAAGCAGTTTTATTTGACATTCTGCCCTTCATACTTCAACACTAACTATATAATAAGAATATTATTTAATTCAAATTGTAACTAATACATAAACAGCGGGAAAAACAAAGCATGCACAATTAAAACATTCAACATTTAATACAAACATTCAATTATATGTACAGTTCTAAACACGCTGGATGTAGTTATCATCACAGTCTCACACATACAACACAATCATAATCCAACACAACATAATATTAAGTAATTATAATATTTCCAATAACAGAGTAAACACACTTTGACAGTTATTTTTACGGAAGGTAAAGCTGTTATGAAAGTACAATGATGGAGCAATATAACTGATATCCGTAAAGTAAGAGATCACAGTCAGCATTGTAAGATTAGACCTTGGAAAACTGTAGACAAAGAACTTTAGTGAGACAGAAAGAGAAATCCCCGGTGCGAGACAGCGCAGTTCTTTAATACGCTGTTCTCTCGTCCTACAGGAGTCCGTGGTTCGAATCTCAGGTAATTTCTTGTGATTTTTCTTTCTCTCACGTCTCACTAAAGTGCTTTTTCTACGATTTTTTCGAGCTCTAATACTACAAAACTGTGTTCTCTTACCGTCTGAAAGACTCGTTGTTTCCTATTTATAAAAAAGTATTCACACACACACACAAACATATATATATATATACATACATACATATATATATATATATATATATATATATATTTGAAGCAGATATTCAGTTTAAAGAATATTACTAATGGGTTTAGATGCGATGGAAAGACAAGAGGATAAAGATATCTTACAGTGGATTATGTGTCATCTCACTGATACAATTATCAAATACCTCCACTTTCTATTTAATTATAAGCATCATTATGAATTTGATATGTTGTTGTTCACATTTATTTTGTAATATAGTTGTTTAATGTGACAATGAATCTAAAGTAAACCAATTTTCATGTATTTTATCCATGTTTAGGTCTCGCAGTCTCTGATCTAGGTAGTCTTGTGACGATGGTAGGAATAAATATTATGTACAATCCATCGGTGGTAGTGGCTGACCTGCCGTTTGAGCCTATGGAAGTTTGTTATCTCATCTTTGTGATACCACATATGTCCTTCAGTCGAATAAGCAGTTGGATCACAGCATTGATCACTCTGGAAAAATGTTTGTGCATATTAGCACCGTTACAGGTGTGATAGAAAAAAAAATATATGTGAGAACATTGACCATTTTGTTAAGTTTATTCATTGTAATTTCATTTTTTAAATTTTTATTTGTATTTTTATGGTCACATAGAGTTCAATTTTTCCTGGCTCAAAGAAGGTTTGAATTGGTCAATTGTAGCAATAACAGAAATAGCACATATAAATATCCTAAATACGTTTAATTTTATAGCATAGAAACTGTTGTCCTATTTCAGGTCTGAGCGATAACTGTACATGAAGGTATTAGACACGTCGAAAGATGCACTATAACTCTGTTGTAATCGAGTGAATAAGTTGACAATAAAATGATAAGAAGTGCATTAGTCAACAAAAAGAGTGATGAGAAGTACATCAGTCAACAAAATAAAACTAATGATAAGTGTATCAGTCAACAAAATAAAACTAATGATAAGTGTATCAGTCAACAAAATAAAACTAATGATAAGTGTATCAGTCAACAAAATAAAACTAATGATAAGTGTATCAGTCAACAAAAAGAGTGATGAGAAGTATAATCGTGAAAAAAAAACGGATGAGTAGTGCCTCACTTTATAAAAAAACATCTTTATGTGAAGTGCACCATTCAACAAGAGAAAGCTGACAAGAAGTGTATCATTCACCAACAGAACTCAGGAGAAAACAGACAAGACGTGCACCGGTCAACAAGAGAAAACTGACAAGAAATGCATCAATCAACAGCACAACTTAAGAGAAAACTGACAAGAAATGCGTCAGTCAACAACAAAATTCAAGAGAAAAGTGACAACAAGTTAATAATAATACAATTACACACTTTTTTTTAATTTCATTTAATTTTATTTTACCACAAACATCTATGCCGTTTCATTGATTTTTCAATTTTAAAATCGATCTATGTTTTATACCGAACCATGTATATCATATAAATATTAATTTAATAGCATTTCCAAAACTGAATTGCTTTCTCATTGCTATAAAATGTGCATTGATTTCTTTAATATGAGATAAATATGAAGTTCAGGTTAACTATATTATTATTTGTTTCAGATAAGAAGCTTTACCTCGACAAAACAGATTTTCGTCGTTATCGTCGGTATCTACATCATTCTACAAGTTCCTACAGCCCCTTTGTACGCTGTCAACAGATTGGGGATGATATTTTCTGCTTTACGAAATAAAACCTTACTTGGTCGTATCTCTGTGGGTGATCGAGAAAATGTTCAGAGTATTTATCTCATAAATAATTTTATCATTCCTATGATGGCATTTGTTATTATCGTTGTCTGCACTGTGACACTCGTAATTAAACTAAAGAAAACAACGAAATGGAGAAAGAAAACTGTAACTCCAGAACAAGCTGACAGAGTTTCCAGTCGTAACCAGAAAGTGGCCAAGATGGTTGTGATGATGTCCACATTGTTTATTACTTGTTTTACCCCTTTATGCATAGTGGTGCTTCCAGTGGCGTTTGAGCCAGAGCTATCTTTTGGTGGCAGATACTTAAAGATAGGATTAATACTTGGTGGGATTAGCTTTGTTTTAGAGTCCGTAAACTCATCAGCGAATATTTTTATTTATTATCACATGAGCAGTAAATACAGGGAAGTATTTAAAATAATGTTCATTCTGAAAAAAAAGCATGCTAAGCGTTTTTGAAATAATTTACTCTTAAAAGTAGTAGATTTAAACTTCGTTCGTTTTGGGGCATACACATACACTTGTACATCTCTTTTGCTGCCACGGATTTTACAGAACACTTTTTTAACTGAAAAAAAGCGTATATGTGTGCGTTCCTACCTGCCTGTCTGCCTGCCTGCCAAGCGTAGCTAAATGCATTTGTACGCTATCGTGAATTAATAAATATTTTCTCTTTACCTTTGATGATTATTTTTGTTTCTTTCAGGAGCCATATCGTGAAATATTTCGTCTGTGTTTTCTGGAAAATGTCCAGATTTCTTCTTTGTGTATCACTAGCTGCAGGAATCATCTCTTGCTTTTACACAGTGAAACAATGTAATATAATATGTTAGTTTTAACCTGGAGCAACCTCAAACATTTTAGACGTACGTCATTTAAAGATTATGTACAGGTTCTTCAGTGTCAGATGTGAAGCGGAGGGAGCGAGGACGCCGCCGTTCGTTCTCTGGGCCACATCGTTCAGCTTGACTGCTTAAATCATTTTTCCTTACATCTTTCTTGTATCTACAATGAAACATCCCTGTGTTACCTGTTCCTGATGTTTTGTTTTGCTTCTAACTAAATTATTTACGTAGGCGTTCTTATCAGTATACTCGAATACACTGTGAATGATTCTTAAAAATTGTATATTTGCACTTTCCATATTTAAGATATCTCTGTGACGCCCAGAATTCTTTTCTGTATTTACATATGTAACAAACCTCTGTATACATCTTATTCTAATTCACTTCTTCTTCTTTTTCTTCCTCTTCTTCAGCTTTCCGAGCCATTAAGGCTCAATGCTGCAGATAAAGTTTGCCTCCATTCCTCTCTATTTCTAATCTTCTCTCTCCAGTTGCTGACACCAATTTCTTTTACATCCTCTTCCATGTTGTTTTCGATCTATGTCTTGGTCTACCCCTTGGTCCTGTTTCCTACATCTCTTTCCCTCATCATTTTCGTTAGTCTGTTCTCTTCCATTCTTTCTACAAAAAAGTAAAACAACTTGAAAAGCTTGGAAAGGAACAGACAGAACTACACAAATACGATGTCTAAGGGCATGCATCTTTTCCTTCGCAACATATGCCTGTGGGACCTGGAAACGTAACAAAATAGCTGAGAAGCACATAAAAGTCTTTGAATGTGTATGCTACAAAAGAGTTCTTCAAATATCAGTCAGTCAGTGATTTTACTTGTCCCTTGCCGAACTTTGCCTCGCTAAGAGCTGTCATGTAGGCCTCTCGGATGTAAGCCAGATATCATGGAGACATGATATAAAATAGCATGGACACAAAAATAACAAATATGTCAATACTACAAGAACATAATATTGAATAAGGCTGGCTAGTAAAGATGATTAAACAGAGAAAACTTAAATATCGTGGACACTTTAAACGTCATGACAATTAAGAGAAGACAGTTTTGGAAGGGTGCACAAAGGGAACACGAAAGAGAGGACGACCAAGGCGAAGATGGCTGCAAGACATCGTTGATAATCTGCAAATGGATGCATCAGCAGCAGGGCATCTTGCTCACAACCGAGACGCCTACAGGAGAGCTGTTGGGGAGGCAAAGTTTCGCAGGGGACTTGCAAATAACTGACTTACCGGCTGTATATGGCGTGCTTTGTCCGATAACTGGCTCCTTTCGTTGCATGACAGACAACATCAATATCATCTGTTTCATCAACCACTGTCAACATGAATCTGCTTGGTAAGAAAAATGTCGACTATTTACATCCTATATCCTGGTACCTGATGTGTTTTATCATACTTCTGGGGCTCGGAAAACCCTATAGTTCCCAGGTGGGCATTTCATATATGTACAAACCTTTAAACTCCATTGGAATAATTGTTAAACGTCCGTCCATCTTTCAACAGTTCCATCAATGAGACAGCATAGCTTGACAGCCTATAATTGTGCGATTCAATGAGTACTGTAGTTATGTTTCGTTATATGTATGTTTTGATAATATCATTTTACGTTTTCCTTTCAGAAGTCTGCACATAATTTTATGCTGATATTAGCAAGAATAATTTCCCTGAATTTTTTTTTCCAACGCTTCTAGATTTTCTTCTCGGAAAATGTGCGTATTAATTAGATGGTTTAAATAAGAGAAGTGTCTTTTCTTTCTTTTTAAATCACTATTTTCATTTACTTGATGAATGTAGAATGCAGACATATATTCCCCTACGCTGGATTTTGTGTGTTGATTCTCTTGTGAAAAACCTCGAAATTTTCATACTGATCTCTAGAATGGCTTCTACAATCTTTCTTTGCAGTCTTTTTCTGAAGGGATGCTACAGTGACTTCCGTCATCATCCTGTGCAGTCGTCTGTCAGAAGGCTACTTGATACGGTGCGCCAGTGTACAATGTCCCTTATTTCCCGTCCTACGCTTGACCAACTTAAATCAAGCGTATGAGAATATTTATGTTTCCAGCCGTATATTTCGCGACCTCCCACGTGCTCTTTATCGATCTGCCTTTCTTTCTTCCAGAAGGTCAAGGGCGGATCTCATAATCAAGTCTAAAGATAGAATTGTGGAGATATGTACGCCTACACAACGCGGCACAGCACGGCACTTGATTGATTGATTTCTTTCTACTATAGTTTTCGCTATTGTATGTGTCTCTAGATGAAATCGTAATGTTGTAATTAAAATCTGTACATGCAGAACAATAGCTTGCATTTCATGGACATGCATGAAACAAAAAAGAAAGTACTACATGAACTGAAAGTGAAGAAAGAGATCATGAAAAACACAAGAACCAGAGAAGTACAATATTTCGATAGCGTGCCTTTCTCAGAAAAGCCAAGTGATTTCATTAAATATGTTAAAGAATACACTATGAGTTTTAGAGGATCTCATCAGTGGTACTTCAGCTATTGAAAACACGTTCTTAATTTCATCACATTAGTCATCATCATCGTCATTAACATCATCATCATGTGACATATTCTTTCCAGAACGTCGCCCCTCTCACAGCCTGTCTGAATTCAGTGCGGTTGTTGTGCAAACTGACAGGTGTCTCGCAATGACACATCAGACTTCCCGTGATGTCCCGAGGCCGCATACTCAGTATATGCATATGTATATGTACGTATGTGACAACCTATGTGTGTGTGTATACACATGTATTTATTTATATATGCACACGTGTTCGTATATTTCTAGTATGTACTTACATTAAGAAATACTTCATCGATCACACTCAAAAGAATTGATAAACCTTTAAACCGACTTATTACCCCCACAACTAAATGTCAACCTAGATCATTTAATTAGTTACAGTAGTGACTGCAATGATACAACGCTGTTTTGGGTTAGGTGGAATGTACCATTGAAGTATTCATTATAACAGGCGTTGGAAATGTCCACCACGGGCTTCAAGACATGACTGTACACGTCTTTTCATATTGGCAAATACCTTGTGCAATGTGTCTGTTGTTATTTCATGAATGGTAGTTCTGATTGCTACTTTCTGGTCCTCAATTGTTTATTCAATAATTTTGTAAACAATTCCTTCAAGAAACCCCATAGATAATAATCTAATGGATTTAGATGTGGAGAACCAGCAGACTAAATTCCACGAGATATTATACGATTTGCAAAAATTTCTTACAAAACACTGCTCTAGCTGTGTGTGCTGTTACACTATCTTGCCGGAACCAGGCTTGTTCAATTTCACGTTCATTCAGCTGTTCTAAAAAAAGGGCCCAGAATGTCAGTACGGTACAGATCGGCATTTATAGTGTTGAAAAAAGTGGTCCATTTAAACGCTTTCTACTGACGGCACACTATACCCCGATTTCCCATCGTGTAGGGACGCTTCATGAAATGCACTGGGATTAACACTGCTCCAAATACGATTATTTTGGCTATTAACGTATCCAGATAGATGAAACCACGCCTCATCAGAGAAGAATGTTAAATCGAGAACTGACTCGCCTTCTTCAGCTAAAAATGCTTGAAACCACGTGGAGTAGTTGACTCTGGATTGATTGTCACACTCTTTTAATTCAGTCACAATAGAAATCTTGTATGGATGAAAGTTTAACCGATGTTTCAGAATTTTGTACACTGTGCTCAGTGATACGTTAACTTTTTGCGAAATTTTCCTTAAGGACTTATGTGGACTTTTCACATTATGTCTTGGATATCTGGACATTTTACTTCAGAGACAGCAGACCTATCAGATCGCGTAGCATCTTCCACAGTTCCGGTATCACGAAATTCATTCAACAAATTTCTTAACCGTAGTGCGAGGAGGAGGTTGTTTATCATGAACTTTTGCTATAAATCTTTGAACAACCATCCGTGTGTATCCACCGCTGTTTCGTAACACTTGTTAAAAAAAAATTTCTTCCGTTGATAATTCTGTTTTGAGTGCAAAAAGTTACTCCAGCAGATGGCAGAAATTCACTGCATTTTTCTTCACATTTTTATGAGGTCATTTTCTCCGTTTTTTACAGAGAAAGTGCAGTGAGACTTTAAAAACACCCTATATATATACATTTGATACACATTTGATACAATTAACATCACTGCTGTATTTAGACCAACAAGCAGCAGTAAGAATAAATGGTGAAACAACAACTTGGTTTGACATAAAACAAGGGGTCCGTCAGGGGTGCATATTGTCACCCTACTTATTTAACTTGTATACTGAAAATATAATGAGGAATGTTAGAGAAGATGTAGACAAAGAATATTACGATGCCATAACAGTTGGAGGTTATGAAATACCAGAGATTAGATATGCTGATGACACAGTATTGCTGTCCACAACACAAGAAGGAATGGAAAAACTAATTATGTCAGTCCGCAAGAACAGCGAAGAGCAGAACCTCTATCTTAATGCAAAGAAAACTAAAGTGATGACAACTGACAAAACAAACAAGGCAACTGAAATATGTATCAGTGAGGAAAAACTGGAAGAAGTGGAGAGTTTTGAATATCTTGGATCACTACTAACTAATAATGGAGATACAATGAGGGAAATTAAAAGGAGGACATCTATTGCTCTTCAGAAAGTAAAACAAATAAAGAATCTGTGGAGAGGAGCAGACAGAACCACAAAAATAAGATTTTTAAGGGCATGCATCTTTCCCATCGCAACATATGCCTGTGAGACCTGGACACTTAACAAAACAGCAGAGAAGCACATAAATGCCTTTGAATGTAAATGCTATAGAAGAGTTCTCCAAATATCGTGGACACAAAAAAGAACAAATATATCTATACTACAAGAGCTTAATATTGAAGAAGGCTGGCTAGTAAAGAGGATTAAAGAGAGAAAACTTAAATATTTTGGCCACATTAAACGTCATGATAATTTAGAGAAGACCGTATTGGAAGGATACATAATGGGAACAAGAAAAAGAGGAAGACCGAAACGAAGATGGCTGCAAGACATCGTTGATGATCTGGAAATGGATGCAGCAGCAGCAGGCCATCTTGCTCACAACCGAGAGGCCTACAGGAGTGCTGTTTGGGAGGTAAAGTTCCGCAAGGGACATGCAACGGAATGAATATATATATATATATATATATATATATACATATATATATATATGTGTGTGTGTGTATACTTCAAGTACTAAATTAGTTTATAGTATCGCTTGATTGTTGAATTTTTTAAATTGCTTTTCTATAAATGTGTTAGTTTTGAATAAATTCGAGAATGTAATTATGTTTATTTCATGTAGAAAAATAGAAGTGGAATCTATGAACAAAAGATCCGTCAGTCATTTGCATGTCCCTTGCGGAATTTGCCTCCCTAACAGCTCTGCTGAGATAGTTTGTTATATTTTTATGTTATCATTTAATTGTTTCTTGATACTTATTATGCTCATTAACAAATACTGAATAACTGTGACTGAGTGAAAGCTGTATGATGAAGCCTAACCCTTTGACAATGAAGTATGTTCGTTCTGTCGTGTGTTCTCATTCTCTCTCTTCTTTTTCTTCATTCATAATTACTACATATAGACTAATAACCTTATAATGAAATAATATCTTAATGCTGTGAAATAAGTTATAGATATTCGATATGATGCTTTGTCAGCTATTTATGTTGCCCAAATCACAAATGCTTAGTCTACAAGAAATTCTTCGTTTGGATTTTGAAAAGTTCAATAATGACAATGTTTTTTGTTCTATTTCTCTCCCCCTACACACAGAATATCAGTATCAGCCTTTGAAAATCTGGTAACACCAACTTTGCCTAAGATACCTTTGATCATATCGATGAACACCACACATCTACCTTTTGAAGATTTAGGCGTGGTATATACGGCAGCTGGAATATTTCATCGTTGGTAGTCTACTAGGTAGTCTACCTTCTGTCTTCACATGGCATGTTCAAGAAATTTAGCTGCCTTTTTCTTAAAGTTTTAACTAGCTTTTGTTCTTATGATACTCCCTTGAGGACCTGTTCGTTTAATTTTCTGTCTGCCCTGATTATATGCGCATCTTTCTCCATAACCACATATATGTTTCTTTCAATTTTAGACGGAGAAAACCTCATACACGCCGAGAAAAGGGAAAGGAAGCTGTTTCTGAACTGTTATTCCCTTGTCAAATCACGCCTCAGAAACCTATGAATAAAAATTACAACTTAAAGCTCCAATGGACCAGTCAAGCCTGGTAGTACTGTGTCGTCAGCATACACAAGGCTGTTAATATTGTATACGATAATTTCTATACCTGGTTCTGTGATGATCGTTCTTAGAATATTCTCGCCGTACAAATAGGTCTGAGGATAGTACACATCCTTTTCGCACCCCTTGTTTTATAGATTGATATTTTTCATTTATATTTTCAACTCGAATTGGTGCCAGTATAGATGTTTTACAATCCTCAGGTCTTTGTTGTCTATATTGATATATTTAAGCATTTTAATAATTTCATTATGTTTCACTTTGTCGAATGCCTTGGTGTAATCAATGAAGCATAAGCATAGATTTTTCTGTACTTCTAACGCTCTTTCTTTTATTGTTCGTAAAGCATAAATGGCATTGTGTGTTACCTTTCCTTCAACAATTCCAAACTGTTCATCTACTTTTTCCATTTTTTGTCTTTATCCTTTTTCTTTTCATAATAATTCTCAGAAGAAGCTTCATTATGTGGCATGAGAGGCTGATAGTCCGGTGGTCATCACATAGATTTGCACCTGGTTTCTTTGGTACTGCTATAAACGTGGATTTAAGCAGGTCATTGGGCATATAACCACTGTTGTAAATGGCATTTTGTAACTTGGTTATTATTTGTATTCATATTTCTTCTAGCGCCTATACTTTTTCTATTGTTATATTACCAGGTCCGGTTCCTTTTCCTTTCTTCATGTGTTTGATGGCATCCATGATTTCATTTTCAAGTATTGGTGGTCCATCACAGTTTTCAGTATCTAGTGTTCATTCTGGTCTTTCCCCTCCATATAGCTCACCGATTTACTCTGTCCACATGTCCACAATGTCTTCTTTTCCCATTAACATTTTACCCTCTTGTGATTTCATGCATCCTGTGGTATTCTTTGTTTTTCTGCCTACGAGTTCACTTATTCATTTGTGCATGCTTTTGCTGTCTTTATTATGAGAGCTCTCTATTTGTCTGCACTGTCCATTTAACCACAATTCCTTTGCTTCTCTGCATTTGTGTCTTATTTCTTTATTTTTATTGGTTATTTTTACTCCTCCTCCTCTTGTCCATCAGTCCTAAGATGTCACCTGTCATCCATTTATTTTAAAAGAACTCTTATTTTTCAGAACTCTTCTGTAGCATTTACATTCAAAGGCATTTGTGTGTTTCTCAGCTGTTTTGTTAAGTGTCCAGGTCTCACAGGCATATGTTGCGATGGAAAAGATGCATGCCCTTCAAAATCTAATTTTTGTAGTTCTGTCTATTCCTCTCCACAGATTCTTTAGTTGTTTTACTTTCTGAAGAGCGATAGATGTCATCCATTTAATTTCCCTCATTGTATCTCCATTATTAGTTAGTAGTGATCAAAGATATTAAAAAACTCTCCACTTCTTCCAGTTTTTTCTCATTGATACATATTTCAGCTGTCCTGTTTGTTTTGTCAGTTCTCATCAATTTAGTTTTCTTCGCATTAAAATAGAGGTTTTGCTCACCTTACGGACTGACATAATTAGTTTTTCCATTCCTTTTTATGTTGTGGACAGTAATACTGTCTCATCAGCATATCTATTTTAGGACATACTTTTATTAATTATATTTCTCAGTAATAATTAAGACACTTGATAATGCAAGTAATATTCATTGAATAGTTTTCTATTTGAGCTGAAAGGTGAATTATCATTTTTGATAACGGTTTAATTTCATCGGTACTAGAGATGATGTTTACTGCCATAAATGGATGTAAAAACCCCTTCCATGAAAACATACATGTCAAATTAATATTAAATTCGTTTCGTTTATTCTGACTTTAAACTTTTAATTTAATGCAATAGACACTTTAGCAGCTTTTCTGTCATATATACTTTTTGTGAGCGTTTTACAATTCTGCATTTTTGCTGATATGTATCTGTTGCACAAGATGTTTCTTATTTTCTGGAATGCTGACTTGACCTGAGCACGTCTGCTCTTTATTTCATTGTGACATTTCTCATCAGCTGTTATAAGTGTTCCTAAGTATTTGAATCTATCAACTTGTTTTAAGTTTGTGCCATCGATGGTAAATGCTACATTTTAGTGGTATTCTTTTCTTTGAGATGACCATCGCTTCAGTCTTCTTTTTATTCAGGCTGAGGCTTTTACTTTTACTCTCACGAACCACGATGTCCAGAAGTACTTGTAGCTCCCCTTCACTTTTAGCAATCAGAACTGTGTCGTCTGCATATCTTAAGTTGTTGTACCACCAACTGATATTCCTGGCAAGCTCTCTATATTTCTCATTATTTTTCGCTGTACAAAGAGAAGAGATAAGGAGACAGAACATATCCTTGTCTCACTCCCAACGTTGTGTCTTGGAATGCTCCAATTCGGTTTTCAACCTTCATTGCTGCTGATTGCTGCCAGTATATGTTTTTGATGAGTTTCAGATCTTTTTCATCCATGTTGATGTCTTCCAGCATTCTTATAATTTCTCTGTGTCTCACTCTATCGAATTCTTTACTGTAGTCTATGAAGCATAAGCTGAGGTCCGTCTTTACTTCTATTAATCTTTCCATCAGTGTTCTTAAAAAAAAAATATATATATATGACATTACTTGTGCCTTTTCCTTCGACGAAGCAGCACTGTTCTTAGCGAATTCTGGTTATATTTTGCCCTGACTCTTCCCATGACAATATGAAGCAGGATTTTTGTAACATGGCTCATAAGACTAATAGTTCTATGGCCTTCACATTCAGCTGCACCTTGTTTCTTTGGTAGTGCAATGAAAACTGATTGCAAAAGGTCTGATGAGACATAGTTACTGTTATAGATGACAGTCAGCAATATGGTAATTATTTCTACGCAGTGCTCTCCTAATGCTTCCAATTTTTCCTTAGTAATTTTATCTCCTGGTGCTGTGTTGTCTTTTCATGTGTTTGATGGCTTCTTCTTCCACTTCTGCTTTTAATTTGGGAGGCCCTTCATTATTATTTATTTCGTTTCTATTGTCCTTATAGAGTTCCCTAATGTATTCGCATCATCTTCGCATTATTTCATCAATGTCTATTACTGTATGCCCCTCCTTTGACTTCAGGCAATCAATCTTGTGGTATGTCTTTTTGTTTGTTAACTTCTGTATTTGTTTGGACATATCACTTGTGTTTCCATGATGGTGTGTCTCTTATTTCATTACATTTCTTGTTTAGCCACTCTTCTTTAACTTTATTGCATTTGTGTATTATTTCTTTATTTATTTTGTCATATTCATCTTTAACACCATAGTAATTGCAACATGGAACATTAGAACATTAACAGAACTTGGAAAACTGAAAAACATCGAATAACAAATGAAAAGAATGGAAATTAACAGCCTTAGTTTATGTGACATTAGAAGGACTGGAATAGGAATCAGAGATCATAAAGACTTCAAAATAATATATTCCGTGGGAAAACATTGTAGACATGGAGTTGGCATAATATTGGATATGAAGACAGCAAGAACTGTGAAAGGTTTCTGGTGCATATCAGACAGAGTGTTAATGGTTAAATTACAGGGCCACCCAATAGACATAAATCTCATCCAAGTACACGCACCAAATTCAGAAAGCTCTGATGATGAGCTAAAAGAATTTCACAACAATCTGGACATGTTAATGAGACAGTGTAAACCATGAGACGTAACATTGTGCTAGGTGATTTAAACACGAAAGTAGGGACTGAACAAGACAATGAAGCTACTGGCAAGTAGGGACTAGGTATCAGAAATACAAGAGGAGAGATGTTGATTGAGTGGGCAGAAAAGAATAAGATGATAATAGGAAATACTAGGTTTCAACAACGCCCAAGGCGACTATGGACATGGAAAAGCCCAAATAATAACACACGTAACTAGATAGATTACATTATGGTCAACAGACGATTAGGATCTAAATAATATCTCTGAAAACAAGACCAAGAGCAGACTGCAACAGTGATCACATCCCAGGTGTAGGAAAAGTGAGAATCAGTTTAAAGAGGTTAAAGGTAGCAGCTAAAAACAAAAACAAAAAAGAAATAGATAGAGAGCTGTTGCGGAAAGATAAGGCAATACAGAAACAATATAAGACCATAGTATAATGCTACAGAGAAGATTGAAACGATTGATGAACAATAGAAGTAAAATAACCTGTTGTTTATTATTTAATGCAAGGTACTGAGAAGATTACACCGAAGCTGGCGGAAACAAAGGCTCGTTCATAGATTATGCGAAATGATTAAAAAAAAAGATTTGTAAGGGCATGCATATTTCCCATCACAACGTATGCCTATGAAACCTGTGAGTTAACAAAACAGCTGAAAAACACATAAATGATTTTGACTGTAAATGCTACAGAAGGGATCTTCAAATATCATGGGCACAAAAATATCAATACTACAAGAACTTAATATTGAAGAAAGTTGACTAGTAAAGAGGATAAAACAGAGAAAACTTAAATATGTTGGACACATTAATGAGAATTTAGAGAAGATCGTCTTGAAGCGATACATAATAGTAAAAAGAAAGAGAAGGAAGACCAAGGCGATGACGGCTGCAAGACATCGCTGATAATCTGCAAATGGATACATCAGCAGCAGGCCAAATTGAGTACAACCGAGAGGCCTACAGGAGAGCTATTAGGGAGGCAAAATTCCACAAGGGACATGGAAATGGCTGACTGACTGATGACAGAAAAAAAAAGATTGAATAGGTATGCTTCGTAACTGACAATATTGTTAAGTGTTTTTAGATATAAACTAAACTCTCGCAATAAGTAAATAAAATGAAACTTGATGAGATATCCTTAGAAAATAAATATGTGTTTCGAAAGCCATGTGCTTTGTTAAATAAATCGAAAATATACGAAAACGATACTTGAATACTTCTCAGTTAACAACTGGATATAGAAGTATCGTTTGTGAAAAAAGCATAACTAATCGGTAGTTTGTTTGATATATACATCTGGGTTTTTTCCAGGAACAAAAAATTAATTGTCAGTGAAGCTTCAGCTAATAAACTACCTTTCAGTTAATACATTACCCTTTTGGTAATAGAGCACTGTAAAATCTTGACTTGCTTCTTGACTAAAAATCACACGTAGATATCTTATTTCGAAAGCCAATGAATGAATGAATGAATGAATGAATAATCTTTATTTTTAAAGGGTAAAGAATTGGGCACGCAGGCCCGTCTTACATTTGCCCTTTATCACTCCATCTTTCATTCTTCCCAGACAATTTATTTAGTACAACGATACAAATTAAATTAGGAAAAACATATCAAAAGAGTGTAAGATTTAACTACTACATTCAAAGTAAAAGAGAAGAAGTAATTAACCTAATAAAATAGCACTCACGCACACATACACACGCAGACATATACATAAACAAAAATGCATTGTAAATACAGATCTTCTAACATATGTTTTTTAACAAATAAGGTAGATAGAAGTATATGGTGCAGTTTTACAAAGTGAGGAAGGAAGTGAGCAAGGTGAGAAAAAAACGAATAGAAAGTATGAGAATGTATAAATGAAAAACATACAATATCCGATATTTCGGCGTGAGCCTTATTCGAGGATACATACACAACGAAATACAAACATATAGAACTTATCTGAAGTGTCTTGCTCCGGATGAGAAGCAGAATTGTGTGTGGAAAAAGGAGGAGGAAAAAAGGAGGAGAAAAAAAAAACACGCTGCCTCCTGACAAAAGATTCCCGATAGAGCCAATCATAACGAAGAAGCGGAGATAGAGGAGGAGAACAAGTTTGAGAAAGGGGTGGGGGGAAGGCAATAGAAACATGATAGCCGCTAGAGGTGTCGGGGGGGGGGAGGGAGAGAGGGGAGGGAAAAGGGGACGCGGAGAGATACTGAATGAAGAACTTAAACACCTAGAGGGAGAAAATGTGAAACTGGTGAATAGGACAAGACCAATATGCTGGCAGAGAAGGAAATAGGATGGTGGTAGGGAGGGGTAGCATAGAGAAAGAAAGTAGAGTATAAAAAAGGCCAGTGCAAAAATACAGAAGTTACAGAAAGCTGAAGACATTGTTAATTCCAGCTGGGCGGAGACAGCCAGTCTGGAAAATAAGGCGCTGTTCTATGACCCTCCGAGATCGTACATCTGCGGAACAAGAGCGGATCGCACTAACCGAAATGTCCTTTTTTTTCCTCCTTTTTTTCCTCCTTTTTTCCTCCTCCTTTTTCCACACACATTTCTGCTTCTCATCCGGAGCAAGACACTTCAGATAAGTTTTATATGTTTGCATTTCGTTGTGTATGTATCCTCGAATAAGGCTCACGCCGAAATATCGGATATTGTATGTTTTTCATTTATACATTCTCATACTTTCTATTCGTTTTTTTTCTCACCTTGCTCACATCCTCCCTCACTTTGTAAAACTGCACCATACACCTCTATCTACCTTATTTATTTAAACCAGTTTTACTGCAGTCGCCATCCCTCTTATTTGTTTAACAAACATTAAAATAATTTCTAACAATATCTAACAAGTTGCTTTTCTAACTATGTCATTGAAGTACTTGATGGTTTACGAGCCATATGTTGAGAGAGTGCTGGGTATTTTATAGGCATATAATTACAAGCAAGTAAATAATGAAACAGGTTTGAGTTAAAGGATGAAGTATTACCAATGGATTTTAAATTGTAGGGGAGGATGTTCCAGACCAGTACTGCAGAGTATGCAAGGCTTTTATTGTACAGATCAATCCTGGGTTTAGGAAGAAGGCAGTTTTTTAAACGCTAGCTATGTTTAGTGTTATACGTAAACAGTGACCACAAGTAAGGCGGAGCATTGTGCGACAGAATTCTGTGAACAAACTTAACTTTGTTAAAAATGATTCTATTTTTAAGGGGTAGAATTTTGAGTTGTTTGTATTGATCTACAGTATGTACTGGGTGTTTGTCACAAATAAGATTTAATGGTCGCATGTGAAGTGAATGGAGCCTATTTGTGTTTGAGACTGAGCATCCATCCCAGATTGTGGAACAGTAATCTAAGTGTGTTTGTATGTGTGATATGTAGTATACTTTTCTTGTGTCTTTGTCGATAAAGTGTTTAATTTTGGCTAATTGGTAAACTTTCTGTGCAATCAAATTTGTTAGGTTATGTACGTGAGAATTCCAAGTTAAATGCTGATCAATGATGAGTCCTAGGGTTTTCTGTTCATGAACATTTTCTATTGCCTTAGTCCCAGCACAAAGCTGTAGTGAAGTTTTTGTTGCATTCTCCAGTTTCTGTCTTGTAGTGATGAGCATGGATTTTGTTTTGTTGGTGTTTATCAACATACCATTTTTATTACTCCATTTAATCAAACTGTTTATATCATTTTGGAGCGTTGTCTGTAGTTTATTGATGTCATAGTCACTATTGTAAACAGTACAGTCGTCAGGGAAAAGATCATATGAAGAGTGCTTTAAATGTAGTGGTAGGTCGTTAATATAGATAGCAAAGAGAAGAGGACCAAGAATGGAGCCTTGAGGAATACCGGTATCAACCACAGTCGAGCCAGATATTTTGTTTCTAAAGCAAACTACTTGTTTTCTACCTGAGAGAAAAGATGTAATAAATTTTGTTAGGTCAGGGTGTAATCTATAGCCTTCTAGTTTTTTTTTTTAATTTCATGATCAATTATATCGAAGGCTTTCTTAAAATCAACAAAACAGCACCACACAATTTGTCATCATTTATATTAGACAGCCAGCTTTCTGTCATTTTAGTTAATGCTGTGTGGCAGGAGTAATTTGGTCTAAAACCTGACTGACTGTCTATTAGTAGATTGTTTTCTTGCATGTGGAGCAGTGTTAACTTTTGTATATGTTTTTCAAGAGGTTTAGATAGTGATGACAGAATGGATATGGGTCTATAGTTTGAGAGGTCACTAATCTGTCCAGATTTAAAAAGAGGAAAAGCTTTGGAGAGTTTAAAAGCGTCAGGGAAATATTTTTTTGTTAATACACAAGTTGTATAAGTATGTTAGTGTGTCTGTGATAACTGGTGCAGCGTAGCGTAGTATCTTGTTACTAATGTCATCACATCCTGCTGAGTTAGTGTTCTTTAAGGACCGGATGTAGTTATAAACCTCACCGACTGTGAGGAAAGGAATATTAATTTGTTTTAGCTTTACACATTTACTGTCGCTGAAAGTTTTCAACACGCTCAGGTCGCAATTAGGGGTCGGTAATGAAGATTTTAGAATACTAATTTCTTCCCTAAAATATTCACTGAAGTTAGTGCAAGTATGTTCACCATTAAGTGTTTGTGGGTCTGTTTGCTTCTTTTTATTTCTTATATCTTATATCCTTCCCGTGCCGTTAAACGTCACATAGGGCTCGCAAAGTAGTTCGCCAATTTTTCCTGTCTTCAGCGAGTCTTTCAACCTCATCAAAGGATTCTATGCCTGTTAACTTGGCCTCTCTTAATAATGTCCTCTTCAGAGTTTCACGCGGTCTGCCCCTTTTTCTTCGGCCTGTTGTGTTCCACTTGATAGCTTGTTTTGGGATTCTCTGATCATTTCTTCTCATCAAGTGACCAACATATGTCCATCTCCTTTTCTTGATCACCCATGAGACTGGTTGTTGTTCACTCATCTGTCTTATCTCTGCATTGTTCTTGAATTCATTCCACTTGATGCCGAGTATTTTCCTTAGGCATTTGTTTTCAAAAGAGTCTAATTTCTTTTCTATTTCTTTAGTTGTTTTCCAGCTTTCGCATGCATAAATGAGGGTGGATATTACATTTGAATTGAATAGTCTTAACTTGGTTTTTTTATTTACAAGAATATTAATCGCTTTCCAGATTGATTTACTATCAGTTTTGTCTTTCACTAAATTTCTGAAGTAATTTTCCTTTTCCTGCCTAATTAAATACAGCACCTTATTCCTAAGTGAACGATAGCTACTGAAATTTCTACTTTTGTGAGCTTCATCCCGTTTCCTCATGAGTTGCAATATATCGGGAGTTATCCACGGGGATTTTGTTACGTGTTTTACTCTCATTTCTTTGATGGGGACATGCTTGGCAAAAATATTTCGAAATATCTTGATCTAGTATTCGATAGCCTCATATGGATTTGTTAACTGGAAAATGCACGTAAGAGGAGAAGCTTTTAGATCAGTTAAAATAATTTAAAGTTAAAGTTTTTAAAGTTTCTATATTTGATGCTGGTATGTTTGTATTTCGGTATTTTATACCCCTTATGTGACCATGTACAGCAGACCGGGTAGTGATCACTCAGCGACACATGAGGGACAGTACATTCAGTAATGTTTCCTGGATCAGCTACAGAAATATGATCTATTAGTGTTGATGATGATTCAGTTACTCTAGTAGGTTTGTTAACAATTTGGGAGAAGTTGTAATATGTTAAAATGTTCTTCCATGTAGGATTTGGCTGATTACAGTCTATACTGAAGTCAATTAGAATGACTATGTCCTTGAATTTATGAGTTACAGCATCATCCATCATGGTCGCAAAGTGGTCATACCACTCGGTTGAAGCATTTGGATTTCGGTATATAAAACTAATTAGAATTGGACTAAGATTTGATATTTTGATTTCTAGCATAATACATTCCACCTCTGATGTTTCCAGGTCTTCTCTTCTACAAAATGTAATTGTGTTAGAAATGTAAACGACTAAACCTGTCTCTAGCTTCCTAGTTGGGTCGCGCCTTATCAAATTAAAACCATCTATTCGTATATCATTGTCTGTGATGTTTTTATGTAATCTGCTTTCAGAGAAACCAAACATATGAAAATGTTGAAGTATATGTGTAACCTCAGGGAGTTTTCCTAACAAATGATAAACATTTAAGTGGCCAACAAGTAGGCCATCGTGTCGCAGCCACTCCTCCATTTTCTGAGTCACTATTACAATGTTAGAAATATTATATTTCAGTAAAAATAAAATAACTGGTCAGACTTCAATCATACAATTATAGGTATACGTTTAAGCTAGTAGAGATAATGAATCTAACTAAGTTTATAATATACTGACAAATAATGGAAAAAAGTACAAAGATCAACAACGCAATGAACGTTATGTAAGTGTAAATTGTAAAAGACTTGATGACAGTATTAGCTGTTAGCTAACACTAACACTGCTGTAAGAACTTATGTGTTTTTTTGTTTTTGTTCAGTTAAGTTTATCTACAGAAGTTAAAGAGTGCTGGAAGTTTCAAGCTATCTAGTATCTGTATGTGGGTGTTGAGTGTTGACTGTGTAGTAGGGCCATCATATACGCGTGGCTCAGAGCTGCAGGACTAAACTGCATTAGATATTGTAGCTGAAACTTCCACGGATAATGATTCGAGGTTCTTGTGTTTGTGTCCTGTACAGTTGTTGTGGTATTCCTAAGTGGTGATTGTGCAGGAGTCTCCAAGTTGCTCGATGTACTATAATTTGTTGAGCTTACCGTGTAGGCAGGGGCGGGAACATGGAACCGTATAGTGGGCCAGTGGATGGAGCGGCAATGGTAGAGAGGCAGATGGTGATGTTTCTGAGGGTTCTTGGAGTCTTGTAGTTTGTGTAGAGTGTGTGTTTCTGGATCTATGAGATGTGGGTGGCTGTCTAAACTGTTTCTGGCTATTTGAGTGTTTTGTTATGTTCTGCTTAGTTCTTGCTGGATATTTTATATTTTTGGCAAGGATGCTGCTGCCAGTCTTGTTAATGTGGATGTGATCCCTGTAAAGGCGTTTTTTTGGAGCACCTGTGGCTGAAGTAAAAAATGGTGTGTTGTTTATAAAAACTACTGTGTTCTGTATACAGAATGTATTTAGTATTTTGTTGTTTATATCCACCATGCGACGTCCAGGACCAGAACAAGGTGGAATGATGGATGGAATGTTTATGGAAGTGTTGGGGTATTTTTTCTTGACGCTGGATATCAAGTCCTTTATATCAGAGGGCCGAAGATTCTGGCCGTTCATGCTGTCATTAATGCCAAAATGCACGGTCGTTCTCCTCACTCTCAGATCGACGTAAAGTCGTCTCAGTGTCTGCGTTAGTTTTATAATACCAGCTCCAGGTACTGGCATGACTGAGACAGTGTCTTCAGAGGTAACTGACATGCGCTCATCATAGATTCCTTTAAGTAAGGAATCTCCGATTATCAAGTGTGTCGTATGTTCTTTGATGTTGTTACTGTGTTGTTGTGTATCTTGTTCGTGTTGATGTTTATGAGACCGTGACTGAGGAGTGGATGTCTTGTTTGAGATTTCTGTATGCTCCTTGTTGCTTTATCGTTATATACAATGGGGCTATCTTGTAAAGCTTGAAACCTATTACTTATCTGCATATCAACAGGGTAAGCTAAATTTTCATGTGCTACCTTTATAGGTGTTGTGGTGCTGGTGTGTTTCTCTTGTGCAGCTCCTTGTTGTGGCGTGTCTTCTGTGTTGATATCTGGTGCACTTGTGCATGAATTTACAGCCATATTGTCTGTGTCAGCAGTCACTTCTTGAATACTTGTCAACACTTCCTTGCTGTGTCTGCGTGGCTAACTCTGCCATTCAGATATCATGAGTCTCATTTTAGCATTTTCATCTCTCAGTGACGTAAGTTCAGCCCTGAGACTGTCATTCTCCAGCTTGAATGAGTTCTTAATCTCCGCTGCCATGTCAGTAATAAGCTTTATGACGAGGTCTTTGACTACCTGAAGTATGTTCTGGCTACATAATGTAGCTAATTTTTCCTCTACAACTGTAGGCTGCTGAGATATATGTGGTGAATCAGCCACACTAGATGCAGAGAACTTAGGCGCTGGAGCTTCACTGTCGTCCAGATTTTCCACATCAGCTAAACTGTTGCTGATGGAGTGTTCAGGCATTGTTTGAACGTCAGTGGGTTCAGTTGAGGTGCTTGCCTGATCTGACAGGGCTTTGTCAGTAAGATCAGCACCGGCACAGTTGATCAGAGTGACAGTGGTGGCAGTAGCATCATCGTGTCTGTCGGAGGTTGTAGTAACTGTCTCGACATTGGTTGTAATGTTGTCTTGTTCTTCGTAGCTGCTGGTGAATTGTTCTTGCATGTCGTTGGTGGTGGTAGCGCCTTGACTGATATCAGTGGCGACAGTATCGTGTCCGTCACTGGTGGTGATGGCCGGTCTGTCACTCATGGCAACAGATGATAGAGATGGCTTCACTGTAGCTGACAGTCGCAGAAAGGGTTTTAAAGCTTCATCCTGAATACGACTGAAGTCATCTGTCAACCAAGAGTCGACATCATGAGCACCGCCTTGAACCAATATTTTATTTCTGGTTTATGGTACAGGTGGATAGTTACAAGTGGTGTTTTTATAAAGTCCTCCACATTTGCACTATTTTTATCTCCCCTCTTTTCTATGTGGCCGTGATAGTACTTCCTGAACGCTTGTTTCACACACTCAGAATCCAGCGTGTTGTTGACAAGAACGACCAAGCACTGTCCCTTGTTTGTCTTTGTTAATTTCAGGCTGTGGACTTTGTCGCAGCCACGGAGCTTGGTATTTACCGCCTTTCTTTTGTTCAGGGAGTAATTCTTTACAGTCGCCGGCCGCAGTCCATCCCGTCTTCTTGTCTGGCTAGCTTCTTCTACATCATCGTCTCGACTACAAGATAACATTGTCAGCTTATGATGCAATAGATTATGCCAGCCATTGTAGTCACACCGGGCCACACGCTGACCTAGTTACAATGAGCCGCGTGGTCACGGGCTAGGCCAGTATTGGAAAAAGAGCTTATATATGTTATATATACTATTCTAACATTTTGATAAATATTTAACAAACTACATGGATTTTTAAAATTTCACATATTTCACCACAAGCACAAACACAAGTGAAATCCAGTGGTATCCATCTCACGTCACAATCTTATAAAATGACACTGGTAAAAATCCAAATGTAGGAGCTAAAATAAACACGTCCGATCACATTAGACTATGTCCAGCAGTTCAGCCAGTGTATAATTAGATCAGTCATCTGCACTAATTTTTACTAAAATAAACATGACCATAGATCAGGAAGGGTGTCTGACTGGCGAAGTGTTCAGTGCACTGGTTTCTCATGGCGAAGGTCGGGGGTTCGAATCCGGCCGGAGGCACCCCAGTCAACCAGCTGTAGGAATGGGTACCCGACATTTTCTGGAGATGGGGAAGGAACGGCGGCCAGGCGTGATACTGACCATATCACCCTCTATAGTGCTGACAGATCAAGGAAAATATGGGCAGTAACAACATATCTATATGTGCCTCTAAGGCATGACAGGGTTACCTTTACTACTTTTACTAGATCACGAAACCAGTACCTGCTAAGGAAACAGTACCTGCTAATGAACCAGTACCTAAAAACATCACCCTAAAGTTTGAGATTCCAGTAAACGTACGATGATGTTTTCCAGCTATCATATGTATAACACCTAAAACTTCGAAAACTAGATCTGGGGTGCTCATCGATATGATAAATAATGCGTTAGTCGAAGTTAGTATTACCAGATATTCAAAGTAAGAGACTGCCATTCTGTTTATACAAAGAGAAGGTACTTTTCTAACTCCGAACAAAGAATTATTCTTAACCTAAAAACTTGCGTTTTCGGCGACATGAATAACTGACAAGGCATCAAAAAGAATATCTATAATGTATTACACAACACTGTGTTATTATGCCATCATATGGCTATTAGTATATACACAGTGAATGAGAATAAAGGAGAGAGAGAAAGAGAGAGAGAGAGAGGCAAGAATAGATGGAGTGACAGAGAAACGGAGTAAGATAACAGTCATAAATTAATGGTTCTAAAGTTATAAAATATTATTTTGGATAATGTTAAACAATAATTCCTTACAATGATAGAAATAGTACATCTGTACAATTTTGAATATACAGTTAGTGTTAATTACGGGTTACATATCAGTTGTCACTTAATGAGAATAAGTGACTTAATAAATGGGGTCAGTATAATTATTCAGTGATCCATAGTCATAAAATAATATGATTTTATGAAGTACGGCGTGATTGTTTCTTATTTGGATAAATAAGAGCTACATTGAAATAACATTAATGACTTCATGTTAGTTAACAAAAAATAAAACTGAGACTTAAAGTAATAAATAAACTGTAATAATATATTAAAAAAGCCTTATTATATGTTGACATTTTTATCTGGTTATCGTGCATTCTTCAAACGAAAGAAAAAATAAGAAGGGTGTTTTCTGCATAACCTTGACAATGTACACGTCAGAAGATAAAGCTTCAGAGTACTTCTTATGCACATCAATGTTGGGAATGTGCTCTGAAATGTCGCTGTTCATTTTGAAGTGTGGCGGAGTAGAGTAGTGGCTACTGTCGGTCAAAAAGCCCCTGGTTCGATCACGCAATTGAGCTGAATTCTTTCAGACCGACTGGCACTGGGTTCAGCAAAACTATTAAAACCAAAAACAATACTTGGGGAAATTTCCTAGGAAAACAAGGGCACCGAAGATAGGCACTGGCATCATTGACTAAAAAAGTGTAGTGGTCTAGAAAACTTAGACCCAAACACTTCACACTCTTACCACAGGCAAATGCTTCGGGTAGAGTTTTTTTGTTTTTTATTTTGAAAAATATAATAGAGGGTGTATACGTGTTTGTGTATGTACTTAAGTGAAAAAAACACATAAATATTTCTTAAATGTTAAGACTTTTTAACCCAAGATGTGCATTAAAAAAATTTGAAAATTTGCTATATTTGTGAAACATGCATGCCTAATGTTGAGAATTTTTTTTTCAGTTTTAATAAGTTCAAAAGAAAGTTGTTATTATTACAAAACTCCATTGTGATTATTCACGTGAGATCAAAGTCAATGTATTATCAGAACGATTTGAACCTGAATTTTCTTGGAAGAATAAGAAGTCATTGGAATAGTAACAATTAATTAATGTAATTGGCAGCCAGTAAAACCAGCAATTTAATTCATATATTACGGTAACCTATTGTCTTAAGCGGACTTAATGTTGAATAAAAGTCACGAGTCAGCATGGCTTGTGTTGTCTGACAATTTAAATTTTGAGGTTTCACAACAAACACCAACATGAGAGGCACTACAACTTCACAAGAGCTAGAAATGAGACATACTTCTTGTCCAGTTTGAGTACATTACTATCACAAAAAAGTTCATTCGTCTCAAGAACTAACTCAGGTCTCTCTTCATGAAAACAAATCCCAACTTCTTTCATTCCTATATTTTGTGTCACTGAGGTACTCGAGACAAGTTCACCAGGTGCAAGAATCACACACCTGTGACAACCAGAAAATTATTCAGGCGTGGCAAATCAGGGAGATGACTGAGTCTAGTATAAAACAGAGGAGTAAAGGAAACAACCAAGAAAATTGATCATACTGCTATAGCAAACGTTAGTTGTGAATTATATAAGTCGTGGCGAGTTCTCTACTTTAAGCAGGACAATCACTAATACAGAAAAAGAAAAAGAACAATAAAAATTAAAGAAAAATGATTAGACCAACACACAAAGTAGAGTACCTCCACTTTCTCTTAGCGAATGCGGGTTTTGATTCTTTACCACTTGCTGGCCTATTCTGTAGGCCAAGCAAAGACTACATTTCGGAGAATGAGAAACATATTAACCAAAACATCTTTATCAATCAATGTTAGAAAACGAGTCCTAAAATGCTATATTGAACCTATCTTGTTATATGGAAGTGAATCATGGACAATAGGCAAGTCTGCACAAAAATCATTGGAAACAGCAGAAATGTGGTTTATTAGAAGAATGTTGCGAATCCCCTGGACAGCAAAAATAACTAATGAAGAATGTATGAGAAAAGCTGGAGAAACAAAAAAACCTTGTCAAAAAGAGAAGCGAGAGATAATGTACTTTCATGGGACATGCAATGAGAAGAAGGGGCATTGAAAATATTATAACAACAGGAAAAATAGAAGGAAGAAGATCAAGAGGAAGACCAAGAGAAATGATACTGGACAGTCTGACGGGATGGTTGAGAGGAGATCACCAAATGAACTGATGGCCTGCATGAAGGATAGCGTACTCTGGAGAAGCATAATACCCAACGCCAGTCGGCACTGCACCTGATGATGATGACCACTTGCCACTCAATAAACTTCTCATCTTCAGAATGTGGTGTAAAAGTTAACTGCTATATTGAAAAAAAATACATCGACACAACATATTCTCTTATAACGCTAATGTCTCTCTCTCTGTCTCCACCAACAAGTAATGATCACTCCGAAAATCAGACATTTTAGTATCAAAGAAAAATTGAAACATCTATTAACTTCACAAGATATCACCCTGGATTACACCACATAAAAGTGCAACACAGTGCAATCTCTTCCACAGCAAACATGCAAGTTATACGAATTACTCATTTATAACACAGCTGATAGAATATACATAAAATATGACAAAAGCGGTACGTAGTGACTCTCATCTTCTAATACTGCCTGAAGTCACAACTTCTAAGTCCTTATTTCAGTCCTGTGGTAGAGGCTTCCTCTTACAATTTTCTCAGTTACAGCTTCTATACATTCCATATTCTTTTGGCACGCTTTACTTAAGCTGACAAAATTAACGTGTCCACACAAACAAGAAAACACTTAATAACGCAGTGCATTGAACTGCGTCAATAAATAACATTTAACATGAAGCAAATAATAACAGATGAGATCAAACAAATGCATTGCAAAATTACATATGAAATGTGCATCAGCTATACAAAACACTCAATATCTGACATACGAAAACTTACAAGAAATATACAATACCGCAAATAACGCCGGCTGGTCAGCAATCTGGTGAAAAGACATCCCATTCACCCGACATGATGATATATAAGATAATTGAAGCTCGAATACTTCAGATCAATGCCAGGACAGGATCTCCCATGCTGCCGCCATGGGCCTAACACACAAACTGACTAACTCAACACATTCCACTCTTAACCTACCGCACAATCACGTAATATCCTTGAGAAAATCGGAAATAACGACCACAGACTTGAATGTTCAAAGCGGCCGTGTTTAAACACTCAGGTCGGCACTCTTCACACTTGTACGAACTCCCTGTAACTGCGAACTGTTGTTTTTTGCAGCCGATGCTGTAGAGATGTTGAGGCACAGAATCGTATCGCTAACACTGATGCTGGCATATCAGCTATGGGTCGCTGATTTCCTCATCGGCCACGCGTCTTTACACCCGTATTACTATTTATATGTAGCCTCATTTCACCAAAGGTATTGGTTTTAGTTCATTCTATCATATCTGTATATCTCTCTATCTCTATCTTTCCCATATCTCTCTATTATTTATTTCTTTCTTTCTTTGTCTCTCCTCTTTCGTTCTTCACTCTCTTTTTAGAATCTCTCTTTTGTGTCTCCTTCTCCCCCCTCTCTCTAATTATTTCTATTTAAATTCTCGCTTTCTTCTTTCACTCGTCTCCTTATTTCTCTCTTCTTAGCTCCTGAAATATCTATCTATCTATCTATCTATCTATCTATCTATCTATCTATCTATCTATCTATCTATCTATCTATCTATCTATCTATCTATCTATCTATCTATCTATCTATCTATCTATCTATCTATCTATCTATCTATCTATCTATCTACCTAGACTTGATCTTTACAAGAAAAGCTTTAGTTATTCTGCTGCTCATCTTTGGAATACCTTCCCATTCTATATAAAAAAAATATAAATTATACTCCTTCCTACAACTGCAAGCTTTCCCAATATCTATTTGATGTCGACTACATGCCTCCATGAATTATAAAACTTAAGCTGCTCTTAAGACACCGAATACAATTAATTGTTTTCTGAATAGTCCCGAAAATTTTGTTTAGTAGATAGTCATTTATAATGTATGTAGTTACTTCTGTACTGAGTGAATGTTTAAGAGCGAAACGTAAATGTTATATTTTATTTTGTCTCTCAGCTTCAATGTTAGTTATGTTTGTTATATGAACAGCATATTTGTAGAATGTCTGGAATAGAGTGAAAGATGTATGATAAAGGGCAGAATGTCAGACGGGCCTGCGTGCCCAATACTTAACCCTTTTGAAATAAAGATCAATCAATCAATCAATCAATCAATCAATCAATCTATCTATCTATCTATCTATCTATCTATCTATCTATCTATCTATCTATCTATCTATCTATCTATCTATCTATCTATCTATCTATCTATCTATCTATCTATCTATCTGTCAGTCTGTCTCTCTGTCTGTCTGTGTCTCTGTTTGTCCGTCTGTCTATCTGTCTATCTATCTATCTGTCTTCCTGTCTGTCTGTCTATTTTAGATCATGTGGTATAATATTCCTCAATAGACATGTGATGTAAAGTTTCACTTTCCTCGTTAAATATGTATAGACATTTTTCTACTTAGAAGGCTATTTCTTTTGTGCACTGTTAAACTGTTAGTTAACTGTTGAAACACGCACAAAGATTCAGTTGTTATTCTCTCTCTCTCTCTCTGAACCTTAAGTGCCCAGGGCACATGGGGCTTCCGCAAGGGTTTTTCCCATGCTTCCCTTTCTGTAGCAGTCTGATAGTTTTTTTTTTACCAGATAGGGTTGCTGGCCCTATGCTGAACCCTCCTTAGTCGTCTTTTACGATCATGCGTGGTAGGGTACAGTGGTCCTATTCTTTGCAGATCCCGGGTACCACACGGGGGCAGTTGTTATTAATAAGAACAAAAATTTTCTCTTCTGGATACTTAAAAACGGTTTTTAAGTTTTTCAAGTTTCAAATTGTTTAATTAGATAAAAACATAGTCACACTAAAGCCAATAAGAGCAATAATTAAACGTGTTTACACGGCCAGCATATGCACTGTTGCTTCATCATAAGTTGTGAACATGTTTTGGTATGAACGATTCTACAATTCAGAACTAGACTCTTCTCAGTCTAGTTTTGACGAAAGATAGAGAAATCGTTTCATTCATTATCAATATTTTTTTCTGTTCTTTTGATCGCATTTTTCATCACCATTGTCTGTACAGTTTGTCTGAAGATAGTTCTAAGAAGATTAACAAAATGGAGAAATGCATTTAATTCACGTAAATATTGATCGGGTTTCCAGTCACAATCAAAAGGTGATCAAGTGTCTGTGAGTGTTTGTGCGTTTGTGTTTGTGTATGTGTGTTTGTATGTGTGTGCGTTTATGTGTACGTGTTTGTGTCTGTTTGTGTGTGTTCGTGAGTATTTGTTTGTAATCTATGTGCGTAAGTGCGTGCGTTTGTATGTATGTGTGTGTTTGTGTACGTTTGAATGTGTATGTGTGTGTTTGTGAGTCTGTGTGCGTGTATTTGTGTGTGTTTGGGTGTGTGTCGGTATGTGTTTGTTTGTGTGTATGTGTATGTATGTTTGTGTGTCCGTGTGTTTGTACTTGTGTCTGTCTGTGTCTCTGTTTGTGTGTATGATTGTTTTTTGGTGTGATTGGATATGTATATGTGTGTGTCTGTGTGTTTTTGTATGCGTTTGTTTGTCTATGTGTGTGTGGTGTGTGTGTATTTTTGTGTTTGTGTCTGTGTGTATGTGTGTGTGTTTTCAGTTTTAATTCAAATGATACACTGTACTAGATTTGAAATGTTTCAAATTATGCAGGAGTCATATTGACCTTTAGCAATATTTTGGATAATGTACTTTACAGTACAAGACAATTTCGAAATCATCAAGTACTTCGAAATAAATAAACATGCTCCTTTTCTCCCTGGACAACTGAAAATACATGTTGATATATGTAATTGTTCTATGTGTGCCTTTGTTGTTTGCACACAAAAAAATAAGTGTATAGACCTCTACAAAATAAACCTTTATATTGCGATAGCCAATCAGCGTTTCTTAAATCCTTGTAGGCTAAGAGGAAAGGTAACCCTATTATGACAAGTAATCATCTAAAGCAGTGGTTCTCAGTTTAAGAAATATCGCAGGAACCTATACTGTTTCATACTCCTTTTTCCTCTCATAGTCTAATGTGATCGGACGTGTTTATTTTAACTCCTACATTTGGATTTTTACCAGTGTCATTTTATAAGATTGTGACGTGAAATGGATACCACTGGATTTCACTTGTGTTTGTGCTTGTGGTGAAATATGTGAAATTTTAAAAATCCATGTAGTTTGTTAAATATTTATCAAAATGTTAGAATAGTATATATAACATATATAAGCTCTTTTTCCAATACTGGCCTAGCCAGTGACCACGCGGCTCATTGTAACTAGGTCAGCGTGTGGCCCGATGTGACTACAATGGCTGACATAATCTATTTCATCATAAGCTGACAATGTTATTTTGTAGTAGAGACGACGATGTAGAAGAAGCTAGCCAGACAAGAAGACGGGATGGACTGCGGCCGGCGGCTGTAAAGAATTACTCCCCGAACAAAAGAAAGGCGGTAAATACCAAGCTCCGTGGCTGCGACAAAGTCCCCGGCCTGACAATAACACGGACCAACGAGGGACAATGCTTGGTCGTTCTTGTCAACAACACGCTGGATTATGAGTGCGTGAAACAAGCGTTCAGGGAGTACTATCACGACCACACAGAAGAGAGGGCAGATAAAAATGGTGCAAATGTGGAGGACTTTATAAAAACACCACATGTAACTATCCACTTGTACCATACCAGAAATAAAATATTGGTTCAAGGTGGTGCTCATATGTCGACTCTTGGTTGACAGATGACTTCAGTCGTATTCAGGATGAAGCTTTAAAACCTTTCCTGCGACTGTCAGCTACAGTGAAGCCATCTCTATCATCTGTTGCCATGAGTGACAGACTGGCCATCACCACCAGTGACGGACACGATAATGTCGCCACTGATATCAATCAAGGCGCTACCACCACCGACATGCAAGAACAATTCACCAACTGCCCCAGTGGTGATCTTACTGACAAAGCCCTGTCAGATCAGGCAAGCACCTTAGCTGAACCTACTGACGTTCAAACAATGCCTGAACACTCCACCAGCAACAGTTTAGCTGATGTGGAAAACCGAGACGACAGTGAAGCTCCTCCAGCGCCTGAGTTCACTCCATCTAGTGTGGCTGATTCACCACATGTATCTCAGCAGCCTACAGTTGTAGAGGAAAAATTAGCTACATTATGTACCCAGAATATACTTCAGGTAGTCAAAGGCCTCGTCATAAACCTTATTACTGACATGTCAGCGGAGATTAAGAACTCATTCAAGCTGGAGAATGACAGTCTCAGGGCTGAACTTACGTCACTGAGAGACGAAAATGCTAAGATGAGACTCATGATATCTAAATGGCAGAGTTAGCCATGCAGACACAGCAAGGAAGTGTTGACAAGTATTCCAGAAGTGACTGCTGACACAGATAATATGGCTGTAAATTCATGCACAAGTGCACCAGATATCAACAAAGAAGACACGCCACAGCAAGGAGCTGCACAAGAGAAACACACCAGCACCACAACACCTATAAAGGTAGCACTTGAAAATTTAGCTTACCCTATTGATGTGCAGATAAGTAATAGGTTTCAAGCTTTACAAGATAGCCCCACTGTACATAACCATAAAGCAACAAAAACCCAAACAGAAAACTCAAACAAGACATCCACTCCTCAGTCACGGTCTCATAAACATCAACAAGAACAAGATGCACAACAACACAGTAACAACGTCAAAGAATATACGACACACGTGATAATCGGAGATTCCTTACTTAAAGGAATCTATGGTGAGCGGATGTCACTTACCTCTGAAGACACTGTCTCAGTCATGCCAGTACCTGGAGCTGGTATTATAAAACTAACGCAGACACTGAGACGACTTGACGTCGATCTGAGAGTGACGAGAACGACCGTACATGTTGGCATTAATGATAGCAGAGCGGCCAGAGTCTTCGGCCATCTGATATACAGGACTTGATATCCACCATCAAGAAAAAATACCCCAACCCTTCCATAAACATTTCATCCATCATTCCACCTTGTTCTGGTCCTGGACGTCGCATGGTGGATATAAACAACAAAATACTAAAAACATTCTGTCTACAGAACACAGTAGTTTTTATAAACAACACGCCATTTTTTACAAATTGTTAACAAACCTACTAGAGTAACTGAATCATCATCAACACTAATAGATCATATTTATGTAGCTGATCCAGGAAACATTACTGTATGTACTGTCCCACATGTGTCGCTGAGTGATCACTACCCGGTCTCCTGTACGTGGTCACATAAGGGGTATAAAATACCGAAACACAAACATACCAGCATCAAATATAGAAACTTTAACAACTTTAACTTGGAATTATTTTTAACTGATCTAAAAGCTTCGCCTCTTACGTACCTTTTCCAGTTAACAAATCCAGATGAGGCTATCGAATCCTGGATCAAGATATTTTGAAATATTTTTGACAAGCATGTCCCCATCAAAGAAATAAGAGTAAAACACGTAACAAAATCCTCGTGGATAACTCCCGATATATTGCAACTCATCTATTGAAACGGGATGAAGCTCACAAAAGCAGAAATTTCAGTAGCTGTCGTTCACTTAAGAATAAGGTACAGTATTTAATTAGGCAGGAAAAGGAAAACTACTTCAGAAATTTAGTGAAAGACAAAACTGATAGTAAATCAATCTGGAAAGCGATTAATACTCTTGTAAATAAAAGGAAGCAAACTGACCCACAGACACTTAATGGTGAACATACTTGCACTAACTTCAGTGAACATTTTAGGGAAGAAATTAGTATTCTAAAATCTTCATTACCGACCCCTAATTGCGACCTGAGCGTGTTGAAAACTTTCAGCGACAGTAAATGTGTAAAGCTAAAACAAATTAATATTCCTTTCCTCACAGTCGGTGAGGTTTATAACTATATCCGGTCCTTAAAGAACACTAACTCAGCAGGATGTGATGACATTAGTAACAAGATACTACGCTACGCTGCACCAGTTATCACTGACACACTAACATACATATACAACTTGTGTATTGACAAAACATATTTCCATGACGCTTTTATACTCGCCAAAGTTTTTCCTCTTTTTACATCTGGACAGACTAGTGACCTCTCAAACTATAGACCCATATCCATTCTGTCATCACTATCAAAACCTCTTGAAAAACATATACACAAGTTAACTCTGCTCCGCATGCAAGAAAACAATCTACTAATAGACAGTCAGTCAGGCTTTAGACCAAATTACTCCTGCCACACAGCATTAACTAAAATGGCAGAAAGCTGGCTGTCTAATATAAATGATGACACATTGTGTGGTGCTGTCTTTGTTGATTTTAAGAAAGCCTTCGATATGATTGATCATGAAATTCTTGTAAAAAAGCTGGAAGGCTATAGATTACACCCTGACCTAACAAAATGTATTACATCTTTTCTCTCAGGTAGAAAACAAGTAGTTTGCTTTAGAAACAAAATATCTGGCTCGTCTGAGGTTGATACCGATATTCCTCAAGGCTCCATTCTTGGTCCTCTTCTCTTTGCTATCTATATTAACGACCTACCACTACATTTAAAGCACTCCTCATGTGATCTTTTCGCTGACGACTGTACTGTTTACAATAGTGACTATGACACCAATAAACTACAGACAACGCTCCAAAATGATATAAACAGTTTGATTAAATGGAGTAATACAAATGGTATGTTGATAAACACCAACAAAACAAAATCCATGCTCATCACTACAAGACAGAAACTGCAAAATGCAACAAAAACTTCACTACAGCTTTGTGCTGGGATTAGGCAATAGAAAATGTTCATGAACATAAAACCCTAGGATTGATCAGCATTTAACTTGGAATTCTCACGTACATAACCTAACAAATTTGATTGCACAGAAAGTTTACCAATTAGCCAAAATTAACAACTTAATCGACAAAGACACAAGAAAAATATACTACATATCACACATACAAACTCGCTTAGATTACTGTTCCACAATCTGGGATGGATGCTCAGTCTCAAACACAAAAAGGCTCCACTCACTTCACAAGCGAGCATTAAATCTTATTTGTGACAAACACCCAGTACAGACTGTTGATCAGCACAAACAACTCAAAACTCTACCCCTCAAAAATAGAATCATTTTTAACAAAGTTAAGTTTGTTCACAGAATTCTGTCGCACAATGCTCCGCCTTACTTGTGGTCACTGTTTACGTATAACACTAAACATAGCCAGTGTTTACAAAACTGTCTTCTTCCTAAACCCACGATTGATCTGTACAATAAAAGCCTTGCATACTCTGCAATACAGCTCTGGAACACCCTCCCCTACAATTTAAAATCCATTGGTAATACTTCATCCTTTAACTCAAACCTGTTTCATTATTTACTTGCCTGTAATTATATGCTTCCATAAAATAACCAGCACTCTCTCAACACATGGCTCGTAAACCATCAAGTACTTTAATGACATAGTTAGAAAAGCAACTTGTTAGATATTGTTAGAAATTATTACATTAAAAAAACATATGTTAGAAGATCTGTATTTACAATGTATTTTTATTTATGCATATGCCTGCGTGTGTATGTGTGCGTGAGTGCTATTTTATTAGGTTAATAACTTCTTCTCTTTTAATTTGAATGTAGTAGGTAAATCTTACACTCTTTTGATATGTTTTTCCTAATTTAATTTGTATTTTTGTACTAAATCAAGTGTGTGGGAAGAATGAAAGATGGAGTGATGAAGGGCAGAATGTAAGACAAGCCTGCATGCCCAATTCATTACCCTTTAAAAATAAAGATTATTCATTCATTCACTCATTCATACTCCAGTCTCAAGAACTACTACTTCATACCCCAGGAAACAGAACTCATAATATTTCACACTCCAGGCTATAAAATTTTTACTATTTCATACTCCAGGCCATATAATTTTTACTATTTCATACTCCAGGCCATAGAATTTCTACCATTTCATACTCCAGGCCAGAGACTTTCTACTAATTCATACTCCAGGCCACAGTACTCCTACTGTTTCATACTCCAGGCCACAGTACTCCTACTATTTCATACTCCAGGCCAAAGTACTTCTACTATTTCATACTCCAGGCCACAGAACTTATATTATTTCGTACTCCAGGCCACAGAACTTCTACTATTTCATACTCCAGTCCACAGAACTTTGACTATTTCATACTCCAGGCCACAGGACTCCTACTATTTCATACTCCAGTCCACAGAACACCAACTATTTCATACTCCAGGCCAGAGAACACCTACTGTTTCATACTCCAGGCCACAGGAATCCTACTATTTCATACTCCAGGTGGTTCTAAGGACTGCAAACGCGCCACAAACAGCCTCTGGCAGCCAAGTCCAGCTCCTGGCCTTCCCGTGGCAGAACTGTTTAAACTGACAGGAGAAGGGGCGAGGACGAATATCTGGCGCCTGAAAACCAGTTACTTAGGGTAGATGAGTGGCACGTTTGGTAGCTCATCTGCCGCTGTTTTCGAGATTTTCAGCTGCCCTGCGTGGAGCGGTGCTCCTCCCGGCCAATGAAGGAATTTGCAAATGACGTTGCCGCGCAGCATCACTGCGGAAAAGGTGGTAGAAAGGATAAAGCGAAGCAAACAGTCAAATCACGGCACCTCTGGTCTGGAGGTCGGCCACGTCCTGAGTGCAGTCATATCGGGTGAAATGCATGAACCGGTTTGTCCCAGAGGTTAAGACACTGCTGGCGAAACTCTTCAAATGCCGCGCGTGGAGTGAAGCTCCTCCCGGTCAAGGAAGAAATGTGGAAAAGAAATGAAGGTTGATGTGTGGCGCTGATGGGAAAAGGTGGTGGAAAGTGAAGTTTAACCGGTATGTCCAGTAGTATCGCTACGAGGGCTATACCACGGCACCTCTGCTCTAGAGGCCGGCCACGTCCGAAAAACACCTACACTGGTGAAATATGCCTAAACCGGCACACACCAGGGGTGGAACTTGATGGCTAGACATGTCATGCCACCTCCGCTCTAGAGGTCGGTAACGCCTGATAAACACCCATACTGGTGAATTTTGCCTAAACCGGCTCATACCAGGGGTGAATCTTGAAGGCTATGCATGTCACAGTACCTCTGCCCTAGAGGTTGGTCCCGTCCCAAACACGCCCATACTGGGATAATGCCTAAACCGGCTCAACCCAGGGGTAGAAGTCACTAGTGGCGAGGATTCGTCCTCCTGGACAAAAGCTCCATCCTGGTCACAACTAGGAAAGGTAGCGGCCACAACCGCAAAATGCTGAAGTCAGAGACAGTAGACCAGGGAAGTCTAGATATGCAACCACCTCTCACCCGGCGGGGATGTTTGTGTATCCTAATCACGCTGCGGTTTTCCGGTGAGAAAGTCCAACTCTGGCCTGGGTGGGCTACCGCCTCTCACCCAGCGGGGATGCACTGATATCCTAAACACGTCAAGGTCTTCCGGTGAGAAAGTCCAACCCTAGACTAAATTGGTGCAATGAAAACCACGGTGTCACGCAATCCCGCTTCCAAGACCCACCAAGAATACAGGCTAAAGCCCTGTGATACTCTGAACCCTTTGTGGTCCTCTCGTGGATCTCGTGTGGTCTTTTCGGGGACCACACAGGGGACCACGGGACCTAACGAGGACCACAGGCGTGAATTCAGTAGTATCACAGTGCGGTTTTTGGTGGTAGAAGCGAACGCAGAAGAAGAAGAAGAAGATACTCCAGGCCACAGAACTCCTACTATTTCATACTCCAGGCCACAGAACTCTTACTATTTCATACTCCAGGCCACATAACTCCTACTATTTCATACTCCATGTCTCAGACCTCCTACTATTTCATACTCCAGTCACAAGAACTCATTCTATTTCATAGTCCAGGCCACAGAACTCCTACTATTTCTAATTCCAGGCCACATAATTCCTACTATTTCATAATCCAGGCCACAGAACTCCTACTATTTCATAATCCAGGCCACAGAAAGACTACTACTTCATACTCCAGGGCACAGAACTCCTGCTATTTCATGCTCCAGGACACAGAACTCCTACTATTTCATACCCATGCCAAAGAACCCCTAATATTTCATACTCCAGTTGCAAGAACTCCTACTATTTCATACTCCAGTCACAGGAACTCATTCTATTTCATACTTCAGGCCATAGAACTCCTACTATTTCATACTCAAGGCCACATAATTCCTACTATTTCATAATCCAGGCCACATAACTCCTATTATTTCATACACCAGGCCACAGAACTCCTACTATTTCATACTCCAGGTCACAGACCTCCTACTATTTCATACTCCAGTCCCAATCACTCCTACTATTTCATACTCCAGGTCACAGAACTCCTACTATTTCATACTCCAGGCCACAGAACTCCTACTATTTCATCAGAAAAAAACTTTACAAGGCGCTGATTGTGACACGGACCATGAGTTATTAATACCAGACATGAAGATAAAGATAAAAAAGACAGTTACGGGATCAAGACCACCTCGCTTTGATCTTACATATATACCAGAACAATACGGCATAGAAGTGAAAAACCGTTTCGAAATCCTGATGGCTGTACAAAAGGAGATGACACCAAATGAAATGGCTACGCAGGCAAAAGATATCTTAATAACAACAGCTAAACATATGGTTCCAGTAAAGAAAACACAAAAGAATGGATGGATTACAGCAGGTACACTAGAACTGATAAAAGAACGTTGAGAAATGAAGACGCAATAAAAAGTGACAAACAACATCAAATAGAAATAAAAAACCTTTTTTTAAAAAGTACGAAGAAACATAAAAAACAATACATACAAGATTGTTGTGAAAGAACAGAAGAACATCAGAAGTGTGGAAGAGATAGTGAAATGTTTAAAGAAATGAAGACATTGAGAAGAAATGTCACAATTAAGCTAAATGTAATTTGTGATGAGATGGGGAATACACTGACAGAGACAGAGGAAATTCTAGAAAGATGGAAGGAATATTGCAGAGGACTGTATGAAACAATCGAATGTGAAAGCAGAAATCAACAGTGTGAATTATTATTGGAGGAGAAAGAACCCGAACCGACAATAGAAGTTGTATGGGCAATACATAATCTGAAAAATGATAAATCACCAGGATGTGATGAGATAACAGCTGAATTTTTTTTAAGCAGGAGGAAAGGAGTGTGCAACAATCTATTATGCACTATGTAAAAAGATATGGCATTCAGGTATTTAGCCAAAATAATGGAAAAGAACTGTATTCATACCACTGCCAAAAAAGGTTAACCTGAAATTATGCACAAACTACAGAACTGTTGCCCTGATTAATCATGCCAGTCAAATTCTAAGAGCAAGGGCATTGAGAAGCCCTTCAGAAACAGCAGAAAAAGCCTCATGCTGGCTGTGGAGTATGCGAAACAAGCATTGGGAACATAAATAATTTCATTTGCCACAACCAATACCACTCCTCCGTGGCTAAATCGTTAAAGACGCACTTCAAAAAGTGCAGTGGCAACTGGAAGAGCATGGGTTCAATCCTAGGACTGGGAAAAAAAAGGCAACAACTCACAAGACCTCTGGGAGTCATGACCCAGAGGGGCCCACCCCCCCCCCCCCCTTAGAGTGTCAGGAGTTTAATAGGGCCGAAACACTTGTCTGAGGGGGGGGTACTTCCTCTGATGATCTGAAGGAGTTGTGTTGTTGTTCCGCTCTCTACAGTAGAGAGTTTCCTGCATATCTATTAAACATCATAATGGGTAGACTTCGTAAGAAAATAGAAGAAGAAGTCAAAATGTTCCAAGCTGGTTTCAGGCACGGAAGAGGATCAAGAGATCATATAATAGAGAAGAATGCGAAGAGTTTAATGTGAATCTATATTTATCCTTTATAGACTACTCAAAGGCATTTGATTGTGTACGACACCATAAACGTAGGTAAATAATGGGAAAAATGGGATTTCCAACACATTTGATACATGCTGTATCTAGACTAACAAGCAGCAGTAAGAATAAACAGTGAAACAACAAGTTGGTTTGACATAAATCAAGGGGTTCGTCAGGGGTGCATATTGTCACCTTACTTATTTAACTTGTATACTAAAAATATAATGAGGAATGTTAGAGAAGATGTAGACAAAGAATATTACGATGCCATAACAATTGGAGGTTATGAAATACCAGATATTAGATATGCTGATGACACAGTATTACTGTCCACAACACAAAAAGGAATGGAACACTAATTATGTCAGTCCGTATGAACAGCGAAGAGCAGAATCTATATCATAAAGCAAAGAAAACTAAATTGATAGCAATTGACAAAACACACAAGGCAGCTGAAATATGTATCAATGAGGAAAAACTGGAAGAAGTGGAGAGTTTTGAATATCTTGGATCACTACTAACTAATAATGGAGACACAATAAGGGAAATTAAAAGGAGGACATCTATCGCTCTTCATAAAGTAAAACAACTAAAGAATCTGTGGAGAGGAGCAGACAGAACTACAAAAATAAGATTTTTAAGAGCATGCATCTTTCCCATTGCAACATATGCATGTGAGACCTGGACATTTAACAAAACAGCTGAGAAACACATAAATGCCTTTGAATGTAAATGCTACAGAAGATATATCTATACTACAAGAGCTTAATATTGAAGAAGGCTGGCTAGTAAAGAGGATTAAAGAGAGAAAACTTAAATATTTTGGACACATTAAACGTCATGATAATTTAGAGAAGAACGTCTTGGAAGGATACATACAAGGAAAAAGAAAGAGAGGAAGACCAAAACGAAGATGGCTGCAAGACATCGTTGACGATCTGCAAATGGATGCAGCAGCAGCAGGCCATCTTGCTCACAACCGAGAGACCTACAGGAGTGCTGTTTGGGAGGCAAAGTTCCGCAAGGGACAAGCAAATGAATGAATGAATGAATCTCTCGTATTTCACAACCTACAATTTTTATGTATATAATAAAAGTTCAACTAGATAACAGTTTTGAGGATATTACTAATGATTATTCATATACTTAATTCCATCAGATTAATAAATCGTCATCATCATCATCATCATCATCATCATCATTTTCATCATCATCATTATATGACATTTCTCATAGCGTCCCTGATTTAAATGCAGTTTTTCTCAAATTGGCTGACGTCTTTCATCCGAATATTCAACATTTCCGTGATGTTCTGAGTGCGCCTCATTTTGTCCGGGTCCTACGCCTTCACTATTAAACTCTCCAGTCTGTTGTGTCTCTTGATCTAGCCAAAGTATTTTGACTTTCTATTTTTGATGGTGTTAACGCGCCAGCTTCTGCTGCACTTAATCCCATCTTACATGTTTATTTGATGTTCGTTCTATCCATGATATTCTACGTCCCCTTCTTTTCATTTCAGGTGCTGTTTTTCTCTTTTCTAATGACTTGTTAATTGTCCATGTTTCGCATCTGTATGTTGCCACTAGGAATATGTCAACTCTTAGTAAGCACGGCTTTGTTTTCTTGTTGGTATCTTGCCATATATACTTCGGCTGTGTTAGTTTCTGTGATGCAAGTGTTATTCTTCTTTTGATTTCCACATCATTTTATTGATCATTAGATCAATTAAAACATCAAAGGTAAAACGGTGATCTTAAACCAGTAACCGTTTTACTGAACTGATTTACATGTGTATCTTTCGTTCCTTCTGAATTTCAGAGAAAGTAAAGACTAAAGTTCCTGAAGAGAGAGCGTGTAAATCTGAGTGAAAGATTTTGTTCTCTCTCGTTATTTGTGTCTTTTGGATTGCTGCCTGACTCTTAACAAAAGAAGTAATATTTCGTGTTTATGAATAATATATGACGTGTTGATACTTCAAAAACATGTAATTCATGAAAAATAACCTATATATATTTTTACAAGTTTGAAATATACCGACTTGCCGAAGACATGATTGGCTGGAGAACCTTTGTTGATTCATTATACTCCACAAGGAGTACAGATTACTGGTGATGGTGATGTTTGTTACAAATGAAATGTTATATGTTATTCAGTCAGTTGTAAACTAGTAAACACATGAGCTCACCTATTACATAACATCTGAAATATGCCAATACGATCATTTATATAGATTGAGTTAAATTATTTTGTTTTAACGTAATTTTAGTTTAATATTTTTCCTCGATTTTAATATTTTATGTAACACGAGTATTCCTAATTGTTAGTAAAGAGAAATACAGATCATATTATAAAAAGTATAATTTAACAGTATTTTAAAGATAAAAGAATCAGAACATTTATTTACATAAATGACAGTAACTTAAAGTCGCATTTCGATTTTTTAACGTGTTTTTATTTTTGGATTTTCCTCAAAGGTAGCAAAATACTGTTTACATAACATCAGATTAGTAGGTGGCATTTTGTTTATGTCATCACGACTTTAATTGTTTTAAAACTTTACGTGCACTGTGACGAAAAACCTGAATATGACAGATAATGGTATTGTGTATATTTATGTCTAGGAAATCACACAATACTTCTATAGACTGTTATTTTGCTGTATTTAGAAATACGTGTTTGTCTCAATAGTTTTAATAATTAGTTTATCCAGCTTTAAGTAATCGTTAGAATGCTGTGTTCGTTTGAATACTCATTTCAACAGATCACATTAAATGTTTTCAAGTACAACACTTATATTTTAACCAGTGCATGTATGCTATTACCAAATTGTAAGATAAGAAGTAATTACAGTGTAATTTATTTATTCACTAATATTACCAATTTATTTTTACGAAATTGAAATGTACTGTTGATTATTCTGTTAATATACCGCGATAATAAGAATACAACGGAATGGAAGTCAGCGAAAACTGAGTTAAGGATATTGGTGTCAATCCTTCAAGGTAGACAAGAAAACGAGCAGCGAAGATTCTTTGCTTTTGTTAACCTAAACTTCTCATGTCTTGAAGTAACACATGGCGCGTAAAAGTTCAGATTCACAACTGCATCTTGGGCTCTCTTCAAATTTTAGTTTTGCAGGACTACAACAAACTCAAGTCGATGAAACCGGCATAAGTGAAACATCTTCATTCTTTTTTACATGGGCTGTTTACGGTGTAATGTGTCCGACAATTGCCATTTTTGGTATTGGGACAAATGTCATCAACATCATCTGTTTCATCAAGCAAGATTTTAAAGATTCTGTGAATATGAGTCTACTTGGTAAGACAATGATCTTCTATTTACAAAATATAGCTTATTAGCTCATACGTTTTAAATACAGGTGTGGCTCTGAAACCCCATTAAATGTTAAAACTGTCTAAGAAAATAGTAGGAATAACTTTAATAAATAAAGAAGTGACGTTTCATATTGTACCTTTATAGTACAAAAACTTACAAGAAAGGTAGAAACAATATATATATTTCACAACAATTTGTCTATGTGGTTGTGGCTGTTGAAATGATTAGGGACTGGTTTAAAAGCCTAGCGTGAGATATCATACGGATATTTCTGCATGCAGTTACCTAACTTGAAAACAGTTTAAGCAATATGTCACCCTACACTTTCTGGACAAAGTGGGGTATATTACATCGCAAGACTCGCATTCCGTCATGGATTCCCTCATGGAGAGGTCATTTCGGGAAAAGAAATCATTTCTGCTACCCAGACTACAAGGCAGGTGACACAACGATGGCGTCTGCATTTTCTAGAAGCAACTCCGCTTCAAATGTCTATGGACGAGAATGTCCTTCAATTTTTGATCCCGTCTGTAGACTAAATAGGAGTAGATGAGAGCTGTCTAAAGTGTCAGGACCGAGATGTAGCAGTGGCAAATGATGATGCAGAACTTTCTTAACCGTTTTGTTAAGTGCCCAGGTCTCGCAGGCACGTGTTGCAATGGGAAAGATGCATGGTCTTAAAAATGTTATTTTTGTCGTTGCCTCTGTTCCTCTCCACATCTTCTGTAGGTGCCTTTTTTTAAGAGCGATGTAGTTAACTAACAATATATATCAAAGAAGCGATCATCCTGTTTTCTATTTTATTCTGTTCATTTTTAGATTTATTTTATTTTAACTTTTATATTCAGAATACAAGTCAGAGAGTTCTAAATGACGAAGTGAAGTCAGAAATACATCAGTCAACATAAATCACTCATGAATATATCGAAGCAGGAAATATTTAAGAATGGTATAATTAATGAATAAAATAGTTATCTATCAAGACACGTATGCATAAGCTTGGGACAAGATTATCAAGTAATGAATAAAATGTCATGCAAATAATAATTCCATAATCATTCCAAAGCTGAGTGATTTTCTCAGTGCTATAGACTGTTTACGAATGTCTCCAATGAAAGACAAAGTTATATTTCACGTTAATCATATATGTTCCTTATTTTTTTTCAGATAAGAAGATTTACCTCCCCAGAAAAGATGTTTGCCATTATCGTTAGTATCTGTATCAGTTTTCAAGTTGCTACATTCCCTTTGTACGCTGTCAACAGATTGGGAATGAAATTTTCTCCGTTAAGAAATAAAACCTTACTTGGTCGTATCTCTGTGACCGATCGAGAAGGCGTTGAGAGTATTTCATATGTTATAAATAATTTTATTATTCCAATGATAGCATTTGTTATCATCGTTATATGCACTGTGACACTAGTAATTAAATTAGATAAAATAACGAAATGGAGAAAGAAAACTGTAACTCCAGAACAAGCTGACAGAGTTTCTAGTCGTAATAAGAAAGTGACCAAGATGGTTGCGATGATGTCCACATTGTTTATTGCTTGTTTTGCCCCTTTTTGCATAGTGGTGCTTGCGTTTGCGTATGAGCCAGAGCTATCTCTTGGTGGCAGATATTTAAAGATAGGTGTTATGCTTGGTGGGCTTAGCTTTGTTTTAGAGTCCATAAACTCATCAGCGAATATTTTTATTTACTACCACATGAGCAGTAAATACAGGGAAGCATTTAGAATAGTGTTCTCCTTGAAAAAAGATTTTAAAACATTACGAAAATAATTGAATTTTTAAAGTAGTAGATCTAAATTTAGTTTCGTATTGGGACTCAGACACATATATGAGTTGTAGCTATGGATTTTACATTACATTTATGTAACTACACACACACATACATTAGTATTATTATATATATACATATATATATATATACATGTGTATATATATGCGTGTATGTTGGTATGTGTGTGTGTGGAAAATATGACAATGAAATGTATTATTCATATTTTCTTTGAAGGTTTTTATCATGATATAATGCAATAGATAAGGTTTTGATATTAAGATACTAGTTTTTCATATAATTCTTACATGTAGTGATATTGCTCTCTTTCCCTTCTTTATTCCCGTTCTCCTATTGTGTTCAATTTCATATAAACGAAATTCGAGATGGCGGCGTTATATGTTTCCATAGATTTCATGCATAGTGGAGATCAAGTATAACATCAGGGAAAACTTTACCAGGTACAGACTATGACACGAACAATGAGTTATTAATATCATACATGACGATAAAGGTAAAAATGACAGGTAGGAGGATCAAGACCACTCCGCTCTGATCTTACAAAAATACCAGAACATTCGGGCATAGAAGTGAAGAACCGTTTTTAAACCATTTTGTCTGTACAGGAGGAGATGACACCAGATAAATTAGCCACATAGACCAGAGTCATCTTAATAACAGCAACTACAGACATGGTTCCAGTAAAGAAAACACAGAAATAATGGACTAATAAAATAATGTAGAGAAATGAAGACGAACTAGAAAGTGACGAACAACAACAAGGAGGAATATACATTTTTAACAAAACAAGTAAGAAGAAACATAAGAAAAGACAAAGAACAATACATACATGATTGTGATGAAATAATAGAAGGACATCAAAAGTGTGCACAAAACAATGGAATGTTTAAAGAAATGAAGCCATTGATAAAAAATGTCACACCTAAGCTAAATGTATTTTGTGATGAGATGTGGGAAACATTCACAGAGACAAAAGGTATTCTAGAAAGATGGAAAGAATATTGTAGATGAATATATGAAACAACCGACTGTGAAAGCAGACATAAATCAACAGTGTGAAATATTGTTGGACTAGAAAGAACCCGAACCGACAATTGAATAATTTCTTTTGGACAATAAAGAATCTGAAAAATGATACATCACCAGGATGTGATGAGATAACAGCTGAACCTACTAAAGTAGGAGGAAAGGAATCTGCAATCTTTCATCCACTATATAAAAAGATATGACATTCAGGTATTTGCCCAAAAGAATGGAAACAAACTGCATTGATACAACTGCTAGAAAAGGGTGACTTAAAATTATGCACAAAATAAATTTATGACAATTGATAAAACAATTAAGGCACCTGAAATATGCATCATGAGGGAAAAGTGGAAGAATGGAGAGTTTTTAATATATTGGATTATTACTAACTATTAATGGAGACACAGTGAGGTAAATTAAAAGGAATGGATATATCGCTTTTCAGAAAGAAAACCAACTAAAGTAGCTATGGAGAGTAAGCAGACAGAAGAACAAAAATAAGATTTTTAAGGGCATGCATCTTTCCCATCCCAACATATGCCTGTGAGACCTGGACACTTAACAAAACAGCTGAGAAACATAAATACCTATTTTTGGCGATAAAGCGCTCTCAAATTCTGTCCATGGGAAGAAAGGTTTTCGCTCCCTTCCCGGACGACGATAGTTAAGGTGGTTCGATGCAGAAGCGAGTTGTTTGTCCTTCGAACGAAGCCTATAAACGGCTAGCAAAGTCAGTGCTAACTCGTAGGTGGTGTACTACGGTGTTGTCAACCGATGATCTCGAAATTGTTCCATCTCTCGCAACGAGTATAGGGTCTGCAGTATGTAACGTTCGTTGGTTGTCGGTTCCAGGTTTTCTTCTCGTTCGTTAGAGTAGAGAGAGCCGGCCACCACCGCCGGGGGTTATAGGAAATTAAACGCCGCCGGGGTCGATAGGGATCCGATCTGAGCAGAGCGCTGTCTCCCTGCCCTACGTCGGTCAGTTGGCAGATATTCGACTAAGGTTTCGATGAAGAAAGCTATCAGGTTGATCCTGCCAGTAGTGACATGCTTGTCTCAAAGATTAAGCCATGCATGTCTAAGTTCACACTGTCTCACGGTGAAACCGTGAATGGCACACAAAATCAGTCGAGGTTTCTTAGATGACACGATCCTACTTGGATAACTGTGTCAATTCTAGAGCCAATACATGCTTACCAAGCTCAGACCTTTGCGGAAAGAGCGCTTTTATTAGTTCAAAACCAAATGTCGTTGTCCTGCGCGGGGCGCGGCGTCCCAACTTCTGACTCTGGATAACTTTCTGCTGATCGCATGGCCTTTTGTACCGACAACGCATCTTTCAAATGTCTGCTCTATCAAATGATGATGGTAAGTGGCATGGCTACCGTGTTTGTAACGAGTAACGGGGATTCAGGGTTCGATTCTGTACAGGGCGCTGTTATCGAGATTCTTCGGCTGCCGTGCGTGGGCCGAAACTCTTCCCGGCCATTGAAGAAAAATGCGATTAGGGTTCCTGCGGGCGGGGGGGGGGGACGCTGTAGAAAAGGTGATGGAAAGGCTAAAGTGAAGTTAAATAGGTATGGTCAGTAGTCTCGAGGTGGGGGCTACCCATATCACGGCACATCTGCTCTAGAGGCCGGCCGCTTCCTGTAAAAGCCAAATCGGGGATAATATGCCTTAACCGGCTTAACCCAGGGGTGGGACTCAGTAGTGGCGAGTATTCGTCCTCCTCGGCAGGGGCTCCGTCCTGGTCATAGCCAGGAAGTGTGGCGGTCACAACCAGGGCCTAGCCACGAAAACCGAAACACGTGGTTCGCTCACAAAGTCCCACTTTACAAGTAAGTATGCTAATGATGTAATCATAGAGTTATACGATGGGACTCGGGACATTTTTGGCAATTAGATTAGCAGTTCTCGTTCAGGCAAAAACATGGTTCGGGTGGCAATATTTATCTGAGGGGGTTTGTCCTTGCTGTATTATTGGAAATGTGCATTTCGATTTTATTAAGAGGCCGTGTCTGTACTCGTAAATTATTATATCAGATTTCCGCCTGATTGCCGCCTAGTTCGTGAGTCATAATTGCCAGTTAGTGTACGGTAAATGTCTCGTAATATTTGGTGTCCACAGTCATAAATGTAACAGGTTAGTTCAAATTCAAGAAATATTCGTGGATAAGAATGTTAGTAGATATGCATACCTATATTGATGAGAGTTATGAACACTTATCCTGTTGAATCTTTAATATATATATATATATATATATATATATATATATATATATATATACATGTTAATTTAGCCTTGAATCAGGAAGAATTGATGTAATGCACTTTTATTATGAGGCTCCTAGGTAACATGTTATATACTTACAGGGGGAAGAACCATGTAGGATATTAATGATATTATTGTGAATTTTAAGTATTCATGTATCCTGATGTAACCGTATTCTTATATGAGATGTTAAGATTTTGTTGTGGGTTGCCATGACAGGCAACGTGTTATGATGATTAAATAAAATCTACAGAACTATGTATGATACAATGTCTCACATGCATGTGCATGATCTGTGTCGGCACATATAACCCTATTTCGTATTATACTGTTTATTTTGGAATCTATATACATGTCGTTACATTTATGATTTGTCTGTTAGAGAAGATTGACAGGGTAGTATATACACAAGGCATTTATCATACACTAAACAATCACAGGGTAGTGGACCCAGTCAAGAGAAACGTCCGTGAAAGAAAAGAACCTAGTTTGGGAAATAAATGAAGCTAACAGTGGGGAAGTGGAATGGCCCTCATGCTGTGGGCTAAAGATTAGCCGTGCTCCTGGCTAAGAGTAATAAAGGGTTTGGGTTGTGTATAAAAGGGGAAGATAGTGATTTTCACCCGGACCACAGAGTTGGTTGTCACATACCCATATCCATACTGATACTTGTAAGACTACTGGGACAAAATTAAACAAAGTTTAAAGTAGGGGCAAACTATCAAGAAATACATACATAATAAGTAACCAACTTACTATACATAATTATTACAATGTATTTCAAGAACGTTGTCCCACTCACAGCCTACGTGAAGTAAATTCGGTTTTGAGCAAAATTGGCCGGCTTCTGCATTGATATATTCAGACTTTCAGTGATGTCCTGAGTCCACCTGAGACGAGGTGGTCCCTTTTCTCTTCTGCCAGGCACCGTGCCATCAGTGTTAAACTATACAGGGTGGTGTGTGTCTAAATGCGTCCAAAATATTTCGTCTTTCTAATTTGTATAGTGTCAAAAAGCCTTATCTAACTCCATTAAAATCTCTTTATTTGTTGTTCGTTATATCACCTTCTGTAACAATTCTCTTTTCTAGTGACTTGTTAAGTGTTCATGTTTCGCATCCTGTATGTTTCCACTGAGAATATGTAAGCTAAGCAAATCTTTGTTTTCTTACTGGTACCTTCCCACATACTCTTCAATTGTGTTAGTTCCTCTGATGTCACTGTTTTTCTTTTGATTTCCAGATCATTTTATTGATCATCAGATCGATAGGAACCTCACATCCATGAAAAAGTAAACTGTTTTACTGAACTGATTTACATGTGTATCTTCCATTCTTACTGCACTTCCAACAAAGCAAAAACTAAAGTTCCTGAAGAGAGCACGTGTAAATCTGAATGGAAGATTTAATTCTTCTTCCTTATTTGTGTTTTAGTAATTGCTGCCCGACTCTAAAAAAAGCTTGGTGCCTCTGAATAATACATGACGGGTTGATACTTCAGGATCATATACTTCATGGAAGAAGTTTTCTCTACATTTTTTACACGATTGATACCGACACTGATATTTGAACCAAAACGTATACTATATCCACATTTTAAGATAGGAAGCAATTGCATCGTAATTCTTTGCTTTCTTAAATAATACAATTTTTTAAAACAAATGTAAATGTACTGTTGTATATTCTTAAATATAACTTGCTGATAAAAGTACAACGAAATGGACAGAAGCGAAGACTCATTTAAGACGTTGGAGTCAAATCTTCACGCAAGATAACGAGTAGCGAAGATTTATTGTTTTCTTTAACCTAAAGTCTTCATGTCCTATACGAACATATGGCGAGTAAAAGTCCCGTTTCAAAATTGCGGCTTGACCTGTCTGTCAGTTTTAGTGGAATTACAACAAACTCAGGTCCATGTAACCGGCATAAGCGACAAGTCTTGATTCTTGTTTACAAGAGCTGTGTACGGTGAACTGTGTCCGACAGTTGGATCTTTTGGTATTGGATCAAATATCATCAAAATCATCTGTTTAATCAAATAAGATTTTAAAGATTCTGTGGTTATGAGTCTGCTTTGTAAGAAAACAGATCTGCTATTACAAAATATAGCTTATTAGTTGATATGTTTTAACATGCATTTGTGACTCGGAAACCACATTTAATGTTAAAACTATCAAAGAAGATTGTGGGACCAACTTGATTAACTAACAAGCACGCTGTTGTAAAGTTTTAGTTTGTATTTTAATCATACAAAAACATACAGGTAAAGTAGGAAAACTGTGAATGCTTTAAAACAATTTGACTCTGTGGCTCTGGCCATTAAACTGATTGTGAACTGGCTTAGGAGCCTAGTGGGAGATAGCATACAGATGTATACAGCCACCTAATCTGAAAGCAATTAAAACATTGTAAGTCACCCTACACATTTTGCACACAATGACGTATTTTACGCTGCTGGACTCGCCTGTGATTCGCTCATAGGGAGTGTAGTTTTGTGAAAGGTAATCTTTTCCGTTTCCCAGATTACAAGGCAGGTGACACAGAAATGGTCCCTGCATTTTCTGATACCAGCAAATGGATGAATCCGCTTCTAATGCCTATGGACGAGGATGTCCTTCAGTTTTGGTTCCCATTTGTAGGGTAATAGGGGAAGATCAGAGATGTCGAAAGTGTCAGGACTGAGCTGTACCATTGGCAAATGGTGGTGCAGGAATTTCTAAACCATGTGTCCATGTGCTTAAAAGGGAGCACTAATTTGACTCTGTCGGACGAAGTGGCAGGTTTTCTTCTGAAAGCCTCTTTGCGGCTCACTTTCTGTATGCGGCTGAATGCTCACCGTAGGAGGTTTTTAAAACACGGGATAAATCACATTTACATTGGCACAATTTCACATTTAATCCACATATCCAATAATATACAAAATACAAAACATACACGATGAAAGTATCATCACATTCAGACACATATGGCACAGTGATATCGGATATAAATTAACATACATTAGTACAAGTACTGTTGTAAAAATATTTAATATTTTAGCAAAAATTTATAAAGTTGAGATGGAAAATACAAATTTCGGGGGAGGGGGACTATATCTGGACTCAAGCAGATGGTATTAAATATTAAATAGGAATATCACTGATGAATGTAAATGTGACTGAACGATAAGAAGACAAATACAATTTAACTTGAAGTCTGTGTCATCTCTTTGATACAGTTGTCAGTGCCTTCACTTCACATTGCGCTACCAGCAACATTTCAAAATTAATGTTAAAACCTTGATCAATACATTACTACTGTATTTATGTAGTCATATTTATATTATGACACTGACGTTAATATGAAACTGAATTTAATGTATGTCACGATTTTTAAAAATATTTCTCCCATGTTTAGGTCTGTCAGTCTCTGATCAAGGCTGTCCTGTAACGATGGTTGGACTAAATAGTATATACAACTCATTGGTGATAGTGGTTGATGCCTTTTGACGCCATGGACGTTTGTTACTTCATCTTTACGATAATACATACGTCCTTCAATCGAATAAGCAGTTGGATCACCTTTTAATCACGTTGGTATTAGCACCGTTACAGGTTTGAAAGCAGTGTCGGTCAGTCAGTCATCTATATGCTCCTTGCGGAACTTTGCCTCCCTAACAGCTCTCCTATATGTCTCTCGTGTGTACTCAATATACCCTGTTGCTGATGGATCCATTCGCTGATCATCAAAGATGTCTTGTAGCTATCTTCACCTTCGTCCTCCTCTCTGTATGTACCTTTATAAGACTGTCCTCTCTAAATTCTCGTTACGTTTAAAATGTCCAAAATATTTAATCTTCTTTATTAGCCACCTTTCTTCAATGTTAACTTAATATAGAATGGATACTGTTGGTCTTGTTTGTGTCAATGATATTTGAAGAACTCGTGTTAACATATACATTCAAAAATGTGATTTTCAGCTGTTTTATTAAGTGCCCATGTCTCACAGGCATATACTGCAACGGGAAAGACGCATGCTCTTAAAAATCTTATTATTGTAGCTGTCTCTGTTTCTCTTCATGTTAAAAAAACATATGTGAGAAGATCTGTATTTACAATGTATTTTTATTTATGTCTATGTCTGCTTGTGTATGTGTGCGTGAGTGCTATTTTATTAAGTTAATTACTTATTCTCTTTTACTTTGAATGTAGTAGTTAAATCTTACACTCTTTTGATATGTGTGTTCCTAATTTAATTTGTATTTTTTTACTAAATCAAGTGTGTGGGAAGAATGAAAGATGGAGTGATGAAGGGCAGAATGTAAGACGGGCCTGCGTGCTCAATTCTTTGCTCTTTAAAAATAAAGATTATTCATTCATTCCACAGGTTCTTTAGTTGGGTTTGTGTTAAGGGAGATGTAGTTAACAAATAATAAAATAATAACTTTTTTCTTTTACTTCTAAGATGCTTTTTATTTTAACTTTTGTAGTTAAAATAATGATCATGACGTTGAATGGATGAAATGAAATCAAGAACAACAACAGATACAAGAAACATACATTATCAAAAATATATCGCTATTTTATTTACGGATATTTCATCAGTTTGTAAGAACTATCTTTTTTCCGTTCTGCTAGATATGTGACTTTCAAGGTATTGGCCACCGTGGGGGATGCACTAGAAGTCTGTAGCCACTGTGTGCATCAGACAAAAAGAAACACGTATGAGAATATGAGAGTAGAGAATATATATATATATATATATATATATATATATATATATGTATATATACAGGCATTATGATTAATGCGTGACCTGCTAGCGTAGTGGATAGAGAACTCCTATAGCAACCTAATGGTCGAGTGTTCGAATTTCTGACCAGTACGGCCCCTGGGTTCACCCAGCCTCGGAAGATGGCTAACAGAGAAACCTGGGAAGCTAAAGCAGCCAGGCGTGATACTGACAACACCACACTTTCATGTGCCCATATGGTCATGGAAAATACGTGCCTAACACTGTATTTATGCCTTAATGGCATGGAAACTGGAATTTTACCTTTTTACCTTTGTTATAATTAATGAATAAAATAATTATTTATCAAGTTACTTATGCACACGCATGGAACTAAATTAGCAAATAGTGAATAACTATTGTAACTATATATAATGAAGACTGATTTTTTCTCAGTGCTATAGAGTGTTGACGTATTTCTCCAATGAAACATAAATTTAACGTTAATTATATGTATTCTTTACGTTTTTCTTTTTCAGATAAGAAGATTTACCTCACCCAAAATGAGGTTTGCCGTTATCATTAGTATCTACACCATTTTACAAGTTTCTACGTTCCCTTTGTACGTTGTAAACAGATCAGGAATGAAATTTTCTGCGTCAAGAAATAAATCTTTACTTGATCGTATCTCAGTGACTGATCGAGATGGCTTTGAGAGTGTTTCATATGGCATAAATAATTGTATTATTCCAGTGATATAATTTCTTATCATCCTTATATGCACTATGACACTGGTAATTAAACTACAGAAAACAACGAAATGGAGAAAGAAAACTGTAACTCCAGAACATGCTGACAGTTTCCAGTCGTAATAAGAAAGTGGCCAAGATGATTGTGATCATTTCCACTTCGTTTATTGCTTGTTTTGTTCCTTTTTGCATAGTGATGCTTGCCGTGGGGTTTAAGCCAGATCTTTGTCTTGGTGGGAGATATACAAACATAACATTATTAATTGGTCCGCTTAGCTTTGTTTTAGAGTCCAGAAACTCATCAGCGAATATTTTTATTTACTATCATATGAGCAGGAAATACAAGGATGTATTTACAGGTGTATTGTGCATGAAAAAAAAATCACAAAGAAATTTGCAAATGGTTTATTATGATTTTAAAAGTAGTATATGTATACTTCTTTTAGTACAGAAAGACAAATATATCAGTTTTGCAGATACATATCTTATATAACAACAGTATTAACTGCATACACATACCGCTTAGGTAACAAAAACAGAGGCACTCTTTGGGAGATTTTTAATTTTGGATTTTATAATTGAAAAAAATTCCACTGGCTCACTAGATAAATAGAAAGAGTGTTCAATGAACATAACATTGACAAATATTATTAGCGAACAATAATAGTTTAATACAATAAAAATTAGCTACATAGACCAGGATGGTGACACCACAAAGGAAGTTAGAATTAGAATTCCAAAAGCAGCATCAATCTTCAAGAACCTTGAGAATATATGGAATTCAAAATTAGTAAGCACAAAAACCAATTTACGACTACTCAATTCAAATGTAATATTCACCCTCATTTATGCATTCGAAAGCTGGAAAACAACTAAAGAAATAGACCAGAAAGTAGACTCTTTTGAAAACAAATGCCTAAGGAATATACTCGGCATCAAGTGGAACGAACTCAAGAACAATGCAGAGATAAGACAGATGGCTGAACAACAACAAGTCTCATGTGTGATCAGGAGAAGGAGATGGACATATGTTGGTCACTTGATGAAAAGAAACAATCAGAGAATCCCAAAACAAGTTATAAAGTGGAAAACAACAGGCCAAAGAAAAGAGACAGACCGCGTGAAACTCTGAAGAGGACATTATTAAGAGAGGCCAAATTAACAGGCATAAAATCCCTTGAGGAGGTTGAAAGACTCGCCGAAGACAGGAAAAATTGTCGAACTAATTGCGAGCCCTATGTGACGTTTAGCGTCACGGGAAGGATATAAGATATAAGATAAGACAATAATATTGTATTGTTGCACTGTAAATCCTAGTTTCAATAACAAAAAACTCACTAAACCGATTGAATTGTATGAAATGGTAGAAATATAATTATGGCAAATTAATAATTACGCTTCCTTCGACTAACCACACATAAAAATGTAATTGGTTTTACATTCCACTACTTCAGCTCATAACTGCTGAAAATGATCGCACTCAGTCCATGATGTGGTCCAATAACTTAAATAGTAGTCGTAATTTACTTTTAAAACATCTTATTTTCAGTGTGTGTTTCCCTTGCTATTTAGATTTAAGGGAGATGATTCCCAGAGATTTGAATTATTGAGCTGATCTCCCCTGCTCGAAAGGCTTATAGAAGCTTCTAGTTATCACCTCTTGCACGAGACTTTATATAGTTCCACTGTAGACTTGCTAACCCAGGTTACCTGTCTGAGTATATCATACAGTCTCTGTTGTCGTATGTCCAAGTTGTGACATGTCATATGCGAATCTAGTCACCAATACTACGTCTAACGTTTTCATTCTGTCTTATCTTAACACCTTACTACAAGGTATAAAGGTGTAATCACATACAGATTAAATGGATATTATACGCGTTATTGAAAAATTCCGTAGTTTATACCACTATTGCCGAACAAGTCAGATCTGAGATATATAAGGAGGTCATTAAGTTTTTTTTCAAGCATGAACGCAAACAGAAAACCATCAAAAGACAGCCACTGAGTTATTTAATAAACCTAATTCAGATGTCAGACGAACGGAAGGAGATTTTGACATCAAAACTAACTGGCACATTAAAACATATCAATGAACGTTGTTTTCGGTTGTGTATTACACAAAATAATCCAGAAGATGAACTAATTTGAAAACAAAAGTTGTTGTCGTAATAGCTGTAATCTAGTATTAATATTCATTTTCCCTTGTATATCAGTACTTTTCTGCCGAAGGTACATTACAGTTTTTTATGTATAAGGGAAGATACTTCATTACACTCATTTTCATGTTAAAGCACATGAACAGATATATATATATATATATATCGCAACATATGCCTGTGAGACCTGGACACTTAACAAAACAGCTGAGAAGCACATAAATGCCTTTGAATGTAAATGCTATAGAAGAGTTCTCCAAATATCGTGGACACAAAAAAGAACAAATATATCTATACTACAAGAGCTTAATATTGAAGAAGGCTGGCTAGTAAAGAGGATTAAAGAGAGAAAACTTAAATATTTTGGCCACATTAAACGTCATGATAATTTAGAGAAGACCGTATTGGAAGGATACATAATGGGAAAAAGAAAAAGAGGAAGACCGAAACGAAGATGGCTGCAAGACATCGTTGATGATCTGGAAATGGATGCAGCAGCAGCAGGCCATCTTGCTCACAACCGAGAGGCCTACAGGAGTGCTGTCTGGGAGGCAAAGTTCCGCAAGGGACATGCAAAGGAATGAATGAATGAATATATATATATATATATATATATATATATATATATATATATATATATGTGTAAGCAACATTATTTTGATATTGTGTGCAAAAGATGTAAGATAACATTGTTTTAGATTAGATCACCCAGGCAGAAACATCTGTATGATACGAGGAGTGACTGATACGTTCTCAGCATCAGGTACAACGGATTATTTGATGACAACGTTTTCTGGTTATTTCTCACCATAGTCCCCTTGCAGGTTTATGCACTTAATCCTGCGATCCTGGAACATACGGAACCGTTTCTTTGTAAAAGCCAGCATCTTGTGCCAGTAGAAAGTGATCTACAGCATGAATGACGTCATCATTTGAAGAATAATTGCGACCACTGAGCTCAGTTTGACTTTGGTACACAGGTAATAGTCCGAATAGGTAAAATCTGGGGAATAAGGATGACGTTCAAAAAGCTGGAACACGCATTCATGAATAGCAGCCATTGCCACCGCCGACTTGTGAACTGGAGCATTGTCTTGATGAAAAATGACTACTCTCGTAAATTTCCCTGGACGCTTTTCCTTCAATTTAACCCTCAGTTGCTTCACAAGATTAGCACAATAGGCCCCGGTGACCGTTCGGCCCTTTTGAAGGTAGTCTACCAATAGCATACCTTCTGAATCCCAAAGGATGGAAGCCATCACTTTGTCTGCAGACAGAACCACCCTTGCTTTCTTTGGAGGTGGGGACCCATGATGTTTCCACTACGTTGACTGTTCTTTGGTTTCTGGTTGAAAATGATGAATCCAAGTCTCAACGATAGTACAAACTGCTGAAGAAACGTTTTAGGATCTGCAGAAAAATGGCCAAGATTGTCTCTTGACATGTTGAGACGCTGTCGTTTGTGACCAGATCCAAGAAGTTTCGCGACCCATCGAGCAGAGACATGTGTCATTTGAAGATCATTGTGAATAGTGGTATGAACACGTTCCTTGAAGATCCCAACTCAGTAGCAATGTACCTCTCAGTTAGTCGTCGATCCGTCATTATCATGTCATGGATTCTGGCGGTCGTTTCATCGGTGGTTACTGTTCTTGGTCTTCCTGAATAGAGATCACTTTCCAGACTATCCCTTCCATGTTTGAATTGAGCTGCCCATTTCTTCACTCTCAACAATATCCTCATGGAGCTCCTTCAATGATAAGCCCTTGAAACAGAGGTAGCGAATATGATACATTTTATCCATTTTCTCAATTTATGCCACCCATTACCACTTCAGTAGCCTGTAAAAAGATCGGTTGAAGTTAATTTCTTGAAACTTGATGTTAAATCTTACATTAACCAGATCTAAAAGTGCACCTAATATCAACTGTGCATTTCAAGTATGTGTACCTTATGCCGAGAACCTATCAATCACATTTCATATCACCCAGCATGCTTCTAATCAGTGTAACGGCCCCAGTCACAAAAGCAAATTTGATATTCAGCTTACAGTCATACAACAATGTCATTTTTTACATAAGTCGCGTAGCGCTTAGAAACAATTACCTTCAGCAATATGGGATGTTAGAATTTAATGGCCTAAACTCGAAATTGTCAGTCAAAGTCTGCAAGAGTATCACATGTATACAAATGTATTTACATCGACATGTTTAGGAGTATGTGACATATTAAATATTCTAAACACAATATAACAGTTATGAAGGTAATAATACAATGTGCAAGTGATTAAGGCATATTCGGGATACGGGGTTAAACCCGTATTTGCACGACCTTCACACATGAAAGTGTAATGTAGTCGGTATTATGCATGGTCGCATATACCATCCCAGATTTCTCTGGTAAATTAAAACTTTTACGGAGCTGGTTTTACCCCAGAGCCTTTTCAATATTTACCAGAGAAAATCCACTTCTGGGACATGAACCCGGTACCACCAGATTAGTACATTGAGCAGCTAACCACTCAGTTAAGTAGGTCATCTTGTTCATAACGACGATTTTAGTATTAGTAATAACATACCATACACTAATACAGAAAACCGTTGGTATATTTCTACCAGCAATGTGTTTATTCCCTCATAACACGATTGCCATAAAATCATCTCATATTTTCCTTCTATGAATTTGAACACTTTCTCTTCTTTCTTCAGTCCGACCAAAGTTATAATTTGAATGCTTCTATTGTAGAATTATATTTATATTGTTTATTCTATTTTGGCAAAGTACACGTACTTTTAATACTCTTGAACAATTATGTTCATCCTTTTATGTGGATAGAGTATATGTAATTTGAAATGTTGGAATTACAACTGATAGTGTGTCTTTCTGAGAAAAGCCAAGTCAGTCACTCATTTGGATATATCATGCGAAACTTTGCATCTCTAACAGCTCTCCTATAGACCTCTCAATAGTAAGCAAAATGCCCTGCTGCTGATGCATCCATTCGCAGATCATCAAATATGAACTTCGCCTTGCTCTTCGTCTCTTTCTTTTTCTCATTATGTACCCTTCCAAGACTGTCTTCTCTAAATTCACATGACTTTTAATATGTCCATAGTTTTGACTTGTTTTCTGTTTAATCTTCTTTGCTAGCAAACTGTTTCTATGTTAAGTTATTGAAATACGGATACATTTGTTCTTTTTCGTGTCCATGACAGTTGAAGGACTCTTCTCTAGCATTTACATTCAAAGGCATCTATGTGTTTTTCAACTGTTTTGTTAGGAATTCAGGTCTCACAAGTATATGGCGCAATAGGAAAGATTCGTGGCTTTAAAATTGTTCTTTTTGTAATTTTATGGCATCCTAGCCTTCTTCTTCTTTGTACGCACATTGGCGATGATGCGTGGTACCGGGAATTTTCTGATGCGACTTTTGGCTGGGCACCTCCGACTTCAGCAGCGTACCTTGCTGGGGCAGACCGTGGTCTTGCTTGGACTGTCATGAAGACTGTGGTCTTGTTCGGACTGTCATGAAGACAGTGGTGTAGATGGCCTGGCCAAAACTTTGTTTTCCAGCTTCTTGTGGCTGTACGTAAGCCCCTTCTCCATGTCAGATCCAGCATGCAACGTTGGCTGGTCAGACGGCTTTGAGACAGTTCCACAGAGATACTCCGACTTTGGGATGAGGAATCCGATGAGCGACTAACCGATATCCATTCCCCCGCCACCTATAGTCTGCTGGCTCTGTTTTGGTTTATATCATTCTGTTAGCCATTGTTGTAAAGACCCATAAGCTTATCACGTTCTAGATTCATGTTTTTTCACACCAGGTTTTCCTTATCCCTGCCAGCGATGTCCATGTCCACATCCGTCCACCACCTTGACATTACATTTTACAAAAAAATAAGTTAGTGTTGATTGCTACAGGTTTCTGGGCTACAGTAGTAGGTCAGAGTTTTTAAGCAAACAGATCTATATTCCCTGTCTCACATTGACTATGTTAAGATATGTTTGTTCCTAATACAGTTGTTCACAGGGCATCGTAGCCAAATGTTTCCATTACAAAGGTCAAAGAATATGCTAATATTGCAAATGAGCAAACGTTTTGAGGATCTCATTAATGCTGTTTCAGCTGCCAAAATGCACGCTCTTAATTTCATCCGATCAATCATCGTCGTGATCATCAAACATCAGTCGTCATCGTCATCACCATTATGTGATATATCCTTTCCATAATGTTGTCCCTCTCACAGCCTCCCTTTTTTAAATAATGTATTACTCAAATAGGCCGGGGTCTTGGATTGGCATGTTCAGACTTTCCGTGATGTCCTGAGTCCACATGCAGCGAGGTCTTCCTTTTCTCTTTTTGCCGGGCACTAAGCCCTCACTGTTAAACTCTCCAGTGGGGGGGGGGGGTTGTGTCTGTTGTTGTGTCCAAAGTATTTCAGCTTTCTAATTGTAATGGTGTTAACGAGCCAGTTGTCTGCACCACCTAATCCCATCACTATCTGTTTATTTGATTTTCCTCCTACCCATGATATTCTTAGTGCCCTTCCGTAACATTTTATTTCAAGTGATGTTTTATTTATTTCCTAGATAAGAGTCCATGTTTCGCATCTGTATGTTTCCACTAGGTATATGTAAACTCTTAGTAAGCATAGCGGATATTTCTTGTTTGTACCTTGCCACACACAATTCATTTGTGTTAGTTTCTGTGATGCAAGTTTTATTTTTCTTTTTGATTTCCATATCATTTTAATGATCATCAGATCAGTTAAAACTTCAAATTCATTCACAAGTAAAAAGGTGATCTTAAACCAGTAACTGTTGTACTGAACTGATTTAAATGTGTATCTTCCATTCCATCTGCACCTCCAAGAAAGCACAGACTAAACTTTCTGAAGAGACTGCATGTAAACCTGTTTGAGAGATTTCGTTCTTATTCATTATTTCTCTTTTTAGTAATTGCTGCCTGACTAAAAAAAAAACTGGCAATATTTCGTGCATATGAATAATACATGACGGGTTGATAGTTCACGATCATATACTTTATGAACAAAAAACATTGTTATACGACTGAGATATACCGATGTGCCGAAGACATGATTGGCTGGAGATTCATCACGCCCTACTAGGAGTATGGAGTACACAGTACTGATAATGGTGTGATATGTTTTACAAAGCAAATGCTACGTATTATTTAATCAGTTCTAAAGTAGTGAGAAAAGAGCTCAAATATTGGATAACATCTGACATAAGCCAATACGATCAGTGTAGCTTGTGTTAAATTATTGTGTTTTTAACATTATTGTGGTTTATCATGATTTTAAAGATTTTAGGGTTTACGGTAATACGCATATTATATCTTGGTGTCATTTCGTTAGTCTATTTCTAAGTTTTGTTTTTATAGGATTTTTCCTATTAACATCATATTAACGTAAAATAGTCATACACTATACTGGTTCAGACTTTATGAAAATATATCATTTAATAGAATTTTAAAGATAAAAGAATCAGAACATTTATTTACGTAAATGACAGTAACTTAAGGTCGCATTTCGATTTTTTAAAATCGTGTTTGTTTTTTCGACTTTCCATCAAGGGGTAAACATTTATAGCAAAGTACAATTTACATAACATCAAGTTAGTACATGCCATTCCATTTGTTTATTTCATAATGGTTGATGTTTTAATTGTTTTAAAACACAGAGTGGGTGCATTATGATAAGTACATGAATATAACAGATAATGGTATTATGGATATTTTATGTTTAAGAAATCAAATACTAATTCTACAGACAGTTAGTTTCCTGGGTTTAGAAATTCATGTTTGTCACAATAGTTTTTAATAATTCTTTTATCCAATTGTAAGTTATCGTTGAATGCTTTGTTCCTTTCAGAACACATCATATTACATCTTTACGAGTAAACACTGCTATTTTAAACAATAATACCATATTACCAAATTGTAAGATAAGAAGCAATTACATTGTAATTTATTTATTCACAAATAATACCAATTTATTGTTACCAAATTGAACTGTACTGTTGTATATTCTTTTAATATAACGTGTTTCTAAATATACAATGAAACTGACATCGCCGAAGACTCAGTTAAGGACATTGGTGTCAATCTTTCAAGGTTGGCAAGATAACGGGCAGCGAAGATTCATTGTTTTCTTTAAACTAAAAGTCTCATGTCTTAAACGAACATATGGCGAGTAAAAGTTCAGATTCAAAATTACGGCTTGAGCTGTCTACCAATTTTAGCTTTGTAGGATTACAACAAACTCATGTCGATGTAACCGGAATAAGTGACAAATCTTCATTCTTTTTTTTATGGGCTATATACGGTGTTCTGTGTCCGACATTTGCCACATTTGGTATCGGGACAAACATAATCAACATCATCTGTTTCATAAAGCAAGATTTTAAAGATTCTGTGAACATCAGTCTACTTGGTAAGAAAAATATCTACTTTTTACAAAATATAGCTTATTAGCTCATATGTTTTACCATACAGTTGTGGCTCGAATACCCCCATTAAATGTTCGAAATAGTAGAAACAACCTGATTCATTAACGAGGACGCAGGTATAGAATTAGATAAAATAATCATTCGGAAGAAGATTTCAGAACATGAGTATCTGTGGTTGCGGCCGTTAAAATGATTATGGACTTGCTTAGGAGTCTACTGATATATCATACAAATGTTTCTGCATGCAGTCTCCTAATCTGAAAACAGTAAAAACATGTCACTCCACACTTTTTACACACAGTGTCATATATTATTGTATGTGAATCCCTCGTGGAGATTCGAGCTTTGAGAAATGTAATCGTTTTCGTTTCACAGATTACAAGGCAGGTAAAACACAGCAATGGACCTGCATTTTCTGGTACCAACAAATTGACTCCTCTTCTATTGACTATATACGAGGATTTCCTTCAGTTTTGGTTCCCTTTTGTAGGCTAATACGGGTAGATCAGAGATGTCGAAAGTGTCAGAACCGAGCTGTAGCAGTGGCAAATGGTGGTGCAAAACTATCTTCCACTAAGCGGCCGGTCTGGACCTGAGCCAGTTTCTTGAAATCTTCTCTAAAGTCGATTAATGATGCTTCTAACCACATACAATTGTCTTGACACTAAATTCTGTGACTGTCCAATCTGTTAACGTCCAATGATGATGAGTCGTTGTTCTGTAGAGAGATGAGCTATACTTGCGCATTGAATTTTTAAAATGAATTTATTCGAGGAGCGTCAAACTTGTATAGCATTCAATAACATGGTCAGTGATTTTTGTGTTCAGTAAGTTTCACGAGATTCTCCTGAACTGTCATGCCTTCTTGTCAAAAATGCTGTTTTGTCCAGTGTTGCTTTTCTGTGCTCACGATTCATCTTTTGAGTACAATTAATCCAGCACGTGAAGTTGATGTCCAAAGTGAACATTTCAGGCGGTTTGCCGTTGTCTGATCGCAAACTTCTGTTGAAATCGCAGCATCGTATTAGTTGCTATCCTTTTTTAAAGAGTCTGTTGTGTGCTCTCACATGGTGTAGGTGCCCTGCCGTGGCGTGACAGCTTGCGTACCCTGACCACCCCCAGAGCTATACCAGCGGTAGTTTTACTCCTGGTAGGTCACACCCAAGCTTGGAAGGTCTGCGCCGGTAGGGTCAGACGAAACTTACACCTTGGTCCTCCAGGATGGGGGTTGGAGCATGAGGTCAACGACCCCATCTCCGTAAAAAAAAATATGAGTGTTACAGAACAGATAGAGAAGCCTCGAAATTGGACGAATAAAAATGGATTACGGCCTTGGAACGACAAACATACGAGCATATTATGAGTTTTGAAGACCAAGACAGAGTTAAAAGGACACCATAGAAGAGAATAAAAAGGAAAATCCAAGAACTGGAGAGAAAAGAATAAGAACCGAGAGGAATGGAGGCGAACAATATCTGCAGCAATCAGCCTTAGTGGCTTGGAATACTGAAGAAGATATTTATTTCGTTGACACTGAATTTAATGTATGTCACGATTAATGTATTTTTGTCCATGTTTAGGTCTCTCAGTCTCTGACCTAGGCTGTCTTGTGACGATGGTAGGAATAAATATTATGTTCAACCCATCGATGATAGTGGCTGACCTGCCTTTCGACACCATGGAAGTTTGTTATCTCTTCTTTACAATACCGCATATGTCCTTCAGTCGAATAAGCAGTTGGATCACAGCTTTAATCATCTTGGAAAGATGTTTGTGTGTATTAACACCCTTACAGGTTTGAACGTCATGCCAGTTAGTTAGAAATTTCATGTCCTTTTCGGAAAGTTGCCTCCTTAGTAACTTTTCTATAGGCCTATCAAGATATCCTGCTGCTGATGCATCCATTCGCAGATCATCAATGATATCTTGCAGCCATCTTTGGCTTTATTTTCTTCGTTTTTTTAATCTCATTATGTACATTTCAAGAGTGTCTTCTCTAGATTCGTATGATGTTTTCTCTGTTTAATTATCCTTACTATCCACTCTTCTTCTATATTAAGTTCTTGTAATATGGATATTAGTGATCTTTTTTGTATCCATGATATTTCAATGACTCTTCTGTAGCATTTACATTCAGAGCCGTATAAGTATTTCTCACCTGCTTTGTTAAGTCCAGGTCTCACAGGCATATGTTGCAATGACGAAGATGCATGCTTTGACAAATCTTATTTTTGTAATTGTCTGTGTTCCTCTCCAGATCTTCTTTAGTTGTGCTATTTTCTGAAGAGCGATGTAGTTACATAATAATATACCTGAAGGAACTGATAACTTTTTTCTATTTTTGTATCTTCATTTTTAGATTTATTTTATTTTAACATTTATAACCAGTATTGAGATTAGGGCATTGAATCGATGAACTGAAGTCAAAAACTAAGAACAGAGACAACATATATTTTATAAAATATATTGGTATTTTATTTACTTACAGAACATCACCTTCTAAGAACTGACTATTTCCGTTCTGCTAGATAATTGTCTTTCACGATATTGACCACAGTAACAGATACACTTGAAGCACGTTGGCGCTGAGTGCGTCAATCAAGAAGAAACACTTATGAGAATATCATAGCATGAACTATTTTAGGATGTAATAATTAATGAATAATATATTTATTTATCAAGGTACTTATCCACAAACATAGACTAGCAAGTAATGAATAAATATTCTAATTATATATCATGCAGTTAATAACTTCCGGCGTGACGTGCAAGATGGCGGTCGTTTTTAAAACGCTCTCGCCGGCATGCAGAAATCAGCGGAATTCCGCTTGATCTGTTACATATCATGTACCGGGAGTTGGGCATAAGGCTAACAACCTTATCCTGAGACCTATCTAGAGGCAACTCCAGATAGGAAAAAAAGATATCGTTATGGAAACTCGCAGAGAAACCAACCGAGCATCAGGGATGCCAACTCCGAAGAGCTCATTCGTCGGCCCCAAACATGTGACAAGGGTTGGATTCTGGAATGTGAGAACGATGGCAGCACCAACAAGAACTAACCAGGTCATCAAAGAAATGGAGAGATGCCATCTAGACATACTGGGCATCAGCGAAATGCGATGGCCAGAAGCAGGTAAAAGATCGGCGGAAAACGGTAAGTTAATTATACATTCAGGTAGAAATGACAATAAATTCCGAGACGGAGTGGGCATTATTATGTCAAATGTAGCTGCAAAGAGCCTTGTAGAATGGGAACCAGTGAACAGTCGTATAATAAGAGCACGATACAACCTACGACACGGAAGAATGACAATAATACAGTGTTATGCACCCACGAATGATGCAGATGATGATGTGAAAGACGACTTTTATCACCAACTACAACAAATCATCAACAAAGTCCCTAAACACGACATCCTAATTGCTATGGGGGACTTCAATGCTAAGGTAGGGAAGGATAATACCGACGTTGAAAAAGTGATGGGGAAAGAAGGAATTGACATGGTTAATCAGAATGGAGAAAGATTAATTGAAATATGTTTAACAGAGGGCATGGTCATTGGAGGCACAATATTCCCACACAAAGAGATACATAAAACAACATGGATATCTCCAGATGATAGAACTAGAAACCAGATAGACCATTTTTGTATTAGAAAGCAATACAGAACATCTCTCATGGATGTAAGGGCTTATATGGGTGCAGATGTCAACAGTGATCACAACCTGTGCATAGGGAAAATAAAACTAAAATTGAAAAGTCAACACAAGAAATCAGTACACAGAAAGATAAACATCCACAGCCTACAAGAAGAAAATACTAACATTAATTTCAATCAGGAACTTGCCAATCATTCCAAAACACCCAGTGAAGTTGAGGAGATAGGTATAGATGAGTTATGGAATTCTTACAGCACAGCCATAATCACAGCAGCAAAAGTAAGCGCTGGATTGGAAAAACCACATAGAAAAGCATGGATATCAGATAAAACATGGAAGTATATACATGAAAGACGAGCAGTCAAATTAAACATGTTGAATGCAAAAGCAGATCATGAAAGAGATTCGGCAAAAGCAAAATACAAAGACATAGACAAGAAAGTAAAAAGTTCAGCTAGAAGGGATAAAAGAGAATACATAGACAATATGGCGAAAGAGGCAGAAAAAGCAGCAAAAACAGGAGACAGCAAAACTTTATATAACATACAAAAGAGGCTAACAGGTACTATTACATCTAAAGAAAGACCAATCCTTAGCAAAACTGGAACACTATTAACATCAAATAAAGACCAAAAGCAAAGATGGGCTGAACACTTCCAAGAAATACTCAATCGACCACACCCAAAAGAATTGTTAAACCTTGAAACTGACTTACCAGCCCCACAACTAAATGTCAATCTAGATGAAATTGAATTGCATGAAATTGAAACAGCAGTGAATTTAATGACTAACAACAAAGCTGCAGGTGAAGATGAAATAACAGCCGAAATGCTAAAAGCTATCAATAGTGACAACATGAGACAACTACAGAGAATGTTTAACAAGATTTGGAAAGAAGAAAAGGTCCCTTCTAATTGGAAGAAGGGAATCATTGTGAAAATACCAAAAAAGGGCAACCTTAGTGACTGTAACAACTGGAGAGGAGTAACCTTAATATCAGTTGTGTCAAAAGTATTTTGCAAGGTCATTTTGAATAGACTCAAAGATATAGTGGATACTGCAATGAGAGAAGAACAAGCAGGATTTCGAAAAGGGAGAAGCTGTCTCGACCAGATCTTTACTCTAAGAATAATACTTGAAGAACATATTGAAAAGCAGAAACCATTAATACTGAACTTCATAGATTTTAAAAAGGCATTTGATAGCATACACAGAGATTCATTATGGAGAATTTTATGTCTATATGGAATACCATCTAAAATTGTCAACATCATTAAGGACTTATACAATGGATATGGTTGTGCAGTCAAGACAGAAGAAGGGATGAGTGAATGGTTCCAGATTGAAACAGGCGTGAAACAAGGATGTATACTGTCTCCTTTACTTTTTGGGATTACAATAGACTTCATAATGAAAAAATGCTGCACAGGTAACACAGGTATTGACTGGGTACATGGGACCCAACTAGAAGATCTTGATTTTGCTGATGACATAACTCTTATCAGTAATAATGTGAATTCCATGCAAGAAAAAACAGATAGCCTATCTTCACTGGCTAGCAAAATAGGACTTGAAATTAACAAGGACAAAACAAAAATAATGAAAATTCCCATCAATCAAAATGGAAAAATACACATAGAAGGGACAGATATTGATGAAGTCAATCAATTTGCATACCTTGGCAGCTACATAGACCAGGATGGTGACACTAGAAAGGAAGTTAGGATCAGAATTGCAAAAGCAGCATCAATCTTCAAGAATCTTGAGAACATATGGAATTCAAAAGTTATAAGCACAAAAACCAAGTTAAGACTATTCAATTCAAATGTAATATCCACCCTCATTTATGCATGCGAAAGCTGGAAAACAACTAAAGAAATAGAAAAGAAATTAGACTCTTTTGAAAACAAATGCCTAAGGAAAATACTCGGCATCAAGTGGAATGAATTCAAGAACAATGCAGAGATAAGACAGATGACTGAACAACAACCAGTCTCACGGGTGGTCAGGAAAAGGAGATGGACATATGTTGGCCACTTGATGAGGTTGAAAGACTCGCCGAAGACAGGAAAACTTGGCGAACTACTTTGCGAGCCCTATGTGACGTCTAACGGCACGGGAAGGATATAAGATATAAGATAAGTTAATAATTTAATAACCTTTCCAAAATCTATTGATTTTCTCAGTGCTACTGAATGTTTGGTGTCTGAGTGGCGATGCGGTTAGTGCACTGATCGCTCATGGCGAAGGTCAGGGGTTCGAATCCGACCGGAGGCACTCCAGTCACCGAGCTGTAGAAATGGGAACTCGACGTCTTCTGGAGTTGGGGACGGAAAGAGAGCCAGATGTGTTACTGACGACATCATACTCTAATGTTGTGACAGGTCAAGGAAAATATGGGCACTAACACCATATCCCTATGTGCCTCTAAGGCATGACATGCTTACTTATTAAACGTTTACGGATTTCTCCAATGAAAGATAAAGTTAACGTTTACGTTAATTATATGTATTGTTTTATTTTTCTTTTCTCAGATAAGAAGCTTTTCCTCGCCAGAAAAGATGTGCGTCATTATCATCAGTATCTATATCATTTTTCAAGTTACTACAGCCCCTTTGTACGCTGTCAACAGATTGGGAATGAAATTTTCTCCGTTAAGAAATAAAACCTTACTTGGTCGTATCTCTATGACTGATCGAGAAGGCGTTGAGAGTTGTTCTTATGTCATAAATAATTTTATCATTCCTGTCATAGCATTTGTTATCATCGTTATATGCACTGTGATTCTGGTAATTAAACTAAAGAAAACAACGAAATGGAGAAAGACAACTGTAACTTCAGGACAAGCTGACAGAGTTTCCAGTCGTAATAAGAAAGTGGCAAAGATGATTGTGATGATTTCCACATTGTTTATTGCTTGTTTTGCCCCTTTTTGCATAGTGATGCTTGCTTTAGCTTATGAACCAGAGCTATCTGTTGGTGGCAGATACTTAAAGATAGGATTAATACTTGGTGGGATTAGCTTTGTTTTAGAGTCCGTAAACTCATCAGCGAATATTTTCATTTACTACCATATGAGCAGTAAATACAGGGAAGCATTTAAAACGATTTTCTGCTGGAAAAAAACTTTAAAAGCATTTTTGAAATAATTTATTTGTAAGCAAGTGTAATAAATGTGCAATTCGTTTCGCATTGGGACACACACGTATATCTGTGTTGTAGCTACGGATTTTACATTACAGTTCTGTAACTACAAAAGATCTTATATATATATATATATATATATATATATATATATATATATATATACACGCATGCACACACAGGTGTATATATACACACATATATATGTGTGTGTATGTACTAACTAATAATGGAGATACAATGAGGGAAATTAAAAGGAGGACATCTATTGCTCTTCAGAAAGTAAAACAAATAAAGAATCTGTGGAGAGGAGCAGACAGAACCACAAAAATAAGGTTTTTAAGGGCATGGATCTTTCCCATCGCAACATATGCCTGTGTGACCTGGACACTTAACAAAACAGCTGAGAAACATATAAATGCCTTTGAATGTAAATGCTACCTACAGAAGAGTTCTCCAAATATCGTGGACACAAAAAAGAACAAATATATCTATACTACAAGAGCTTAATATTGAAGAAAGCTGGCTAGTAAAGAGGATTAAAGAGAGAAAACTTAAATATTTTGGACACATTAAACGTCATGATAATTTAGAGAAGACCGTATTGGAAGTATACATAATGGGAAAAAGAAAAAGAGGAAGACCGAAACGAAGATGGCTGCAAGACATCGTTGACGATCTGGAAATGGATGCAGCAGCAGCAGGCCATCTTGCTCACAACCGAGAGGCCTACAGGAGTGCAGTTTGGGAGGCAAAGTTCCGCAAGGGACATGCAAAGGAATGAATGAATGTATGTGCCCGCTCTCGGCATGTATATATGCAAATGTTTATTGAAAGCGACATTTATCATGATATAATACATTAAATAAGCTAATGATATTAAAATACCAGGTTTTCCTATAATTCTTACATCTAATGATATCGTGTCTTCACTTCTTTATTACCGTTCTCCTACTGCTGGTGAAACTGGTTTTAGATTTGATGATCTCATGCAGACAAATATGTATGATACGATCCAGCATGCTTCTAAACCAGTCCCAAATCATTGTAATGGCTACAAAACACATAAAGAATAATATTTTTCTGGGTTGTCGTGGCCATAACGCGAAATATCAACCACTAAACTATGGCTGCCAGTTAAAAATATAGACAGAATTGTTTCTTTGACTTGATATGGTCTTTGCTATCCTTCATATTTTGAACGTACTCTTCTTTATGCAGATGGCTGAAGATTGCCTTGAACGTTTTGGGTAACTTCCGTGACATCACGAAGTTGTTACACTTGATTTCGTTGCATCGTTACGCTCTGTGCAGCTTAATCTAACCCATGATCACTAACCAAAGTCCATATACGATTTGTGAATTATATAAATGAATTAGCTGTCCATTCCAACTCCACATTTGCTATACATAAGTCAATAATCACCTAACTCCTGACATTACCACAGTACAGATTTATTGATGAAACCACATTCGTTGCTGGATGTTGGCAAATGGAAGTGATCGTGAAAAGACTGAGAGAATTCACAAATACATGGAAAATTTAACGTCGCCATGTGAAGACCTTTCACAGCTTAGGATGTTGAAGGACATTTTTTTTTCTTCTACAGCAGATAATACAACATACCTTCTCAAAAGCTGAAATCAGAAAAAAAATGTCCAAACAAAGACACATCAAACCCATACTAAACATTTCTACAAAGGACAGATTGCAATTTACATTCTAATATTTCAAAGCCCAATTAAAATACTAACTCCGAAGAAAACTTTGCGCCCCTACATTTCTGAAACAATAAAGAATATGTGGAGAGGATAAGACAGAACTACAAAAATACGATTTTTAAGGGCATGCATCTTTCCCATCGCAACATATGCCTGTGAAACCTGGACACTTAACAAAACAGCTGAGAAACACATAAATGCCTTTGAATGTAAATGCTACCTACGGAAGAGTTCTCCAAATATCGTGGACACAAAAAAGAACAAATATGTCTATACTACAAGAGCTTAATATTGAAGAAAGCTGGCTAGTAAAGAAGATTAAAGAGATAAAACTTAAATATTTTGGACACATTCAACGTCATGATAATTTAGAGAAGACAGTATTGGAAGGATACATAACGGGAAAAAGAAAAAGAGGAAGACCAAAACGAAGATGGCCACAGGACATGCGTTGACGATTTGCAAATGGATACAGCAGCAGCAGCAGACCATCTTGCTCACAACCGAGAGGCCTACAGGAGTGCTGTTTGGGAGGCAAATTTCAGCAAGGGACATGCAAATGAATAAATGAATGAATGAACATTTCTGAAACCTTCTTTCTTGCCCGTCTCCAACATTTTTTTTTCTCTTGCCCGATTCTTTTCTATGTGCGTCTCTACCAAATTCGTTCACTATGAGTGACAATACGTGCGAGCTTTACAACAGACGTTACAGCTGCGCACGTTTATATGTATCCAAAATTAACCTTCTACAGGAAAGACTACCATTTTTTCTATCCATCCCAATTGCCTATCCTCTAATACTAAACACAAAGGCAAATCTGATTATTTGGTTACATCCATAAAACAATGTCACTCTGATGACAAAATCCGTCGAACGCAAATATGGGACGTTATAACTCTATGGACTAAACTTGAAATTGATCTGTACTCAGCATTCCTTTTCCTCAGTCTTATTCCATCTGTACTAAATTCTACTCCTACCTCACCTAGAACAAGTATTTCAGAACATCCACACCATCTACCTCCAACCACCTTCAGCTATTTCACCCGCCGAATAGGTTACAACTGTATCTCATTCTCCCCTTGCCGCGATCCCGATCCCCTATGTGCTAGCAATATATCGCACATTTAAACACTCTACTACACACACTCCTAGACACAGCTTCTTACAAGTCACAGCGTAGCAGTATGGGAGATAAATGAGGTTTTTTTTTTCTCCACGGAAAGCGCATTTCTCGCCTTATGAGTCCTTATTTTGATCGCCCGGGTAAGGGTAAGATCCTTCCAGGTCATGTGGTTTGTGAATCCCGTGACTGGGGATAGTGTCTTCTTTTGGATGTGTACCTGAGTGGGTGGTTTTTGTGATGTCTCTGTCGATAAAATAGACGGTTATATTTGTTATGGAGTTTTGCAAGTATGAATGGACTCGCCACGTGGAAGGAGCAACCTGTCGGGGATCAGATTAACGGCATCAACATCTGCATTTTCATCTATTTCATCAATAAATCCTCATGTCAAATGTAACGCAGGACTGGCTTGGTTTCCGTATCAGTTTGTTGCTAAACTTAGGTAGATAGAGGTGTATGGTGCAGTTTTACAAAGTGAGGGAGGAAGTGAGCAAGGTGAGAAAAAAACGAATATAAAGTATGAGAATGTATAAATGAAAAACATACAACATCCGATATTTCGGCGTAAGCCTTATTCGAGGATACATGCAAAAACAAAATACAAACATATATAACTTATCTGAAGCGTCTTGCTCTCAGCAAAGCTTAATTGTGTGTGGAAGAAGGAGGAGGAAGAAAAAAAAAACGTTGCCTACAGACAAACGATTCCCGATATAGCCAATCATAGCGAAGAAGCGGAGAGAGAGGAAGGCAATAGAAACATGATAGCCGCTAGAGGTGTCGGGTGGGGGGTGGTGGGGGGGGGGGGAAAGGGGAGAGAAAAGAGGACGCGAGAGATAATGAATAAAGAACTTAAACACCTACAGGGAGGAAATGTAAAACTGGTGAATGGGACAAGACCAATATGTTGGCAGAGAAGGAAATAGGATGGTGGTAGGGAGGGGTAGCATAGAGAAAGAAATTAGAGTATAAAAAAGGCCAGTGGAAAAAGAAAGAAGTTACAGAAAGCTGAAGACATTGTTAATTCCAGCTGGGTGGAGACAGCCAGTCTGGAAAATAAGGCGCTGTTCTAAGACCCTCCGAGATCGTACATCTGCGGAACAAGAGTGGATCGCACTAACCGAAATGTCCTGTTTGCCCCTTTGGTTACCAAGGCAAAAATGTTTAACAACAGGTGTCCAGGCCCTCTTAGAAATATCATTGAGATGCTGGCGAAATCGATCTCCTAACCGTAAGCCAGTTTCCCCTATGTACTTCAAACCGCAACGTTTGCACATGATAACATAAATGACATTTCGTGAAGTGCAGGTGAAGCCCTGCTGTACCGACAACGTGGATTTAGGGAAAGAGATCTGGCTGGCCTCGACAACAAACGGACAAGTGTTGCATCTACGGCGTCCACAACGTCTGGTACCATAAAAAGTGTCATCTGTCTTAAGATGACTACGAATTAAAAGGTCCCTGAGGTTTTTGTCACGTCTGTAAGCCACCAATGGTTGTTCCCCAAAAAGTTCACGTGTCTCAGGATCGGTCTGGAGGAGGTGGAGATGGCGAAACAGTATGTTTGTAACTGCCACGCTATGAGGGTGGTACTTGAGTACTAGTTTCACCCTGTCCGAGCAACAGTGCGGTTTAGGGGTGAGGGTTTGTTGCCGCGATATGTGGCTAATGCGGATCCAAGACGACGAGAGAACGTGGTCTGGATAGCCGCGTTGACGGAAGAAATCTAGTAATTTGTGGCCTTGATCCTGGAAATCCAAATCCTCCTTACACAAACGTCGCAACCTAAGAAGCTGGGAAAAAGGAATAGAGTCCTTACACGATCTGGGATGGGAGGAAGAGTACAGGAGGTAGCTGTGAGAGTCTGTAGGTTTATAGTAGATAGAAGTAGTAAGCCCGGAGGGGCCGATAGTGATGGCAATGTCAAGAAAGTTAGCGGAAGTAGCAGAGATATGGGAGGTGAAAGAAATGACAGGATTGTATTCTTTAACAAAACTGATAAAGTTGTCAAGGTCTTCCTCTGGCATTGATGTGATCCCAATGCCATCGTCTATGTAGAGTCTATAGAAGGCGGGAAAAGGGCCTCTAAAGGCTCTCAGAATCTTGTGTTCGAAGTGGCCCATGAACAGACACGCGTAGCTGGGGCCCATCTTGGTACCCATGGCTACACCACTAATCTGGTCAAAGTAAAGGCCATTGAATTCAAAAGAATTGAGTTGGAGGACAAGTTGTGTAAGGCGCATAATAGTAGAAGTAGGAATAGAGGGATTGCGTCTTTTGTTCCTCCAGACCGAGCCTGAGACACGTGAACTTTTTGGGGAACCCCCATTGGTGGCTTACAGACGTGACAAAAACCTCAGGGACCTTTTAATTCGTAGTCATCTTAAGACAGATGACACTTTTTATGGTACCAGACGTTGTGGACGCCGTAGATGCAACACTTGTCCGTTTGTTGTCGAGGCCAGCCAGATCTCTTTCCCTAAATCCACGTTGTCGGTACAGCAGGGCTTCACCTGCACTTCACGAAATGTCATTTATGTTATCATGTGCAAACGTTTGCGGTTTGAAATACATAGGGGAAACTGGCTTACGGTTAGGAGATCGATTTCGCCAGCATCTCAATGATATTTCTAAGAGGGCCTGGACACCTGTTGTTAAACATTTTTACATTGGTAACCAAAGGGGCAAACAGGACATTTCGGTTAGTGCGATCCACTCTTGTTCCGCAGATGTACGATCTCGGAGGGTCTTAGAACAGCGCCTTATTTTCCAGACTGGCTGTCTCCACCCAGCTGGAATTAACAATGTCTTCAGCTTTCTGTAACTTCTTTCTTTTTCCACTGGCCTTTTTTATACTCTAATTTCTTTCTCTATGCTACCCCTCCCTACCACCATCCTATTTCCTTCTCTGCCAACATATTGGTCTTGTCCCATTCACCAGTTTTACATTTCCTCCCTGTAGGTGTTTAAGTTCTTCATTCATTATCTCTCGCGACCTCTTTTCTCTCCCCTTCCCCCCCCCCCCACCACCCCCCACCCGACACCTCTAGCGGCTATCATGTTTCTATTGCCTTCCTCTCTCTCCGCTTCTTCGCTATGATTGGCTATATCGGGAATCGTTTGTCTGTAGGCAACGTTTTTTTTTTCTTCCTCCTCCTTCTTCCACACACAATTAAGCTTTGCTGAGAGCAAGACGCTTCAGATAAGTTATATATGTTTGTATTTTGTTTTTGCATGTATCCTCGAATAAGGCTTACGCCGAAATATCGGATGTTGTATGTTTTTCATTTATACATTCTCATACTTTATATTCGTTTTTTCTCACCTTGCTCACTTCCTCCCTCACTTTGTAAAACTGCACCATACACCTCTATCTACCTTATTTATATTAACCAGTTTTACTGCAGTCGCCATCCCTTTTATTTGCTAAACTTAGGTTTGAAATAGCCTGGAAGTGAAGAATGGCTGGAGTCAGTGATTAACTAATCCAGAAACGTGAAGCTGATGGCTGGAGTCAGTGATTAACTAATCCAGTAATACTCAGAAAACAGGGCTTCAAGATAATGTACAAGTGAGAATCATCGTACGCATCAAGGCACAGCACAGCTTAAAGATGCCCAAGTAGCATAGTAATGAAAGAGGAAAACATACATTTTCAAAAGCTAAGTGCTTCATTTTTGTGCATTACTATTTGTCGCACAGCATTCACATGAATTTATAGTTTATCCTCGTCCATATTTCTTTGTCCTGCATGTTCTTGTACGAATAAAGTGCACACAGAAACGTCACAGCTCTGTTTTCATTAATTATTAAAACCTTTAATACTTTTTTCTTATACAACTTTAATATTTTAATTTCGAATTTACTTCTCCTAGCATATGTGTCTTAAATCTGAAGAAAACTGGAATGTTATAAACTATTTCATCAGCAAAAACGTTGTTCATATAGGCATGTCGATCATGTAAACACAATCCATGTTCTTGTGAAAAAAATCATGTCTAAATGTATAAGTGCAATGAAGAAAATGTGTGTATTTATGAAAAAAAAGATATCTTAAATACGCAATATTGCTAAGCGACTTAAAACGTATTAATGACATATTCTGATGATACCGTTAACAGTTACTTTCTAGACGTCGCTTCTCTTTTTCATTATCATAATGTTGGAAGCTGAGAATAAAAATATTCTTGTTGTTTATATTTCCTAGTTATATTTTATTTTCACCTGCGAACAACATTGAAAATATCGTATCAAATATTTCTAACTTTAAAGAATAGGCACTCAAGTGATTCTGCCTTCCAATAATCACGTGGTACTTTCTTAGGCTCTGGTCAGTAAAACGAAAGTTCTCAGTAAAGTTTATACTGACCATTCAGAGGTCAATATAAAGAGAAATGTTCCAGTGTAGAGACCCAAAAACTGCAGTCTTTTCTCACTCAGTGGAAACAAAATGTGCGATAGTTATTTAGAAACGTTGAACAATAAAAGTAACTGCAAAATCATGTCAATTATATTGATCTTTTTTGTCTTTCCTGATCTTAACTACAGATTTGTCATACCGAATGTCGTTCTTGCTTTTTGTAATGATTTATAGGCACATGTAATTACGTCATAAGTAGATGAACTGCCGGTTGTATTCCATAAAATGTGACATTAAACTGAAAATAACACAGTCCATATCTTGTCAAGTTTTAACTGAAGTAAACATCCAGTTCTTAATATTAAATCAAAATAATATTCCGATGACACTCATTCTGGAGATGGCAGCGTGACACATACTGCTATTAAATTTAACTGAGGACTGATTTCTTTAACATTGTCAAACACTAATAAGTTCTGAGATAAAAAAAGAAAGATTGGTGATGTGAAGACTGGGGTACAACTGGTTTTAGTAGAGAGAAGATAATCAATGGGGTATATTGGAGTTTCACAAAAAAGATAGAAAGAAGTAAAGATGCGAAGGAAAGGCATAAGAAACAATGAGATAACACATATAAAATATAACATAAAAATAACACATCAGTATTTCGGGGATATGCTTTTATCAAGGAAGATAAAAGTAACGAAATAATAGACACACAAAAAGCATATACTTCTGCTAGTAAAGATGGTTAGAAAGCGAAGGAAATAATACAGTATCCGGCATAAAGCATAGGCGGAAAATAAATTAGACCTATACATGTTTTTGCTAAAATAAGTGAAATGAAACTCAGAAATGTGGGTATTTTTATTATTACTGACAGTCATATTTAGGTTCGGAAAATTACGCTGGTTAGATGACCGCCATTACATTTGATACATTCAGCCAGGCTTTTGGAAAATTCCTGCATAACACCATTTAAAATATTCAAAATGATATTTTGAATTCAGTGTCGGATTCGATCTTTTAGGTCTGCAACTGACTGTGGACGACTAGTATACACCGTGTTCTTCAGATACTCCAACAAAATGAAGTCTATGGCCGATAAATCCGGTGACCTTGCCGGCCAGTGAATATCTTCAAATCTGGAAATAAGGCGTTTGGGAAATTCTTGTCGCAGCACGGCCATGGACTGACGGGCTGTGTGGGCAGTTGCCTCATCTTGTTGAAACCATATTACACTCTTATTTCTATTGGCCAAGTCTGGAATGAAGTATTCATTTATCATCTGCACATAAAGATCACTATTAACAGTAATAGGGTGTCAGGTGCCAAAGCGTTCCTAACAGCTGATCGACGAGGGCTACTCAGCAATTAAGTGGCGTTTTGCATGGAAAATGAGCTAATGATCGCTAACACACTTTTTAAACAACATCCAAGAAGACTTTACACATGGACATCACCTGATGGGAAAACCAGGAATCAGATAGATTACATTTTAGTGCAAAGAAGGTGGAGGTCAAGTATAACATCAGCAAAAACTTTACAAGGTGCTGATTGTGACAGACCATGAGTTAATAATACCAGACATGAAGATAAAGATAAAAAAGATAGTTACGGGATCAAGACCACTCCGCTTTGATCTTACAAATATACCAGAGCAATACGGTATAGAAGTGAAGAACCGTTTCGAAATCCTGATGGCTGTACAGGAGGAGAAGAAACTAGATGAATTGGATATGCAGGTCAAAGATATCTTAATAACAACAGCTAAAGACATGGTTACAGTAACACAGTAAAGAAAACACAAAAGAATAGATGGGTCACAGCAGGTAAACTAGAACTGATAAAACAATGTAGAGAAATGAAGACGCAACGGAAAGTGACACACAACAACAAAGAGAAATATAAAACTTTAACAAAAGAAGTACGAAGAAACATAAGAAAAGACAAAAACCAATACATACAAGAATATCCTGATACAGACAGAGGAAATTCTAGAAAGATGGAAGGAATATTGCAAAAGAATGTAAGAAACAACCGACTGTGGGAGCAGAAATCAACAGTGTGAATTATTATTGGAGGAGAAAGAACCCGAACCGAAGTGTTATGGGCAATAAAGAATCTGAAAAAAATGGTAAATCACCAGGATGTGATTAGATAACAGCTGAATTTATTAAAGAAGGAGAAAAGGAGTGTGCAACAATCTATCATGCACTATATAAAAAGATATGGCATTCAGGTATTTAGCCAAAACAATGGAAAAGAACTGTATTAATATCACTTCCAAAAAGGGTAACCTGAAATTATGCACAAACTACAGAACTGTTGCCCAGACTACTCATGCCAGTAAAATTCTGTTAAAAATCATAATGTGTAGACTTCGACAGAAAATAGAAGAAGAAGTCAATATGGTCCAAGATTGTTTCAGGCAAGGAAGAGGATCACGAGATCATATATTGAATATAAGATTAATAATAGAGAAAGGCAGAGAGTTTAATGTGAATCTATATTTATCCTTTATAGACTACTAAAGGCATTTGATTGTGTGACAACACCAGAAACTTTTGGGAATAATGGAAAAAATGGGATTTCCAATACATTTGATACAGTTAACATCGCTGCTGTATCAGACCAACAAGCAGCAGTAAGAATAAATGGTGAAACAACAACTTGGTTTGACATAAAACAAGGGGTCCGTTAGGGGTGCATATTGTCACCCTACTTATTTAACTTGTATACTGAAAATATAATGAGGAATATTAGAGAAGATATAGACAAAGAATATTACGATGCCATAACAATTCGAGATTATGAAATACCGGAGATTAGATATGCTGATGACACAGTATTACTGTCCACAACACAAAAAGGAATGGAAAAACTAATTATGTCAGTCAGTAAGAACAGCGAGAAGCAAAACCTCTATCTTAATGCAAAGAAAACTAAAGTGATGACAACTGACAAAACAAGCAAGGCAAATGAAATATGTATCAATAGGGAAAAACTGGAAGAAGTGGAGAGTTTTGAATATCTTGGATCACTAGTAACTAATAATGGAGATACAATGAGGGAAATTAAATGGAGGACATCTATCGCTCTTCAAAAAGTAAAACAAATAAAGAATCTGTGGACAGGAGCAGACAGAACTACAAAAATAAGATTTTTAAGGTCATGAATCTTTCCCATCCCAACATATGCCTGTGAGACCTGGACACTTAACAAAACAACTGAGAAACACATAAATGCCTTTGAATGTAAATGCTACCTACAGAAGAGTTCTCCAAATATCGTGGACACAAAAAAGAACAAATATATCTATACTACAAGAGCTTAATATTGAAGAAAGCTGGCTAGTAAAGATGATTAAAGAGAGAAAACTTAAATGTTTTGGACACATTAAACGCCATGATAATTTAGAGAAGACAGTATTGGAAGGATACATAACGGGAAAAAGGAAAAGAGGAAGACCAAAACGAAGATGGCTGCAGGATTTTGTTGACGATCTGCAAATGGATGCAACAGCAGCAGGCCATCTTGCTCACAACCGAGAAGCCTACAGGAGTGCTGTTTGGGAGGCAAAGTTCCGCAAGGGACATGCAAATGAATGAATGAAAAGGGTGGTGGTGGGTTTCGTTACCACGTGTAATTGCTTCTTTTACAACTTTTTTCACCGCCTTTTCTGCATTAAAACTCACCAAGCACTTCTGACGGTCTTTAGTAAAGATAAAATAAAACAAAAAGTGTTTCTGTGTGTTCAATCCTCTCGACAAATAAATGCAATAAAATACATGCATTACTGCAAACGGTATTAACAAAGAGAATACCTTCAGAACTTCTTGAGAGAGCTTTCATTTAATATTGGTTAATGCATATTGATCCTTTGTCGATCCCTTCTATCTATCTATCTATCTATCTATCTATCTATCTATCTATCTATCTATCTATCTATCTATCTATCTATCTATCTATCTATCTATCTATCTATCTATCTATCTATCTATCTATCTATAAATAAACTATATATAAGTAAACTATAAACATTTCACTTCAGTGGGTTCTGAGATGACTTCAGAAGCAAACATGTCGTCACTTCATTCGCAATCAGACTACGGCATAAGTGAAGAAACAATGCGGCTGTTTGCATGGGTTGTCTACGGTGTTGTGTGCCAGACAGTTAATATCTTTGGTATTGCTACAAACATCATCAACATCATGTGCTTCGTTAAACAAGGCTTCAAAGATTCAGTCAACATCAGTCTTTTAGGTGGGTGATGTAATATGAAACCGTGTAGTTTTTAACACTGAATTACTGCAGTGTGTTGAGTCGTGAAGTCGTTAATTGACTCATCTTTGTTGGATCGACTATTAGATTAGATCCAACCACCCACCTGTAGAATTAGGCACCTGATTCATTTTACAAATAGAGAAGGAAAGATGGATGGGATTAACTCTTTCACTTCTGAATTAATGTCCATTCCCTGCAAAAACAAATGATGATAAGAAATGTTGATAGAAAGTTGCATTATACAACATACAGACTGGTTTAGAAATGTCTCAATATATTGCTCTAAGTATTGATTAGCATATATTTTTGTAAGATCTACCAACTCTGCCAGTGTTGATTTGTAGTGAAAGTGTTAATACTGAGCACATCGTATGTAATGTAGCGACAGGTCAATAACAATATGGGCACGAACATTAGTGTATCTACCAAGTGCTGCAGTTTTTATTTTCATTATTGCGTCCCTTTTCTGAATGACATGTGCCATTTTGTAAATTTACCTCCTAGCTTGAGAATATGTGTACTTTTTAGAAGTAAAATACTGAGTTTTGAGTTGTGTTTCTACTTTCTCTGTTATAATTATACGTTGTTACTTATTCATTAATTTTTGTTTATTCTGAATAGATTCAGGTAACAGTTGTCGCTGCTTTAATCTTCCCTAGGTCTATCAGTCTCAGATCTGCTCTGCCTTATTACACAAATTTGGATCAACCTCAGTTTAACCCCACCTGTGAGATCTGCAGGCTTGCCCTTTGACCCACCGGAAGTTATTTATCTTGTGGCCTTAGTGCCACATTGTGCCTTGTCTCGCGTCACTAACTGGATCACTGCAGCAATCACACTTGAGAGATGTCTGTGTATCATGGCACCACTAAAGGTAGCAGCAACAAAAATATAGTTTTTTCATTTGTTTTTATTTTCCTAGATATTTTATATTCAGTCCTTACGTGTATCATTCATGGAAAGACGACCAAGGATAGTCTTATTTCTTAAAGGAGAAAATTTCCTGGCAGCGTACAGAGGGGATATAGTAACATGGAGAATGATTAATACAGTAACGATATATATATATATATTGGTTCCAGATAACTTTTAATCAGAAGAGGATAAATAATTTATTTTCTTTCCTTTCCCTTTGGTATTCGTTCTTTCTTTCTTTCTTTTTTTTTCTCTCTTTCTCTTTCTATCGTTCAGTCTTTCTTTCTTTTTTTCTCTCTTACCCATTGAAAAGTAAGTAAAAAGTATGCTTGTTACTAATATGTGCCCCTTATGATTATGCGGTATAGCAGTGTATACAGATTACTCATTCAGGTCCTACTTTTCATTAAGATCTTGAAATATCATGTGTACAATATTAACTATCTTTTTGTAATATGTCTTTGTTCTCGTTCACATACCGTGTATTGCAATCGCTCTGCATGTCTGAAACAATTTTGCTATCTGGGGTGACGATTGTCACTTCTGTTTTAAAGATGCTGCCAGTTGTCAAATTTTGTAAATGTCAGAATCTTTCCCTACTTTTATTTTCCTTGTTGGTGTTGTTTCACGTACACCGCGAAATGACTTCTTAGTAATAATGTCTACAATTTTCCTGTACAGCCTGATAATGCTTCACATCTTAATCTACCACTTTTTCAAACATGTCTTCGCAGTTTGTATCTGTATTTCCATTGAGTTTTCCGCGCAGCTGTACGCATCGGTATGCAATAAACAAGCGACTAGTGATTAGCATAGGTGAATATAATTATATAAAACAAAGAAGTACATTTCTATGTCATTAAGGCATATTGGGAATAATGTGTTGACTCCGTATTTCCAGGATCTTCGGCACAGGAAAATATGATGTGGCCAATGTCACGCCTGGTCGGATTTACTTTCCCTGATTTCTTTGGTGCCCATTTTTAGATCGGACACTGGAGCCTTTTTGGTGTGTAACAAAAAATAAGAATCCCACTGTTGGGACGTGAACCCGGCACAACTGGATTAGTAAATCGAGCTCCTAACCACCCAGTTAAAGAGGTTACCCTAAAGGAATATGGACGTATGAACCTACATTTAGTGTTTCATTTAAAACTGCATTATTTTCATCTCATCTTATTTGGTGTTCAGCTTTAAAATACTTACAGTTGTTTTTACATTTGCCTATACATCGATTTGTTAAGTGATAACATTTTATTTATTGTTTGCAGGTAAAATATATTGTCACACCAAAGTTAACGACATGCATTATTGCTGGTGTTTACATAATCTTCACATCCAGTGCCGCACCAATGTACGTGGTAAACAGACTGGGCATGACATTCTCTACCAAGCAAAATAGAACCCTGATCGGTCTCATTTTTATGAAAGATAGAGAGTCCGTGGAGAAAATTGCATACATCGTGAACAATTGTTCTGTACCGTTGGTGGCATTTGCTATTATCGTCGCCTCTACGATAACTCTAACACTGGGACTACAAAGAGCATCAGAATGGAGACATAATTCTGTCCAGTCGCAGGATGACAGGGTTTACAACCGTAATCAGAGGGTTGGCAAGATGGTTGTGATGATATCCACTTTGTTCATTGTCTGCTTTATTCCTGTCAACATCATCATGGTAGCGGTGGGATTTGAACCCGAACTTTCCTACGGAGGCAGATATTTAAATATAGGGCTTATGCTGGCTGGACTTAGCTTTGTTCTAGAGTCTGTAAACTCTTCACTGAATATATTTATATACTATCACATGAGCAGCAAGTACAGGAATACTCTTCTGGATATATTTTTTCTCTTTAAGAGGGAACAGAAACTTCCTTCATTTTAAGGAGACTAAGAGTATATGATAATCACAATAATAATAGCAAAATAAAGAGTAGAATGATGCTGCTTACAACAATAATAACAAATCTAAAATAAACTTTAAAAGAAGTATAATACATAAATTTCGTGTGAGAGAATATAGATTTACTACCGTCGTTATGATCACTTTTCATCATCATCATCATCAACACTATCATCATTGTTGTAGTTTTCACAGGAAATGATCTTAAGCAGGACATATTATCGCAGTGATGGATGAAATGTATAAACTGAAAGGAAAGAAACAAGTAACAGTGCACGGTAGTTCGGTACTATTCACTTTTAATATTTGTTTGCATTTTTCACCTAAAGTTCGATAAAAATATAATACAATGAATTTGCTTGTAATGACTTATTCTGTGTATTGATTAAAGCATTATAATCTTCTTGTCAGTCATGGTTCACGGTGCAGAATCTAAATGTCTTTTGCCAGACAGAGCCATGGTGATAATCTCCGAAACAACACATTCAGTTCCGTTGACAGTAGCACATGAATGATTCGTGTATAAGAATATACAACTAAGTGTATGACTATATATGAAGCCACTGCGATAAAGCTGTAATAACAAAATGTTAAAAATACCCCCCAAAAAAGGTAAGAAGGGTTTTAACCACCACACACAGCTGTGACGTTTAATTTACCCGCTAATCATAGACAAACACACAGACGAAGAAGTAGGAAAAACAGATAAAATATAAAAACACGTTCCTGGCAATAAGATCTTTTAGGTCATGGGGCAACAAGGATTGAAGAACAACGGTTTGAGAAAAGTGCAAAATAGTAATAGAACGCTTAACTTGACTAGTAAATTCACGCAACGAATACACACACATATTATGTATAATATGTGCATATATGTATGTATGTGTGAGTGGTAGAGAGAGAGAGAGAGAGAGAGAGAATAACATGGATGACTTCAAGTATATGAGAGAAACGGTAATCTACCTGCAGTGATTCATTTACTCTGCTTTCAAAGCTGCTCCCAGTCAGTTTCAATTGTACATCGTGTAATCAGCTTCTTACCCAATCACATGACTCAGCCAATCCCAGGGACTGTATACTGTGACATGAAGAGCCGGTGGGCTACAATCCTTCTTGAGTGTACTGTTGTGCTATTGCATGACCGCTACATTAGTAATATGGTGTAGCACTCAGTAGCGTTACTGATCATACTTGGTCGTGCACGTGGGCTTGTAATTTCTACTCGTATTTACATCAGTAAATACTTCGTTCTCGACCAAATTCTTGTCTCCGAGTCTTTTGCTTTCTTTTTTTTTCATTGAAGTGTGTAGCAATATTATGTTCCCTACCACTTATCTTCTGGACATAACGACTAAATAATTGCAATTAACTTTTTATATGATTTTTATATTGCCTGTACGAGCGAAGAAAACATACATGAAGAAGTTATCAGAGACTTGAAAAACATCCAAAACAAAATAAATATATAAGAAACCACTTGTATACTTCATCTAGTCCTATGATGTTCTCTTGTCAATTCCTTTCTCCCTCGTCTAAATGTCACTTATTTATAAGGTCTAACCATACACCAACCACCGTGTTATTTTTACTGTTCTGAGGCCTCTTTGTTTCTTATGTGTACACTTCATTATTAGTGGAAGAACGAAAACGGCAACGTTAAAAAGACGTACTGAAAATGAAATGAAAAGACTGTGAGACACTGTTGACATTCACAAGATATGAAACTATACGAACCAAGTCAGGAAAACAACAAGTACCAAGTGAGTAAAACAGTAACTTCATTCTTTCATTTGCATGTCCCTTGCGGGACGTTGCCTCCCAAAGAGCACTCTTGTAGGCCTCTTGGTTGTGAGCAAGCTGGTCGCCTGCCGCAGATGCATCCATTTGCAGATCATCAACGATGTCTTGCAGTCATCTTCGCCTTGGTCTTTCTCTCTTTCTTTTTCCCATTATGTACCCTTCCAAGACTGTCTTCTCTCTTTAATCCTCTTTACTAGCCAGCTTTCTTCAATATTAAGCTCTGGTAGTATATATATATATATTTGTTCTTTTTTGTGTTTACGATATTTGAAGAACTCTTCTGTGGGTAGCATTAACATTCAAAGGCATTTATGTGTTTCTCAGTTGTTTTGTTAAGTGTCCAGGTCTCACAGACATATGATGCGATGGGAAAGATCCATGCCCTTAAAATCTTATTTTTGTGGTTCTGTCTGCTCCTCTCCACATAATCTTTTGTTGTTTTACTTTCTGTAGAGCGATAGATGTTATCCTTTTAATTTCCCTCATTGTATCTCCATTATTAGTTACTAGTGATCCAAGATATTCAAACATTTCTACTTCTTCCAGTTTTTCCTCATTGATACATATTTCAGCTGCCGTGTTTGTTTTGTCAGTTGTCATCAGTTTAGGTTTCCTAGCATTAAGATAGAGGTTTTGCTCTTCGCTGTTCTTACGGACTGACATAATTAGTTTTTCCATTCCTTTTTGTGTTGTGGACAGTAATACTGTGTCATCAGCATATCTAATCTCCGGTATTTCATAACCTCCAATTGTTATGGCATCGTAATATTCTTTGTCTACATCTTTTCTAACATTCTTCATTATATTTTCAGTATATAGTTAAATAATTAATTTGACAATATGCACCCCTGACAGACTCCTTGTTTTATATCAAACCAAATTGTTGTTTCACCATTTATTCTTACTGCTGCTTGTTGGTCTAGATACAGCAGTGATGTTAATTATATCAAACGTGTTGGAAATCCCATTTTTTCCATGATTTCCCAAAGTTTCTAGTGTTGTACACAATCAAATGCCTTTGAGTAGTCTATAAAGGATAAATATAGATTCACATTAAACTCTCTGCATTTCTCTATTATTAATCTTATATTCAATATATGATCTCTTGATCCTTTTTCTTGCCTAAAACCAGCTTGGATCATATTGACTTCTTCTTCTATTTTCTGTCGAAGTCTACCCATTACGATTTTTAACAGAATTTTACTGGCATGACAAATCAGGGCAACAGTTCTGTAGTTTGTGCATAATTTCAGGTTAACCTTTTTTTGGCTGTGGTATGAATCTTTTTACATAGTACATGATAGATTATTCCGTTCCTCCTGATCTAATAAATTCAGCTGTTATCTCATTACATCCTGGTGATTTACCATATTTCAGATTCTTTACTGCCCATAAAACTTCTTATATTGTCGGTTCGGCTTCTTTCTCCTCCAATAATAATTCACACTGTTGATTTCTGCTTCCACAGTCAGTTGTTTCTTACATTCCTCTGCAATATTCCTTTCATCTTTCTATAATTTCCTCTTTCTCTGTCAGGGTATGCCCCATCTCATCACAAATTACATTTAGCTTAGATATGACATTTCTCGTCAATGTCTTCATTTATTTTAAACATTTCACTATCTCTTACAGACTTTTGATGTTCTTCTACTCTTTCACAACAATCTTGTATGTATTGGTTTTTGTCTTTTCTTATGTTTCTTCGTACCTCTTCTGTTAAAGTTGTATATTCCTCTTTGTTGTTGTTTTTCAGTTTCCATTGCGTCTTGATTTCTCTACGTTGTTTTATCAGTTCCAGTGTACTTGGTGTAATCCATCCACTCTTTTGTGTTTTCTTGACTGGAACCATGTCTTTAGCTGATGCTATTAAGATATATGTGGCCCGTGTAGCCAATTCATCTGGTGTCATCTTCTCCTTTACAGCCATCAAGATTTCGAAACGGTTCTTCACTTCTATACCGTATTGTTCTGGTATTTTTGAAAGATCAAAGCGGAGTGGTCTTGATCCCGTAACTGTCTTTTTATCTTTATCTTCATGTCTGGTATTAATAACTCATGGCCCGTGTCACAATCACCACCTTATAAAGTTTTTGCTGATGTTATACTTGACCTCCACCTTCTCTGCACTAAAATTTAATCTATTTGATTCCTGGTTTTCCCATCAGGTGATGTCCATGTGTAAAGTCTTCTTGGATGTTGTTTAAAAAGTGTGTTCGCGAACATTAGCTCATTTTCCATGAAAAAAGCCGTTAGATTGTCACCAACCTCATTTCTATGTCCTATGCTAAATTTCCCTACAACATGTCCTTCATCATCTGTTCTTTCTGTACCAATCTTTGCATTAAAATCGCCCATTATTAATACAATATAATTTTTCCGTTCCTGGTCTATTGTCGTTTGTAGTGTGTTATAAAAGTCTTCTACTTCCTCTTCTTCTGCTGCTGATGTAGGTGCATGTATCTGGATGATTGTTACATTTCTAGGAATGCCCTTAAGTCTGATTGTTAGTATTCTATCACTTACTGGATTGTAGCCTAGTAATGATTTTGATGTTGATTTGTGCAAGTAAAAAGCCAATCCATTCTTTCCTCCTACTTCTCCACCAGAGTATATAAAGCTATTATCATTCTCGCTCTTAAAGTGTCCTAATCCTTTCCATCGATGTTCGTAGATTCCCAAAATGTGTATCCCCGTTCTTTTCATCTCGTCACTTATTACTTGATATTTTCCCTCATACATACTTCTTACATTCCATTTTCCTACTCTTATTTTTCTTTTTTGTTTGATGCAGGGGTTTTCCTTGGTAACACCGTCAGGATTTTGTCCGCCGTCACAATTACTAGTACTGACCTCTGTCTCACACTCTTACCCAGTGTTAAAATTAGATCTATCTGGCCTGGGGGCCTCACCACCAGATCTTTTTTGCTTTCCATGTTGCTGTTCACAATCAATGATATCAATGATATAATCACAATCACCGATATCAGACACAAAACAGTAAGTACCATGTCAATAAAACAGTGCGCACCAAGTGAGTACAACATTAAATACCAAGTGAGTAGAACAGTAAGGTATTTAGGCCTAAGTGAGAGATCATTCACTCACTCTCTCTCTCTCTCTCTCAGCAGATATGATTAAATGCACTTGTATATTCGAATAATGCTGTAGCCAAGGATGCATGGGTAGGAACACTTATATCACTGTTACTTCCTGTGAAATGATCCATATCAGTGTGTATGCAAGATTTCGCTTTCTTCTAGTCATATCAGATACCCCACGTGACCTAATTATCCATGCATGTGGGATACTTTCACCTTGTGAACCCTGGGAAGAAGTAACCGTTGATAATATAAGAAGCTCTACACAGTTATGTATCACATGACACCAAATGATAAATAACATTGAACTGAATAAACAAAGGACTGCACGTCCTGTCATGAACTGAGACAAATGAGGGTTAACTTTGAGGCATAGATAGAGTGGACACATTTTTTTTATCCTCTCGCCGTCCTTTAAAAGTTAAAACATAACATGGAATAGACACCGGTGACTGATGGACATTTTACCAATGACAGCCAGAAAAAGAGTATGCTCGATAGTATTAGTGGATAACCACACATTAAATCTTATAGGAAACAAAAATTAGCGAAAACAAATTGTAAGCCATCCTTGTCAGACACAAAATCTACTGATAAGGTCATTCATATCAGTCTCATAACCTACTGACAAGGCCATTCATAATAGACTCAAAACCTACTTGACAAGGCCATTTTTATCAGAATCCGAACATACTTGACAATCAGCAACACAATGACCTGCACAGCGTCCATGTTTCTCAGCTGAACGAAGATCAGCAACCAGCTAAACAAAAACACGGTGTAACCATATCTTCTTCTTCTTCGTCTTCGTACGCACACTGGCGATGATGCGTGGTACCCTGATTTTTGCGATGCGCCTCTTGGCCAGGTACCTCCGACTTCAGCACCTTCCCTTGCCATGGCAGATGATGGTATTGCTGGAACTGCCATGAAGACAGTGGTGTATGCTGATCTGGCCAAAAGTTAGTTTTCCGGCCTCTTGTGGCTGCACTTAAAAGCCCCTTCTCCACGGCAGATCCAGCATGGAACGCTGACTGTCCAGACAGTTTTGAGACAGTTCCACAGAGATTTTGGGATGAGGAATCTGATAAGTGCCTTAAAGATATCCATTCCTCGTCATCCATAGTCTGCTGGCTCTGTTTTGTTTACATTATTGTGATACCTATTGATGTAAAGACCCATAGACTTGTCACGTCCTGGATTCATTGGTTTCACACCAGATTTTCCTCACCCTGGCGGCAATCACCATGATCCTATCATTCCTCCAATCTGACAGTACATTTTACACAAATAAGAATCACAATTAATCTTGATTGCTACAGGTTTCTGGGCTACAGAAGTAGGTCAGAGTTTTTAAGCAAACAGATCTATGTTCCCTGTCTCACAAAGACTATGTTAAGATACGTGTGTTCTTAACACAGTTGTTGGGGGGGAAGGAAGGGTGAACTTCTTTAAAATTATGATGTGTTCAATTGAACGAAGGAACGAACGAAAGAAGAAGCATACTCTCAGACCTGTATAATATTTTTCCCTTCATCATATAACTTTCACTCACTTACAATCGTTCAGCATTTTTTAATGAACATAATAAGCATGAAATGCAATCAAAAGAATACAAAATAAACACTGTCCAAAAAAGAAACGCAACACTACTGAAGTCGTAATGACACCAAATGTGTATCAACATTTTATTTTACGGAATTAATGTTTCAATCTTGGCATAAAGAAAATGTAAGACTTTTACAGTAAAATGATGTTCAATAAAAATTGTTTAGGACTTTTTTCTCAGGCCTCAGTTTCAGTAAGGTGTATGGCTTCCTCTGCTCTGTATCAGAGAACGACATCTCCTTGACATGAGTCCGATTAGCCGTTGGATCTGTTGTTGTGGGATGACTGCCCACTCTTCCCGCAGTGCAAGAGACAACTGTCGGAGATTGGTTAGTGCCACGTCTCGCTGGCGGACTTGAATGTTGAGTTCATCGCATAAGTGTTCTATTGGGTTCATGTCTGATGAGATAGATGGCCTCATAATGGTCTGGACATTATTGTCAGCGAGGAACGTGGTGGTGAGTTGTGCCACATGAGGTCGAGCGTTATCCTGCTGAAAAATCGACCCTGGTGCAGCCAGAATTGGAAGGACTTGAGGACGAAGAATTTCAGTGAAGTATCCTTGGGCATTTTGACGTCATTCAGTTTGCACCAGGTAATTTCGTCCCATAAAGTTGATTGTCCCACTCACCTGTACACCTCCACCATCATTTGGAGGAATCTCATCCACGCAGTTCTGGGAGTAGCGCTCATGGACTCTTCTCCGTCTATCGTGTCGTTGGAGCTGAAAGAATGATTCATCACTAAACCAAACATTTCTCAAATCATTCACAACGGTCCATTGATAATGCTGGTTCGCCCACTGCAGTCGGTTTTGGCGATGACGATCCGTAAGAACAGGACGTATGTAGGGTTTTTGGCCAAAGTCTTGCAGCAGGTTACTGACATTTTTATTGAAATTCGACGATCTGCTGTCATCGACTGGACTGTTGAGAACGAGGCTGCAAATAGACTCCAGAGGTGACGCAGCCGTATGAAGCGGTCTTTGGCAGAAGATGTGACTATGGGTCTTCCACTGCGCGGCCGGTCTACAGCTGAGCCAGTTTCTTGAAATCGTCAACAGAAGCGACTAATGTTGTTTTTAACGACATTAAATTGTCTGGCCACTACACTTTGTGACTGTCCAGTCTGTAAACGTCCAGTGATTATGATTATTGTTCTGTAGTGAGATGAGCCATAACTGCCCATTGAATTTGCAAATGAATTGATTCGAGGAGCGTCAATCTTTTATAGGTATTCAACAACATGGTCAGTGAGTTTTGAGTTCAGTAAGTTTCACGGGATTCTCGTGAACCTGCCATGTGCTATTGTCAAAAACGCTGTTTTGACTAGTGTCGCTTTTCCATGCTCATTAACCATCCGCTGAGTACAATTCAGTTCAGCACGTGAAGCTGATGTCCAAGTTAATGTTTCAGCATTTTACCCTTGTCTGATCAGCAAACATCAGTTTAAATCGCAACATTGTTTTGTTGCGTTTCTTGTTTTGAACAGTGTAATAAACTATCTCTTCTCCATATACTCCACACTTTCATTATGTAACTACATGAAATAAATTTCTCACAGTCAAACTATATATATATATATATATATATATATATATATATATATATATATATATATATATAATATATATATATATATATATATATATATAGGCAGTATAAAAAATACAACAATCAACCCATACTTTATATGATTTTAGACTTTGAGTGTATATATATATATATATATCCTTTCCTCGCCTTTAAACATCACAAAGGGCTCATAAGGTAGTTCCCAATGTTTCCTGTCATCGGCGTCCTTTTCAACCTCATCAAGGGATTTTATGCTTGTTAATTTAGCCACTTATAACAATGCCTCTTTAGAGTTTAACGTGGTCTGCCTTTTTTTCTTTGGCCTGTTGTGTTCCACTTGATAGCTTGTTTTGGGATTCTCTGATCATTTCTTCTCATCATGTGACCAAGATATGTCCATCTCCTTTTCCTGATCACCCATGAAACTGGTTGTTGTTTAGTCATCTGCCTTATCTCCGCATTGTTTTTGAATTCGTTCCACGTGATGCCGAGTATTTTCCGTAGGCATGTGTTTTCAAAAGAGTCTAATTTGTTGTTTATTTCTTTAGTTGTTTTCCAGCTTTCACATGCATAAATGAGGGTGGATATTATATTTGAATTGAATAATCGTAACTTGGTTGTTGTGCTTTTGACATTTGAATGACATATGTTCTCAAGATTCGTGAATATCGATGCTGCTTTTGCAATTCTAATAATATTAACTTCCTTAATTTGTATATTTGTATAATATCTAGTGTGTAGGAAGAATAAAAGATGGAATGATGAAGGGCAGAATGTAAGACGGGCCTGCGTGCCCAATTCTTAACCCTTTGAAAATAAAGATTCATTCATTCATTCATTCACTCCTTTCTGGTTTCACCATCCTGGTCTATATAGCTGCCAGGGAATGCAAATTGACCTACTTCTTTAATATCTGTCTCTTCTACCTGTATTTTTCTTTTTTGATTAACGGAACTTTTCATTATTTTTTATTTATCCTTGTTAATTTCAATTCCTGTTTTGGTAGCCAGTAAAGACAGAATATTTGTTTCTTCTTGTATGGAATTCACATTATTACTGATAAGTGTTATGTTATCAGCAAAATCAAGATCTTCTAGCTGCGCCCATGTACCCAGTCAATACCAACATTTTTTTCATTTTGAAGTATATTGTAATTCCATAAAGCACAGGAGACGGTATACATCCGTGTTTCACGCATGTTTCAATCTGGAATCATTCACTCATCCCTTCTTCTGTTTTGACTTCACGATGATGTTGACGGTTTTAGATGATATTCCATATAGACTTAAAATTCTCCACAATGAATTTCTGTGTATGCTATCAAATGCCTTTTTAATGTCTGTGAAGTTCAGTATTAATGGTTTCTGCTTTTCAATATGTTCTTCATGTATTATTCTTAGAGTAAAGATCTGGTTGAGACAGATCCCTTTTCGAAATTCTGCTAGTTCTTCTCTCATTGCAGTATCCACTATATATTTAAGTCTATTCAAAATGACCTTGCAAAATACTTTTGACACAACTGATATTAAGGTTACGCCTCTCCAATTAAACGCAAGTACATGCAATTTCATATATTCTCACACGAATGCAAGTACGCACACATGTACACACATTAAGATATGCATACATCATCATCATTATCATCATGTGCCGTGCCGACTGGCGTTGGCTATTATGCTTCTCCAGAGTACGCGATCCTTCATGCAAGCCATCAGCTCAGTTGGTGATCTCCTCTCACACCATCCCGTCAGACTGTCCAGTATCATTTCTCTTGGTCTTCCTCTTGATCTTCTTCCTTCTATTTTTCCTGTTGTTATAATATTTTCAATGCCCCCTCTTCTCATTGCATGTCCTATGAAAGTACATTGTCTCTCTCTTATCTTTTTGTCAAGGTTTTTTGTCTCTCCAGCTCTTGTCCTACATTCTTCATTAGTTATTTTTGCTGTCCAGGGGATTCGCAACATTCTTCTAATAAACCATATTTCTGCTGCTTCCAATGATTTTTGTGCAGACTTGCCTATTGTCCATGATTCACATAAACATATTCTGTCATATATATGCACGTACACATGTATCTGTATATGTATATATACGCATATATAGTTATATATTTAATTGTATACATATATACTCATGTTTGTAATACACATACACACTTAAACATGTATGTGTATGCTAACACATACACACAAGTACATGTATAGACATATGTATATATGTTAAGGGTACATAGTTAATCTCAAACAGATACTGAGAAAGTCTGAAGTTATAAGACATGAATATTACTTCTAAGTTTTACTAGAACACGGTGCTTGACAGTGCAATAACCTAAACGAAGCACAAGGATCAATGAGCAACGCGCATTCTCGCTTTTAAAACTTGACAATTAATTAACAAGAAGTAAGATAAAAACTGGCGTTCTGACAGTACTCGGAGTCAAAGATCAGAAATTTCTAGAGCCACAGATATGTCGATGTAATTTAACAGCAGTATATCTTATATCTTATATCCTTCCCGTGCCGTTAAACGTCATATAGGGCTCGCAAAGTAGTTCGCCAATTTTTCCTGTCTTCAGCGAGTCTTTCAACCTCATCAAAGGATGTTATGCCTGTTAACTTGGCCTCTCTTAATAATGTCCTCTTCAGATTTTCACGCGGTCTGCCCCTTTTTCTTCGGCCTGTTGTGTTCCACTTGATAGCTTGTTTTGGGATTCTCTGATCATTTCTTCTCATCAAGTGACCAACATATGTCCATCTCCTTTCCTGATCACCCATGAGACTGGTTGTTGTTCAGTCATCTGTCTTATCTCTGCATTGTTCTTGAATTCATTCCACTTGATGCCGAGTATTTTCCTTAGGCATTTGTTTTCAAAACAGTCTAATTTCTTTTCTATTTCTTTAGTTGTTTTCCAGCTTTCGCATGCATAAATGAAGGTGGATATTACATTTGAATTGAATAGTCTTAACTTGGTTTTTGTGCTTATAACTTTTGAATTCCATATGTTCTCAAGATTCTTGAAGATTGATGCTGCTTTTGCAATTCTGATCCTAACTTCCTTTCTAGTGTCACCATCCTGGTCTATGTAGCTGCCAAGGTATGCAAATTGATTGACTTCTTCAATATCTGTCCCTTCTATGTGTATTTTTCCATTTTGATTGATGGGAATTTTCATTATTTTTGTTTTGTCCTTGTTAATTTCAAGTCCTATTTTGCTAGCCAGTGAAGACAGGCTATCTGTTTTTTCTTGCATTATTACTGATAAGAGTTATGTCATCAGCAAAATCAAGATCTTGTAGTTGGGTCCCATGTACCCAGTCAATACCTGTGTTACCTGTGCAGCATTTTTTCATTATGAAGTCTATTGTAATCCCAAAAAGTAAAGGAGACAGTATACATCCTTGTTTCACTCCTGTTTCAATCTGGAACCATTCACTCATCCCTTCTTCTGTCTTGACTGCACAGCCATATCCATTGTATAAGTCCTTAATGATGTTGACAATTTTAGATGGTATTCCATATAGACTTAAAATTCTCCATAATGAATCTCTGTGTATGCTATCAAATGCCTTTTTAAAATCTATGAAGTTCAGTATTAATGGTTTCTGCTTTTCAATATGTTCTTCAAGTATTATTCTTAGAGTAAAGATCTGGTCGAGACAGTTTCTCCCTTTTCGAAATCCTGCTTGTTCTTCTCTCATTGCAGTATCCACTATATCTTTGAGTCTATTCAAAATGACCTTGCAAAATACTTACAGCAGTATATGCAGTATATGCAATATATAAATTAGGACAAAAGTAGGAACAGTTTATTATTTAACGAATACAAAGTTGTGACGTTTCAGCGTGAGCCTTAATCATACAAAAACATACAGGACGAAGAAATAGAGATAAAGTATAGGTATATTGAAAGAACAAAAGAGAGGACGTCCAAAAGCGTTTCTCGCAGTGAAAATTTAGCAGAAGAATCAGAGAGAGGAGACGAAGTATAGGATCACAAAAAAATGTTAATAACAAAAGATCAGAAAATTAATCAAGAAAAATAATTAGATTTATTTTAGACAGCTTTCAAATAATTTTTGGTTTGCGCAATCAACGTAAACAAGAAGTCAATACGGGTCACGGCGAAACTTCACGACTTTTTATTCGTTAAATAATAAAGATGTTCTTATTGTTTTTTCTATAGCTTATATATTTTGATATCACAACCTGCAGTGTTTTGTGTATAGCTGTATACGTACATACCATTTACAATATTTGAAATAAGACATTTTTAGACACAAGGATTGCAAAACTTCCTATGTTCTTCCTATGTTAAAAATACATTCAGATCCCATACACATGTATGCTGTAAACGACTATATGCACAATATTCAATACTTTAATTCTTCTGCTCAGACCTTCTGTAAATGTGTTTTTGCTGTTTTCTACTTTTTAAAAAAAATGGAATACATCACTAAAACGCCATACAACCCCATTGTTAACGATTGTAACTAGGACAGACTAAATGAACTCGTTATACAAATGCACTTAGTATGTAAGAAAGCTTGACGTATGTCCTTTAATCGAAACGTTGACAATTACTGGAAAACTATAGAGAAAGAAAGACAAATAGAGACGGCAAGAATAATATCTTAAAGGCCTGATCAAATTATGTTATGCAAGAGATAAACCACCCGTTTGGTTAGAAATATAAAAGGACCGCACGTAATGGACACGCACGATTACCAAGGCCTGTCCACATGCGACAAAATGACTAAGTATAATAATATCTTATTCTCTTTTAATGTACAGGATTTGGTGGTGAAAAGATCCCAGCTCTTCTTCATGGGACTCTAGAAAGCTTGAAGGTTAACGATTATGCCAGAGCATCAATCATTTGTAATTTCGTGAAGAGTAAAACATAAGTAGCGGATTCTACAGCGCACTATAATTTCTACTGTATCTGTTTAAAAGTATTATCTGGAGCGTCTTTTTATCGCTTGTTATTTCTGTTTATTTTCAAATCGATGACGCGGTATACATTTTGAGGATTAAAAAAGAGAAGTTAATAATATAATGTAGCAAAGTAAAACATCAGACTGAAGTAGCCATCGGTTTCAGTATTGATAAATAGTTATATACAGTATTAAACAAATCGCTTATCATTTAAAAAGATTCAAGGCTTGACGTAGATAATGTTAGATTAGAGACTGAATTTTTAAGAGATAAGACCTTTATCATATGTGATTAACGTGGGGTCTTATTTAAAGCACATAAGATTAAACAAAATCTATTTCCATATAAGACATGTGATTTGTCTACTTTTGGCTTGTTATATGTGATATTTTGACATTTGAAACATATATTTTTTTTCTCTGGATTAATGCATCGAGATTTAAGAAACGCATATAATACAAACTGCACATCCTCTTTATATTCTGTGAAATGTTGTATTGAACTGACATCGGATAAATGCTCTAAATATAACATTAAGTAGTTTTTAAAGCATAAAATACATAATGTTACAGGACCCTAGTAACCATTAATGTTAAAAAACATCTATATATGGCTGCATAAATGTATAATATGTCGCCAGCATCAAAGAAAATATTTCTACATTATATTTAAATCACAGTAACAAAACGCAACATCGGTTACATCATGTTTCAAACTCTCTAATGTGATATCATATCACAAACGATATATAAAGTTAGTAATGCGCAAACACTTCAAATGCATTTCTATTTCTGTCTCTGATGTTTCTTCCAGTCAAAGCCGTTCTACTGTCTCATCATGTTTTTCTTTAATATGAATGATCGCGAGTAGTCAGTTTAATTGTCTTCCCATTTTCTTCTAACCATATTCTCATTTTTTCTAATAATATCACTGCTACTTCACAGTTTTGTAAATAAAATAAAAGACGGATTCTAAAACAAGCATATAACATTTTGAAAGCAGTGAAGACAGAATTATAGAAACTTCACATCTTATCTTATATCTTATATCCTTCCCGTGCCGTTAGACGTCACATAGGGCTCGCAAAGTAGTTCGCCTATTTTTCCTGTCTTCAGCGAGTCTTTCAACCTCAACAAAGGATTTTATGCCTGTTAACTTGGCCTCTCTTAATAATGTTCTCTTCAGAGTTTCACGCGGTCTGCCCCTTTTTCTTCGGCCTGTTGTGTTCCACTTGATAGCTTGTTTTGGGATTCTCTGATCATTTCTTCTCATCAAGTGGCCAACATATGTCCATCTCCTTTTCCTGATCACCCGTGAGACTGGTTGTTGTTCAGTCATCTGTCTTATCTCTGCATTGTTCTTGAATTCATTCCACTTGATGCCGAGTATTTTCCTTAGGCATTTGTTTTCAAAAGAGTCTAATTTCTTTTCTATTTCTTTAGTTGTTTTCCAGCTTTCGCATGCATAAATGAGGGTGGATATAACATTTGAATTGAATAGTCTTAACTTGGTTTTTGTGCTTATAACTTTTGAATTCCATATGTTCTCAAGATTCTTGAAGATTGATGCTGCTTTTGCAATTCTGATCCTAACTTCCTTTCTAGTGTCACCATCCTGGTCTATGTAGCTGCCAAGGTATGCAAATTGATTGACTTCTTCAATATCTGTCCCTTCTATGTGTATTTTTCCATTTTGATTGATGGGAATTTTCATTATTTTTGTTTTGTCCTTGTTAATTCCAAGTCCTATTTTGCTAGCCAGTGAAGACAGGCTATCTGTTTTTTCTTGCATGGAATTCACATTATTACTGATAAGAGTTATGTCATCAGCAAAATCAAGATCTTCTAGTTGGGTCCCATGTACCCAGTCAATACCTGTGTTACCTGTGCAGCATTTTTTCATTATGAAGTCTATTGTAATCCCAACAAGTAAAGGACACAGTATACATCCTTGTTTCACGCCTGTTTCAATCTGGAACCATTCACTCATCCCTTCTTCTGTCTTGACTGCACAACCATATCCATTGTATAAGTCCTTAATGATGTTGACAATTTTAGATGGTATTCCATATAGACATAAAATTCTCCATAATGAATCTCTGTGTATGCTATCAAATGCCTTTTAAAATCTATGAAATTCAGTATTAATGGTTTCTGCTTTTCAATATGTTCTTCAAGTATTATTCTGAGAGTAAAGATCTGGTCGAGACAGCTTCTCCCTTTTCGAAATCTTGCTTGTTCTTCTCTCATTGCAGTATCCACTATATCTTTGAGTCTATTCAAAATGACCTTGCAAAATACTTTTGACACAACTGATATTAAGGTTACTCCTCTCAAGTTTTACAGTCACTAAGTTTGCCCTTTTTTGGTATTTTAACAATGATTCCCTTCTTCCAATTAGAAGGGACCTTTTCTTCTTTCCAAATCTTGTTAAACATTCTTTGTAGTTGTCTCATGTTGTCACTATTGATAGCTTTTAGCATCTCGGCTGTTATTTCATCTTCACCTGCAGCTTTGTTGTTAGCCATTAAATTCACTGCTGTTCCAATTTCATGCAATTTAATTTCATCTATTGACATTTAGTTGTGGGGCTGGTAAGTCAGTTTCAAGGTTTAACAATTCTTTTGGGTGTGGTCGATTGAGTATTTCTTGGAAGTGTTCAGCCCATCTTTGCTTCTGGTCTTTATTTGATGTTAATAGTGTTCCAGTTTTGGTAAGGATTGGTCTTTCTTTAGATGTAATAGTACCTGTTAGCCTCTTTTGTATGTTATATAAAGTTTTGCTGTCTCCTGTTTTTGCTGCTTTTTCTGCCTCTTTCGCCATATTGTCTATGTATTCTCTTTTATCCCTTCTAGCTAAACTTTTTACTTTCTTGTCTATGTCTTTGTATTTTGCTTTTGCCGAATCTCTTTCATGATCTGCTTTTGCATTCAACATGTTTAATTTGACTTCTCGTCTTTCATGTATATACTTCCATGTTTTATCTGATATCCATGCTTTTCTATTTGGTTTTTCCAATCCAGCGCTTACTTTTGCTGCTGTGATTATGGCTGTGCTGTAAGAATTCCATAACTCATCTATACCTATCTCCTCAACTTCACTGGGTGTTTTGGAATGATTGGCAAGTTCCTGATTGAAATTAATGTTAGTATTTTCTTCTTGTAGGCTGTGGATGTTTATCTTTCTGTGTACTGATTTCTTGTGTTGACTTTTCAATTTTAGTTTTATTTTCCCTATGCACAGGTTGTGATCACTGTTGACATCTGCACCCCTATAAGCCCTTACATCCATGAGAGATGTTCTGTATTGCTTTCTAATACAAAAATGGTCTATCTGGTTTCTAGTTCTATCATCTGGAGATATCCACGTTGTTTTATGTATCTCTTTGTGTGGGAATATTGACATAGACACATTTCAAAATAGACACATTTCTTCACATAGACATTTCAAAATAGCCTGAAAGTGGTGTATTAAAGTGTATAAACAAAACCATATGGTAAAAGTCAACGTAGTATAGTGTAGAATACGACTTGAATGATTAAGTTTACAAAATAGAACGCTTTGATGTATACACGTTATGCTGTGCACAAACTGCAAATATTATGGAACAATGTCCAGAACTTTAATGGTAATTTAATAGATTTGATTGATTCATACCAATGCCGAACAAGGGCAACTTGAAATTATGCACAAATTACAGAAGCCTTGACCTGATTAGTCAAGCCAGTAACATTCTGTTAAAAATCATAATAGGTAGGCTTTGTAAGAAAATAGAAAAGTCAATATGGTCCAAGCTGGATTTAGATATAGAAGAGGAACAAGAGATTATAAATTCAATATAAGATTAATAATAGAGAAATGCAGAGAGTTTAATGTGGATCTATATTTATCTTTTATAGACTACTAAAAAGCGTTTGAATGTGTACAACATCGGAAACTTTGGAAAATAATGGGAAAAAGTGGATTTCCAACATATTTTATTCAATTAGTATCACACATTACCCGTGTGGTACCCGGGATCTGCAAAGAATAGGACCACTGTACCCTACCATGCATGATCGTAAAAGGCGACTAAGGAGGGTTCAGCATAGGGCCAGCAACCCTATCTGGTAAAAAACTATCAGACTGCTACAGAAACAGAAGCAAGGGAAAAAGCAAATGCAGGTGGAAGGAGAAATGCGTATCAGGAAACTGAGCCCATGAAGGTTGTGGATGAAAACCAGCCACTGGAAGGCCCCAGCCCGACTGCAGACCTCCTGGAACCTAAACAAAAGATGCACATAGGGAGCTGGAATGTAAGAACATTAAACCAGACTGGAAAACTAGCACAAACCATCAAGGAAATGCACAGATACAAACTAGACATACTAGGAATACAAGAAGCAAGATGGACAGGACAAGGCAGAAGGAAATTAACAACACAGCACACAGAAGATACAATAATATGGTCAGGTAAAGAAGATCTTCATGAAGGAGGAGTAGCATTGATTATAACAAAAGAAGCATCAAGAGCATTGCTGAAATGGACCCCAATAAAAGAGAGATTATTATATGCACGGTTCAACTCAAGATTCACGAAACTGTCTATTATAGTTTGTTATGCACCAACAGAAGCAGCTGAAGAGGAATTAAAAGAAGATTTTTACAACAGCCTCCAAGCCACAGTAGAAACAATACCCAAGCATGATATGCTACTCATCTTGGGCGACTTCAATGCAAAAGTAGGTGAAGGAAATGAAGATAGAAGAAGAATCATGGGAAGAGAAGGAATCGGAGAAATAAATGAAAATGGAGAAAGACTGTGCAGTTTCTGTGAAGAAAACATGATGACCATCGGAGGGACAATTTTCCAACACAAAAACATCCATAAGGTGACTTGGAGGTCACCAGATAAAACCACAGAAAACCAAATCGATCACATACTAATAAACAACAAGTGGAAACGGTCACTACAAGATGTGCGAGCAAGGAAAGGAGCAGATATAGGAAGTGATCACAACCTTCTGGTAGCAAAAATAAAACTAAAATTAAGGAAAGCCAGAGTCGGAGAACACAGAAAGATACATTTTGATACAAGAAAACTGATAGACCAGCAAACAAGAAATGAATTCTCAATAATACTTAAGAACCGCTTCAGTGTCCTACAAGACGAAGCAGAAATGTCCATATTAGAGTTCAATAAAACACTACAGGAAACAGCAAAAGAGGTGCTGGGATATCGGAAAAGGAGAAAAGAGGAATGGATAAGTGAGACCACATGGGAAAAGATAGAGCAAAGAAAAGAAATCAAGAAAAAATTACTGAACACCAAATCACAACGGCTTAAAGAACGAGTTTTAAGTAATTATGCACAAAAAGACAAAGAAGTGAAGGAATCATGCCGTCAAGATAAACGTCAGTATTATGACAACTTAGCAGAGACAGCAGAGAAAGCAGCATATACAAATGACATGAAAACCATATATAAAATCACAAAGCAGATGACAGGTAACTTCAATACAAGATGTGAAAGTGCAGTAAGAACACAAAATGGACAACTGGTCAGTGGAGAAAGAGAAAAAATTGAAAGATGGAGGGAACACTTTAACACCCTACTAAACAGAACACAAGCAGCACAAGCAATAGATATACCTGAAGCAAAAGCGGAACTAAACATCAATACAGGACCAATAACAATAAATGAAGTAAAAGAGGCGATAAAGATGCTAAAATCAGACAGGGCACCAGGTGAAGATGAAGTGACTGCTGAGATGTTGAAAGTAGAAGAAACAGAAACACCAAAACAACTTTGCCGGATATTACAACAAATTTGGGATTTAGAAAAAGCCCCAGAGGAGTGGAAAACTGGTCTTATAGTAAAACTACCAAAGAAGGGTGACCTCAGAGATTGCGGGAACTGGAGAGGCATTACCCTACTGCCACTCACTAGTAAAGTATTTTGCAGAATAATCATCAACAGAATTGTACCAACACTTGAGGAAAAACTTCGGAAAGAGCAGGCAGGATTTAGGAAAGGAAGATCATGCATAGACCATATATTTGTACTTAGACAAATATTAGAACATTCAAATGAATGGCATAGCACAACATATGCATTATTCATAGATTTTGAGAAAGCCTTTGACAGTGTCAACAGAGATGCACTGTGGAAAATCCTAAGATGGCATGGCCTCCCCCATAAAATAGTAAATGTAATCAAAGTCCTATACGAGGGTTTTCAGTGCAAAGTTATCTGTGGAGAACATACCTCCAGCAGCTTTAGGGTACAAACAGGAGTGAAACAGGGATGTGTACTATCACCAACATTATTTATCTTGGCAGTAGACTGGTTAATGAAGGAGGCAACATCAGACAAACGCAGAGGATTACAATGGACCCTTAACACAGTGCTGGAGGACCTTGACTTTGCGGACGACATTTGTCTATTATCAAGCAGTCACAAAGATATGCAAGATAAAATAAACAAGTTAACCCAGAATGCAAACAACATAGGACTAAAGATCAACGTAGGAAAGACAAAGTTAATGAAGCAAAATGTGAACAACAGAAATGTACTCAGAGTAGATAACAAGTTAGTGGAGGAGGTCAACGAATTTGTATACCTTGGCAGCAGAGTAGTAGAAAATGGAGACAGCACAGAGGACATCAACAGCAGACTTACTAGAGCAAACCAGGCTTTTGCAATGCTACAGAATATATGGAAATCAAATAAACTAAGCATAAATATGAAAATCAGGATATTTAAGAGTAATGTTCTAAGTGTACTACTCTATGGAAGTGAATGCTGGAAAATCACCAAAACCATAGAAAACAAGTTGAATTCTTTCCAGACTAAATGTTTACGTAGAATTAACAAAATATTTTGGCCAAACACCATAAGAAATAACATCTTATTGGCAGAAATGCAGATGAAACCACTGACAACAATTATTGAGGAAAGACGCTGGCGATGGTTGGAACATGTGCTCCGAATGACTGACAACTCACTACCAAAAATAGCACTAAGATGGACACCACAGGGGAGCAGAAGTAAGGGTAGACCAAAAGAGAACATGGAGAAGAACAACAGAAAGGATGTTGAGCAATAGAGGGCTCACCTGGGCAAGAGCAGAAAAAAAGGCGAAAGACAGGCATTTGTGGAAAACCCTTGCGGAAGCCCCATGTGCCCTGGGCACTTAAGGTTCAGAGAGAGAGAGAGAGAGATCACACATGGATCCAGACCAGCAGACAGCAGTAAGAATAAATGGTGAAACAATAACTTGGTTTGACATAAAGCAATGGGTCCATCACGAGTGCATATTGTCGCCTTACTTATGTAACTTGTATACTGAAAATTTAATAAGCAATGTTAGAGAAGATGTAGACAAAGTAATTTATTATACCATAACAATTGGAGGTTATGAAATACCAGAGATCAGATATGCTGATGACACAGTATTACTGTCCTCTACACAACTATGGAACAACTAATTATGTCAGTCAGTAAGAATAGTGAAAAGCAAAACCTCTATCTTAATGCAGATAAAACTAAATCGATGACAACTGACATAGCAAATAAGGCAGCTGAGGAAATATTGGACGGGGTGGAGAGTTTTGAATATCTTGGATCATTACTAACTAATAATGGAGATACAATGAGGGCAATTAAAAGGATGACATATATCGCTCTTCAGAAAGTAAAACAACTAAAGAATCTGTGGAGAGGAACAGACAGAACTACAAAAATAAGATTTTTAAGGGCATACGTCTTTCCCATGTTAACATATGACTGTGAAACATGGACACTTAAAACAGCTGAGAAACACATAATTGCCTTTGAATGTAAATGGTACAGAATTGTTCTTTAAATATCATAGACACAAAAATAAGTATATCTATACTACAAGAACTTAATAATGACAACGGTGATTGGTTAGTAAAGAAGATTAGACAGACAAAACTTAAATATTTTGGATATATTAAACGTCATGTGAATTTAGAGAAAACAGTTTTGGAAGAGTACATATTGGGAAAAAGAAAGATAGGAAGACCAAGGCGAAGATGGCTGCAAGACATCGTTGATATTCTACAAATGGAATCTTGCAGCAGGGAATCTTGATCACAACTGAGAGGCCTACAGGAGAGCTGTTAGGGAGGCAAAGTTCCGCAAGTGACACGCAGATGACTGACTGACTGACTGGTTCACATTCTGAGTAAAACGCAACATAAAAAACACGTTATTATTATGCAATTAACTTTCTCTCAAGACTAATCTGTAATCAGATAAATTAAACATATTTCCATCTTCCATCTGCCAGTAATCTAGATTACATATAAATCTAGCTACATTCAAAGGGACAACATGGCACAAAGCAGTTCTGAACCGACATCGCGTCTTGATTTAATGGAAGAATCAAATCGTCCAGACCTGACAAAATCGTATTTTTTCTCGGTGTATATTAATGATGAAACTCTTTTGATTTTTTCGTGGACTGTATTAGGGGTTTTGTGCCAGATAATTGATGCCTTTGGTATTGTAGCAAACATCATCAATATAGCCTGCTTTATCAAGCAAGACTTCAAAGACTCAATCAACGTTAGTCTACTTGGTAAGAACGTTGTAAGACAGGTATTTTTTTTTAATTGCGTGTTTACACTAACTGCTGAAGAAATATTTTCTTATTTGTAATTTGTAAGAGAAAATATACGAGGCTGACGTATTTAAAGTTATGGTAAACAATACTTTTTCCATCACTTAAATTGTGATGTATGCTCTTTGTTGTTGCTTATGCTGCTGCTCATGTTGTTGTTGGTCTTGGTGCTGTAAGTCTAAAGATCAACCAGAAATATTTCTTTTGCTGCCAATGCAGTGAACGTGCTAAAGCACAATGACCGTGTCGGATTAAGAGTGGATTACGCTGGCTATTACTGCGGACCATAAGTGAAGCCAAAGTGCTGGAAATAACGCAGTTTTTCTGCAGCACTGTCAGCCGCTATGGGCGCTATGGCGACCCTTGACCCTATAACAAGGCTGGGCTTGATTCATGATAAACCAGGAACGAGACAGCTTGACCCATCGTTGTTCTCTGTAAACTGAATGTAGCATCCTGTTCACTATTTAAGGTGGAGGTCAACTCTATCAATATTTATTGACACATGTTCTTTAATGTTTTATAGGTGTGCGCCAGACAGGTCCATAATTTCATCTGTTTTAAACCCCTACTTTTTCATTTATCTTGCAGTTTATTTGTTGGTGTTTTGTTCGAATTAACCTTCATATAAACGTACTTGTCTTTAAGTTTTCATTGGAAACATAAGAAGGAAAATGTTCCAAAACGATTCTAAGTGCAGTTTATGACAGGTTCAAACCTGCCAAAAATAGGTAACTTTCACAAACATAATTTATATATAACATTCTATCATTGTTGTAACTGGTAAAGCAATATTACATGCCCTTTTCTTCTGTGAAATGACAGAAAAAAAATGACAGCTTTAAAAATACACACAAAACTTAAAAGTTAATGCAACAATATTTTAAGTCTGGATCACGTATAACAAATTTTGACTGTGTAAAGTAATAATAATATATATATATATATATATAGGTTACAATTATATCCATGTTCAGGTATTGCAGTCTCTGACATGTGTAGCCTTATTACGTTAGTCGGATCAAACATCCTCTATACCCCTGCAGTTATTGCCTGCAGCTGGGGTATTGAGAGTACTGAAGTTAGTTACCTCATATTTGTGGTACCGCACATGATCTTCGTTCGAGTGAGCACCTGGATCACAGTTATCATCGCCCTGGAAAGATGTGTGTGCGTTATAGCGCCATTAAAGGTAATGCATTTACAGAAATAAAAATATATGTTTTCATATTTGTCTGTGCGTGTGGTTTTTTGAGTATTAACTGTTGCACGTCAGAGCGGTTTGATTTAATTTGCTTTAAGTGGAATCTACGTGCAAGATCTTAAGTGTTTCTTTAGCTCATGTGCGAGGACCATCAAGACCAAAGTGTTTTCACAGCGTCAAGTGCAGTCTGGAAGACAAGAGGAGACTGCAATATCGAGAAAGGAATTATGAAATTTTTCCCGCAAGATTGTAAATGCATTTTCGTATGCTGTACCTAACACAGTCTGCCGTAACAGACTTTCCCTGTGATCAGCTAATAGGAATTAAATCATTTATCACCATTCGAAATGTTCATTCATTTTTAAAAAAATAAATCCGACTTTTCTGTGTAAAATGACCATTCTATGTAAAATGACCAATGTTCTGGTGTCAATAATGTCTTATATTATTTCACTGATTTCTAGCCCACTTTAACAGCAGCGAATTACTTGGATGTTCACTTGGATGGCTTGATAGACGCTATCCTAGAGTTTTCCGGTTAGAATTCTTCACATCAGGTCAGCATTGTCAAGAAGTAGGCGTTACGCTAGACTGAAGGAATATCACAGTCACCATTCTAAGAGTATCTCATTGAAATATCACAGTCACCTTTCTAAGAATCTCTCATTGAAATATCACAGTCACCTTTCTAAGAGGCTGTCATTGAAATATCACAGTCACCTTTCTAAGAGTCTCTCATTGAAATATCACAGTCACCTTTCTAAGAGGCTGTCATTGAAATATCACAGTCACCTTTCTAAGAGTCTCTCATTGAAATATCACAGTCACCTTTCTAAGAGTCTCTCATTGAAATATCACAGTCACCTTTCTAAGAGACCCTCATTGAAATATCACAGTCACCTTTCTAAGAGTCGCTCTTACGAGTATAACGTGAAGGAGAGGCATCGCATTACCAGTCCGCTTTTAACTTTCGTGTGCCTCAGCCGAAGAGAATTTTAAGGAGAATGGTGTAGAAGCTGAACAGCCTTTAACCTGAATCAGCTATTTAACTTCTGCTATCGCTGTAAATATGTAAAGCTGATAATCTCATCGAAATCCATCTTACCTTGGGTAGTAGGGTCATATTTTATTAGAAAACTGAGCCGTGTTATTACTAAACTGAAAAATGTAGTGTGTGATAAACAGAGGTTTTTCATAATTTGTTTACCGTGCAGGTATATTTTTTCGTATCGTTTTTTTTTACTTTCTAAGAGTTTAATATAACGAGTTCTAAAACACTAATTTACTAACAACTGTGGCTTTCTTTTTTTTCAGGTGAAATATCTACTTTCGCCAAGAAAGATATTCATCATTAACGCCATCGTCTACGTTATACTATTCTCAAGTGCTGTGCCTTTTTACGCAGTCAACCAACTGGGCATGAGATTTTCTGAACTAAGAAATCAAACTGTCATCACTCGAGTCTCCACGAGTGATCGAGAAGAAGTTGAGGGCATCTTTCATGCCATAAACAGTTTCATGATTCCTATAGCCGGGTTTGTTATCATTGTCATCTGCACTGTTATATTGGTAGTGAAACTACGAAGGGCAACAGAATGGAGAAAAGTGTCCGTTCATGCACAGGTTGATAGAGTTTCCAGTCGTAACCAGAAAGTGGCTAAGATGGTTGTAATCATTTCCACTTTGTTTATTCTTTGTTTTGCTCCTGTGTGCATCATCTCATTAGCAGTGGCGTTGGAACGTGATATTTTATACAGCGGTAAATATTTAAAGATTGCGATAATGATTGGTGGCTTTGGAGTATTCCTAGAATCAATCAATTCGTCAGCGAATATTTTTATTTATTACCACATGAGCGGAAAATATAGAGAAACGTTCAGAAAATTATTTAGTTTTGTGATTAAGAATAAGTAATGTTGACATGAATGCTCAAAAATGAATTTAAAGTTTAGTTTTGCTTTTGCTGCTATTTTAGTGTTTGTGATAGTATTTTACAATGGGTAAAATGTAAGTTTAGACTTTTCCTTATCTAATTAGGAATTAGATTTTTTTCCTTAGGCTAGCTAGTTTTTAATTACCTTGTTTAATTATAGTTACAAAGAAGATTCTACTTTTAGAATGCTTAGCTAATGTTCTGATTAAGAAAATTTTGAAAATCACAGAGTTCTGGTGGCGCAGGCTTGTTCTCTGTCACAACATACACAATTAGTAACTGAAACATTATTTTTGGGATGTTGTTCTAAGGAAAGGATGAAGGTCAGAAAAAACTTATTTCACGCAAAATGAGTTTCTCGTGGAAGAAGCTAGCAGTAATTTAGCTAGATATATTTAAGGAATATTTTTCCATGATATGGATTATTATTAGGATGATAATTATAAACATAAGGATGATTTATGATTAGGAATGATAGAGTATAGTAGCAATGTAACTTTTTTGTTTTTGTTTTTTGCTTTTTTTTGTAAATTGTCCTTTAGGACAATGTGTTGATAGTCAGCACTTGATTGATAATGATAGATTTGGCTAGTTTTTCTTGATTGCATTCTAGGATGTGTTGGAACTTCAGCTGTGATGTTATTTTTGTGTATATTTCCACACTTCTGTAAGAATGTCAATTTTTATAAATGCTTTTTTTTTCTAGTTGAGTGAGTTATCATCTCTCTCCCCATTTGGCAAATAAGTTCTTGCTGGGAAGATGAGTAGCTCAGGATTTCGTAACTTCTGTCATGTGCTACTTCTTTAATTCCTTATCCATACAAGTCACCCGCCATTTTTCTCATTATAAATGGTTCTAAGTGTAAGACCATCACTCTTAGTTTCTTCTCCACATTGTTTAGTGTGGTCTATTCATGCGCGTGATTGTTTAGTCCTACTGTGCTGTGGATGTTGGAATTGTGAACCTGGTTTGTAACTGTTCTATGAGTATATCAAGGGAACAGAAAGTAGTCCTATGCTTTTATAGTTACTTCAGTTGATCTAATCCTTATTGAGATTCAACAGTCGTACATATCCTTCTTTAGACGTTTTGTTTCTCATTAGCACACATGTATACTCGTATCATTGAGTCTATATCATTCTGTTCCACGCTTTACATGACAGATATTACCGTGATGGGAAAGACTGGCTCACGGTAGATGCCTAATCTTGAACATACTTCTGTGACATTTTGAAATGTATTAAGTCTTAATTGTTTGTCTGCTGTGATTGCCTAAGAGGCATCCTGTGTCAGCTAATGTGAGCCAGCCTTTCATATCACAGTAAACTGTTTCATGTATAGCACGGAATAGAAGGAAATGCAGCTGCGATAATCATATATTTAACATACACAATGAATATGTTATTGAATGAAAGAGAAATATTGCTGAAGTCGATGTTCTTCTTCTTCGTTTTATTCTTCTTCCTCTTCTTTCTCCCTATAACTGGGAGCTAGTGTTCCTTGCAGGCGAAGCCTTGCATGTTTTAAGGCGCAGCATCGTATTGGACTGGAGGCTGATTATGTCGGCTATTTTGTTCAGTCCCTAAACGGGACTAAACAGCAGAAGGTGTGCAATGTTTCTTTAGCCAACTCTACAGCCACTGAGACTATTACAATCCAACCTGCATGACCAGGCTAGGCCTGTTACTGAGTGTACTACCGGAGAGTTGGGACAGGCTTTTGGTCAGCGATGGTTGATCAGTTTGGACGCTAGAATGTCAGCCATGGGTCGCTGATTCCCAGATATGGTATTGTCTTCTGAAGTAAATCGACCTAAGGGTGTAAAATCCGCGATATGTTTCTTAAAGATGACAATAAAATAGCTTCACTTTATTACAGTACTTCGGGAGATTGAAGAAATGATAGGAGCGAGCAGGAATACCATTAATCGTGGCAGACAATATCAAAAACATTAGCACACTGTGGATGATCCACGCTTAGATCAAGGGGTTCACGACCGTGACCAAAGTGTTTGTCCATTATGATGACACATGTCTTGATGTCAGTTGTATGAGCTTTTGTGGCGTGTCTTATCTTATATCTTATATCCTCCCGTGCCGTTAAACGTCACATAGGGCTCGCAAAGTAGTTTGCTAATTTTTCCTGTCTTCGGCGAGTCTTTCAACCTCATCAAAGGATTTTGTGCCTGTTAATTTGGCCTCTCTTAATAATGTCCTCTTCAGAGTTTAACGCGATCTGCGTCTTTTTGTTTTGCCTGTTGTGTTCCACTTGATAGCTTGTTTTGGGATTCTCTGATCATTTCTTCTCACCACATGACCAACATATGTCCATCTCCTTTTCTTGATCACCCATGAGACTGGTTGTTGTTCAGTCATCTGTCGTATCTCTGCATTGTTCTTGAATTCGTTCCACGTGATGCCGAGTATTTTCCTTAGGCATTTGTTTTCAAAAGATTCTAATTTCTTTTCTATTTCTTTAGTTGTTTTCCAGCTTTCGCATGCATAAATGAGGGTGGATATTGAATTGAATAGTCTTAACCTGGTTTTTGTGCTTATAACTTTTGAATGCCATATATTCTCGAGATTCTTGAAGATTGATGCTGCTTTTGCAATTCTAATTCTAACATCCTTTCTGGTGTCACCATCATGGTCTATGAAGCTGCGAAGGTATGCAAATTGATTGACTTCTTCAATATCTGTCCCTTCTATGTGTTATTTCGATTTTGGTTAATGGGAATTTTAATTATTTTTGTTTTATCCTTGTTACTTTTAAGTCCTATTTTGTTAGCCAAAGTCTTATTTTATGGCCTACAGTGAGATTAAAATGATGCATCCTTAATTTCAGACTTGGTGATTTGTATTGCATGTCAATGTATTATTGTGTTGACTGAATGCTTTATGATTTATGCATACAATATACCATGGAGTGGAGAACCTGGGTTGGAAGTCATGATGGGGAATCTTGATTGGCCTCGAGTAAGGGATTGCATTGCCACGGATTGTTGGTCTGTAACGAACCTGAGAAAATATTCCTCCCACTAGTTATAAATGTAAACTTGCAACAAACAACTTTTATAACGCACAGAAATCAGCGCACAGATAAACATTAACTTTTTAATTAAATGGAGAACCAAAACGGAGCCGTTTAAGAGATGTCTGAATGTATCACTAGCACACAAACCTTCAGATAGTGTCAAGTAATACTATTACTGTATTGTAATAGTAACATTACAATTTTAGTTGATAATCAGTACTATGTTACTTGGGCTTTTTTCCTCTCTATAGTTGCATAATTTATCGATTTCATCATATTCTTACTGAGCTCTTTATCTAAACGTTAGTCTTAGTTTGTTCAGTCATTACATTCACTAAAGATGCTTCTGGTTTTAATTCTTAAGTAAGGGAAAGTCCGAGTCATTTCGAAAATGGCATGGCCATTCACCTACTTGAAATGTAACACCCTAACAGTTTAAAACTCCAATATTGCAGATGTTTTTACACAGATCTACACATATATTTCTGCCATACGACGTCAAAGGAGTGCATTGGCAGACAATCCAGAAAGCCAGTGGTGTCTTCCACATGACCACAGCCAGCATGAGGATTGAGGGGATGACTGTGACGAAAGCACTCGAGTGACTGGAATTACAGAACTGTGTCCGTGTCCACGTGGAAAGAGATCTTTTCAGTATGGTACTGAAGGTTCTGTACCCAGGCAGTGGCTTGAGTCACTGCAGAAACCAACGATTTCCAAGAGTCACCTTCCTCTATGTCCCTGGGCATGCGGGCAAACAGGGAAACGAGAGAGCTGATAGGTTGGCCGGCTCTGCCGTCATCGCAGATATAAAAGGACTGAACCAATCTGATTTTGTTAATGTGCTCATTAAGATAGACAGAGTGGAAGATTTCGAGGGCAAAAAATTCACACTACTGTTAAAACTGAGAGAGCTGGGAGCGCAGATTGGAATAGTCGGTAAAGAAGGGCATACTAGAAGAGAGTGTGGGAATTGTTATCCAGCATTAGCCGGCCACTATCCGCCGCAGGATGATGATGGATATGTTTAGGCAATGCCAGGTCAGAGCACGTATGCGCGTTTCTAGATTTTAATAATGATGAAGATCTATATCATAAATCATAAATCAGCTTTTCTCTGGACCTGGAATATTCAGATTAACATTCATAATTGCAGCAGTATGCATTTATATTCAGATATTATAACTTATGTACAGTATCAAATGCCTATTTAATGTATTGCTAATTTCATTAATTAGAATTATTTCGGCAACCTATATTGAAATATTCAATTCTTTATAAAAATAAACCACATTAAACACATTAAAATAGATTATACCGTGTGTTAAGAAAGGTTTAAATATTAATTTGTAAATAAGAGAACTGATCTACAACAATGTTCTAATTTGTTTTTCTGGAATTTGTTAATTAGTGAACACAAAAATTGCATTTCTTTTTTAATCATGAAACAAAGAAGGTCATAGTGTATCATTTACAGCTAAACAAAATGTTGAACTTACCGTTCTCTCACTGCAGTAGATTATTACACTTCTTTGACTTGTTGGAAAGAGAATTATTTTTATATTTATTTTAAGAAACAATAAACCAAAGAAATCAACAAAAATAAATGATAAACGTAGTTTACATGCGTAACATATGTTCTGTAAATAACAAGTGTAACTTAATATGTGTGGAATGAATATTAAGAAAAGACACAAAAAGTAAACAGTACATACAAGATTGTTGTGAAAGAATAGAAGGACATCAGAAGTATGGAAGAGATAGTGAAATGTTTAAAGAAATGAAGACATTGACGAGAAATGTCACACCTAAGCTTAAATGCAGTTTGTGACAAGATGGGGAACACTTTGACAGAGACAGAGGAAATTCTAGAAAGATTTCAAGGAATATTGCAGAGGAATGTATGAAAAACCGACTGTGAAAGCAGAAATCAACAGTGCGAATTATTATTGGGGCAGAAATAACGCGAACCCGACAATAGAAGAAGTTTTATGGGCAATAAAGAATCTGAAAAATAGTAAATCACCTGGATGTGATGAGATAACAGCTGGACTTATTAAAGCAGGAGAAAAGGACTAATTTGCAAGATTGAAAAATGAAAAGAAAGGAAAAATAACAAATACTTCCATACTACAAGAACTTAATATTGAAGAAGGCTAGCTAGTAAAAAGGATTAAAGAGAGAAAATTTAAATATTTTCCACAAATTAAACATCATGATAATTTACAGAAGACCATCTTGGAAGGGTAAATAATGAGAGAAAGAGTAAGACCAAGGCGAATAGGATGATCTGCAGATGGATGCAACAGCAGCAGGCCATCCTGATCACAACCGAGAGGCCTACATGAGTGCTGTTAGGGAGGTAAAGTTTCACAAATGGCATGCAAATGAATGAATGCATGAATGAAGACGAAGGTTGATTGATGATACGTTCTCGGCATAATGTACAAATACTTGAAACACACAGTTGACATTATGTACATTTCTAGATCAGGTTAATGTAAGATTAAGCACCAAGTTTCAATACATTAACTGCAACTAATTTTTTAAAGGCTACTGAAGTGGTATAGGGTGGCAGAATGTGATACAGTTTCTCATCGAGCAGTGAGTCGCTACCTCTGCATCAAGCGCTTATCATCGAAGGAGATCCATGAGGATATGTTAGAGACTCTGGGGGAGATCGCCCCTTCTTACAGCACAGTGAAGAAATTGGCAGCTCAATTCAAACATGGAAGAGAGAGGCTGGAAGATGAAGCCCATCCATGAAGACCAAGAACGGTAACCACCAATGAAACGACCGGCAGAATCCATGACATGATAATGGAGGATCGACGACTAACTGAGCAGTACATTGCTACTGAGTTGGGCATCTCCCAGGAACGTGTTCATGCTATTATTGATCTTCACATGACAAAAGTCTCTGCTTGGTGGGTCCCGAAACATTTTAGAGGTCATTATAAACGACTCTCAACATGTCAAGAAACAATCTTGATCATTTTCTGCAGGTCCTGAAAAGTTTGTTCAGCAATTTGTGACAACAGATAAGACTTGGGTTCACCATTTTCGAATAGAACCCAAAGAACAGTCAAAGCAGTGGAAATATCATGGATCCCCACCTCCAAAGAAAGCAAAGGGAGGTTCTGTCTGCAGGCAAAATGATGGCTTCCATCTTTTTTTAGGATTCAAAAAGTGTGCTATTGGTAGAATATCTTCAAAAGGGCAGAACGATCACCTAACGTTACACAACAGCACTGACAAGTAATGTTTTAAAAATGATGTGGTTTCCAATGTATTCTTTCAACAATACGTTGACAACATGGCAACGATTTTTTCTAATTTCATTTAATTCACAGTAATAAAGGGGCGCCAAATCAATTATAGCTAAGTGGTTAAAAACACTCCCTTATGTGATACCATCGTATAAAAAGATATATAAAATTATTATCACCAAACACTTGAAATGCATTTCTGTCTCTTATGTTTCTTCCATTTCAACACATTCTTATGTATTATCAAGCTTTTAAATTCTAATGTGTTTATAATCATTGCGGGTAGTTACTTTAATGTTCTGTTTTACTTAGCACCGATCTCGTATTTCTTCTTCCATATCTCTGATGTAGCACAGTACAGTAAATAAAATAGAAGTGTGAATAAATTGCTAAGAATCAACAATTACTTCTCGAACTTTAAAGCCCATTTATATGATTTGTTGACAGAGAATTCTGCGTTTCACTAACACCATGATTTTCACCATTATGAAATCGTGATCCAAGAAAGTGTGCCAGCCACAGTTTAAAGTAAAAGATAAAAATTGTGCATACTTACATTTAAATATCTTAATCTCTGTTATACAAAAAAATAGATTCATGTGTGGAGGACATAACATGCTGACTGCATCCGAAGATAGTGAAATTAGACATAGTCTTGATGTCATAGATTTCAATTTGGGACCGCACACAAAAGACACACTATTGATCGCAGTTCTGTCAAGCATACATGGTTTAGATATAAGTCTGATAATTTCAGCCCAACAATGTTAGAGTTTTTCTCTCTGAGAGTAGCAAACAAAACTATCATCAGAATTTATCGCTATCGTGAATCTGAACTCGTAATTAGTGATGCAGTTAATGCATGTGTGATTCAAGCAACTACTTATATAACATTACTCTGCACAACATCCAGTGACTTCACCGAGCAAAGGAGACGAACAGGATATCATGCAGATCTAATCCTTTTCTATGCATTTAGGAAAGTTAATCAGTAGAAATATTACTGTATTTTCCGTCGTATAAGAAGCACCGGCCTATAAGTCGGACCAATAATTTGGTAAAAAAAAATAATTTAAAACAAAATTTAAAATCCCACATTGTTCATAAACCTCACAGCTATTCGCCAGTAAGAATATTTGATCCAATATATATCCGTTATCATGGCTAATCTACTAAGGCTAACGTGCTTGAGGCTAATAGGCTACCATACAAACTACAGTACTGCGGTAGTGATATAGATTTTTGCATCTATCGCTCATGGAAGCTCATAAATTTAAGGGTTTATGTGTAAGTCTACTACCTCTAAACCAGGGCATACCTAATCATATTACCTGAGTATAGGATGCGGGGTGAATTCTGGTGTTTTTTTAAAAAAAAAGAACATTATTTTGAACATAACGTTCTTTCAATGAAATGAATTAGAACATTTCTTTATTTGTTGAAAGTGGATTATATTTAATTTTTGTACAACGAAGTAGGAAGTCTGACAGTTACAGGCCATCAATGAGCTATCGTTCCCGAGGCAGAAGAAATAAAACTATTATCATAACTTACTGTGAGTCGGAACTGGCAGCTAGTGAAGCAAATAGGGTGTGTGTGACCCATGTAAATACTGATATACTTTGTACAACATTCAGTAAATCAAAGAAATAGAATAAAAGTAAATAATAAACGATATTTAAATCATTAACAGTTTTTCTGTAATTAAAACGTGTAAATAAAGATTTTTGGAGTGAATATTTTGATATATATCTTCATTGACTGAGGTGCATGATATAGATTAAATATGACAGATCTAATTACTGATACTGTGGAAAAGACTGATTACGTACAGTAGTGCCCATAAAATAAAACCGTGTATTCATGTATCGTTTGGAGAACTATAGATGAGGTCTGACATTTAATATATCTAGTCTTTTGAAGTAGTGAACAAATAAAACGGTGACATGTTAGTTACAGTTCATATAGCTGTTCTATTACTACATTTCTCTGTGTGTCTTTCTGTCTCTCTCTCCGTTTCTGTCTATTTCAGTCTTTCTCTGAACTCGGAGGCATGTTCTTGCGTCCTGGGTTTGATGTTGGTTTCATTGTTCACTATATTAATATTACCTTGACTTCAGATTTTTCTGTTATCTCTTTCAATTTATAGCAGGGAGCAGGCACTGCACCTGTCAATAGCTAGAGTTAGTTGATGATACTTTTCTTCATTATTCTGGTTATCCTACTTTTAGAAAATATATAATCCGTCATTCTCTATATACACATATCACTAATTCTACTTAACACTTATGGACACCTGACTCAAAGCAGTTATAATTGTAAATACGCTATGAGACGAGAGCTCAATGCTTTACACATGCAATTCTGTATATATGTATATATATATATATATAAAATAAATGAAAAGACAGATTACATAAGTGTGGCTTTTTACAAAAGAATGCTACTTATCGTTAGCCCTTCTATCAAAGAAATATCACTGAGGAGTTACTTCTTTTTGAGCCATTAGAACTCATGTCACAGATCAGTTCGGAGCCACCTCCATCTCGAGACTTACCGGAGAGATCCGATTTTTCTCTTGTGACGATAACTCGACGAGTCTGGTATAAGCGATGAAGCGCTTTTGATTTTTAATTGGGCTATATTTGGTGTTCTGTGCCAGATCATCGATATATTTGGCATTGTGACAAACATCATCAACATCATCTGCTTTATCAAACAAGACTTCAAAGATTCTGTCAATATTAGTCTGCTTGGTAAGAAAAGTAACGGACACATTTTTTGGTCCTTTTTCTTTGTTTAATAAAAAAAAATGCGTTCATTTTTTTAGGCGTAATAAATGTGTTGAATATATAAAACAGACTGAAGATTTTAGAAGTTTAGTTTTGGAGAGTCTTCATCTTCAATCTCCCTCTGACTGAGAGATGATGTTTTGTTGTAGCCGATGCAATGAAGATGTTGCGGCACGGCATAGTTTCAGCTTGGCAGTGGGATACGGTGGTTATTTCTTCAGTACTTTAGTAGAACTAAAAAAGCAGGTGGTGTGAATATTTATAAGTTGGAAACTATGGCTCCCGTTAGCAAGGCATGGTCCCTTCCTTAGGGTATCAATGAGGAGTTGAAACAAGGTCTTTGTCAGCTACCTTTCGCCAACCTTAACACCACCATGTCATTTAGAGGTTGTTAATTGCCAATTCCGGCAGCGTCTTCACCTTCTGAAGACATATGCTGTCATAAACGTTTTAATATCGACTTGCTTTCCATATTGTCAAGTTTCTTTTTAGAAACACCATCATTCCCTTTTCAAGCGCATTGAAATGAATGTCCATTACTATTTCTACGTCCTCTTTCCTTCATGTTCCCATTACACAGTTTCTTCTCTTTCAGTTAACAATAGTTGTATGTCCTCTAATTTGTACCCATCATTGGATTTCATCTACGACTCAGTGCCACTAGACACATTTAAAGTTAAGAGTCAGTAAAATGTATATGTGTTAATAAGACTAATGACCTGACATTTTGAAAGGAAACGAGTGCATGGGTTATCATTCTGAAGATTATTATTATATTATTAAACAGTAATAAAATACGACATTAGAGTTCTTGCTCATCGTTTCAACAATAACATATGTAACACATAAAAGTACATTACATTTAATTTGTATCCACTGTTCTAGGAGGAAGTGAATAAAAATGAGGTATAAATGTTGTTTACATATAAAAATGAGGTATAAATGTTGTTTACAAATAAAAATGAGGTATAAATGTTGTTTACATATAAAATGATATATAAATGTTGTTTACATACAAAAATAAAGTATAAATGTTGTTTACATATAAAAATGAGGTATAAATGTTGTTTACATATAAAATGAGGTATAAATTTTTTTACATACAAAAATAAGGTATACATGTTGTTTACATATAAAAATGAGGTATAAATGTTGTTTACATATACAAATGAGGTATAGATGTGTTTACAAATAAAAATGAGGTATAAATGTTGTTTACATATAAAAATGAGGTATAAATGTTGTTTACATATAAAAATGAAGTATGAATGTTGTTTACATATACAAATGAGGTATTGATGTTGTTTACATACACAAATAAAGTAATCCCTTCCATTTCTAGGCCTGGCTGTCTCCGACCTGTTATGTCTGGTACCATTAGTCGGGTTAAACATCGTATACACCCCAGCAGTTTTTACCTCAGATTTGCCTATGCAGACCATGGAAGTGTGCTACCTCATGTTCGTAATACCACACATGACCTTCACCCGAGTGAGCAGCTGGATCACAGCTGTTATTACCTTGGAAAGATGCCTGTGCATAACAGCACCTTTAAAGGTAATGAATATAAAGTAATCTCAGTAACACACAATAATTAGTGTATAAGTATATAACAACACACGAAGCACTGCACTAAAGCTGTGATACCAGAATATATAAAATAGGAAAAAGTAAGAGCAGCTTTATTATTTAACGATTACAAAGTTGTGACGTTTCGGCGTGAGCATTAATCATACAAAAACATAGAGGACGAAGAAATAGAGAGAAGAGGTAAAGAATAGATTCACGTAAATATTATTAAAAACAATATTTTTTAAAGGTACTTAGCTGTAAATTGTAAGGTGAGACTTGTCCGGCGGTGTGTGTCAGGAATGGATTTAGTAGAACGTGGAGACTGTCTAAATAGAGACCTGTGAAATGTGGTCGGTGGGTTGTAACTGGGGGTGGTGAATGGGGAACCGGGGAGGGGATAGAGAGTGATACAATATTGACCTAGCTACTAGAAGTCGAAACAGATGATTGGGGAAGAGGGGTTGCAGAGTGATGATGTGAGGGAGTTTGAAAAGTAAGAATGGGTGGACGTAGTGGAGAGGTACTATAATGATTGAAGGGAATGTTACGTGTAGCTAAACAGCGAGTTTAACCCATGTGGCTCTAGCGTCCCATAATTTTCAATGTAGCGGTTCTCAAGTGCCAGGCGGCGTGTGTCATCTACGTGACATTGTTTGATGGCTGTTACCAGAAAATCAGATTTGCCTCTGTGGTTGGGGCCATTGAAATGATTTGGGACTGGTTTCGAAGCTTGTTGGGCGACGTCGTACAGATGATTTTTGCATGCGGTCCTCCAATCTGAGGCCAGTCTCACCAATATATGTTATCCTGCATCTTTTGCAAACGATGACATATATCACATTACGGGACTCGCATATGAATCCCTCATGAAGAGTGAGGATAGTTTTAGGAAAGGTGATTGTTTTCGTTTCCCAGACTACTGGGCAGGTAACGGAGCGGGGGCGGTTACATTTTCTGGTGCTAGCATATGTAAGGCTCTGCTTCAAGTAGCTGAGGACGAGGATGTCCTTAAGGTTTGGCTCACGTTTGTATGCCATTAGGGGTGGATCAGAAAAAATGTCGCGAGTGTCGGAGTCCAGTTGAATTAGCGGCAGATGACGATAAAGAATTTTCTTAACTATCTGACCATGCGGGTAGAAAGGCAGTACTAACTTAACTCTGTCAGATGGAGTAACAGGCTTTGTCCCGAATACTTCTTTGCGGCTCACTAGTTGGATACGGTTGAAGGCTTCACGAAGGACCTTTTCTGGGTAGTAGCGATGACGGACAAATTCTAATAACTTGTTGGACTGATCTATAAAGTCCAAATTATCCTGACATATGCGGCTAAGACGGAGGAGTTGGGAGTATGGGATGGGGTTCTTACAAGCTTCAGGATGGGAAGAGGTGTAAAGCAAATAGGCGTGGCTGTCGGTACGCCTGTAAAATACAGAGGCGACAAGCCTGTCTGTGCCAATAGAAATTGTAATGTCTAAAAAGTGAATCTTATGTCGTTATTGAGTGTGTTGGCGAATTCAGTAAATTTTTTAAGGTCTTCCTGTGGCATACGTGTTTGCAAAATATGCAGGATAATATATATTGGTGAGACTGGCCTCAGATTAGGGGACCGCATGCAAAAACATCTGTACGACATCGCCCAGCATGCTTCGAAACCAGTCCCAAATCATTTCAATGGCCCCAACCACAGAGGCAAATCTGATTTTCTGGTAACAGCCATCAAACAATGTCACGTAGATGACACACGCCGCCTGGCACTTGAGAACCGCTACATTGAAAATTATGGGACGCTAGAGCCACATGGGTTAAACTCGCTATTTAGCTACACGTAACATTCCCTTCAATCATTATAGTACCTCTACACTAAGTCCACCCATTCTTACTTTTCAAACTCCCTCACATCATCACTCTGCAACCCCTCTTCCCCAATCATCTGTTTCGACTTCTCCTAACTAGGTCAATATTGTATCACTCTCTATCCCGTCCCCGGTTCCCCATCCACCACCACCAGTTACAACCCACCGACCACATTTCACAGGTCTCTATTTAGACAGTCTCCACGTTCTACTAAATCCATTCCTGACACACACCGCCGGACAAGTCACACCTTACAATTTACAGCTAAGTACCTTTAAAAAAACATTTAAATATTATTCATGTGAATCTATACTTTATCTCCTCTCTCCTTTTCTTCGTCCTGTATGTTTTTGCATGATTAAGGCTCACGCCGAAACGTCACAATTTTGTAATCGTTAAGTAATAAAGCTGCTGCTACTTTTTTCCTATTTTATACAATAAAGTAATCTCAACACTGCTTTTTTAACTGTATTATCATGTGCTACATTTATATTAGTATAAAACAGTTGTCCTATAATATATCTTGTATATATTTTAATACAGATCTTAATAGTCCGTCACAACGTGTCCTTATGAATTCATTTATTCATTGCATGCTTGATGAATACGTTTTGGCGCCACGATTTTTCACCTGTTGCAATCATTGTTATTTCTGATTCATTCAGCTGCTCATCTTGCTTAACTCATGACTTTGTATTATTTTGTACTGATTCCTTATGTAGCTGAATGTGTTATTCTGAGAATACTATTTTCAAGCTAGTAGATTCTACCTGATTCTGAACCTTGCTGAGCATCAGGTTGTAGTGTATCTTTCTGTCTAGTCGATGTTTGACACAGGACACTGTTGACAGATGAAAGCTACGAAACGTAGCATATTAAATCAAGGATTTGGCCACAAGTGAGGACGGATAGAAAAGTAAATTCTAGTTACTGATGCTACAGTATGTGAATTTTCTATCTATCTATCTATCTATCTATCTATCTATCTATCTATCTATCTATCTATCTATCTATCTATCTATCTATCTATCTATCTATCTATCTATCTATCTATCTATCTATCTATCTATCTATGAACTTTGATTGCCCAGGGCACATGGGGCTTCCGCAAAGGGTTTTCCACAAATGCCAGTCCTTTGCCTTTTTTTCTGCTCTTGCCCAGGTGAGCCCTCTATTGCTCAACATCCTTTCTGTTGTTCGTCTCCATGTCTCTTTTGGTCTACCCTTACTTCTGTTCCCCTGCTGTGTCCATCTTAGTGCTATTTTTGGTAGTGAGTTGTCAGTCATTCGGAGCACATGTCCCAACCATCGCCAGCGTCTCTCCTCAACCATTGATGTCAGTGGCTTCATCTGCATCTCTGCCAACAAGATGTTATTTCTTATGGTGTTTGGCCAAAATATTGTCCTAATTCTTTGTAAACATTTAGTGAATTTATACGCGGAGCAAAACACATGTTTAAAATGAATGATTTCTTATGTTCAGTACGGCACAGTCATTGTTCTGATTCTCATATATTAAACGTCCGTCTAACATTTAAACGTTCGCTGACACATATTCACTATTTCAAGTTAGCAAAACATGGCCATTTTATATGCAGGGAAGCCCGTACTCCCACGATGAGGTCAAATAAAATTATAAACAATGAACTTTAATAAATTCCAGACTCTATTTGTCTTACATAGAGATATTCTTCGGTTCTGTATTTCCTATTATATACCATATAACCTCAGAGCAGAAAATAGTCATTTTTTTCTAAATTACTTTTCGTTTTTTTCAGATTAAAAGCTTAATTTCTTCAAAAAAGATGTTCGTCGTTATCATCAGTATCTACATCATTCTCTTATTTAGCACAGCCCCTACGTACGCTGTCAACAGTTTAGAAATGGATTTTTCTCCAGAAAGAAATAAGACTATACTTGTTCGAGTCTCCACCAGCAATCGAGAACACGTTGAGAGCATTTCCTAAACAATTTCACGGTCCCTTTGTTCGCTTTCGTCGTCATCGTTGTCTGCACAGTCATACTGGTTGCTAAACTACAGAAAACAGCACGATGGAGAAAGAAGTCAACAGCCTGTAACAAAGCTGACAGCATTTCCAGTCGCAACCAGAAAGTGGCCAAGATGGTTGTCACTGTTTCGTGTTTGTTTATCACTAGTTTTGCTCCTGTAGGCATGTTGTTTCTAGTCGTTGTCTTTCAGCCCGCACTTTCCTATGGGGGTAAATATTTAAAGATAGGATTAATCCTTGGTGCGTTGGGATTTTTTCTAGAGTCTGTAAATTCTTCTGTGAATATTTTTATTTGTTATCACATGAGCAGCAAATACAGAGACACATTTCGAAATATTTTTGTCGTGATCACACTGGGTAACAAATCTAAACGTAATGTGTAAAATATACACATTAATATTTAACAATTCTGAAGGTTTGTATAAAATTCCACTTCTGTCTACAAAATATCAGCAATAAATAAATTTTATGAATGACAAAATAATTAATTACAAAATAACTACTTGTCTCGTTCTACAATTGTTGAACGACTTAAACACTGAAGTTGCAATTTCAAATTCATCAAGATTTTCAAACCTACAATTCAAACGTTATACCTTGCATCAATATACGATTTCGTAGTAGGAAAGACTCACTTTCCATGCTCTTCACTCATACAGAACTTTGGCTAGCCGTGCTTCATTCATAAACGTCAGAAATATGCATTTAATAATTTTATTTACAGAGAACATATAGACTTTTAAATATTTTAACTCCACGTGCTAGATCTTTTTTTACTATCGCCAGTCGCTAACCTTATATATTTTTACTTTAGAAATTGTTCATTAAATGTATGTCGTTGCACTTTCACTTACCACTTTTTCCAATACTGATATATTTCAGACACCAGAATTAATTTTCAGAAACACTACATAGGTTATTTTAGATACATTCCCCATAATGATCCAAAGAAAGAAAAAACATTTCAATCTGGTTCAATGATATTCTGTGCTAATGAAAAGGCTAATACATTCAGTTCTTATTGTGCGGTGATGAGTCCTAAAACAAGGTATAAAGGGGTGTATGGCGCAGTTTTACAAGGCGGCAGAGGGAGTGAGTACATGAGAACATAACGAATCGAACGTATGAGAGTAAGATGAAAATGCATAAATGAAAAACATACAACATCCAATATTTCGGCATTATCTTTTTGTCAAGGATTATATAACCAAACATAACACGACGTATAACTAAAAAATGAATAACTTAGTAGCATCCTCCTAAGTAGAAAACACAAGAATGCGTGTTCCATTGACGAGGCATAGAGACCACGGGGGGCACAAAGGATAGCTGATGAAACCAGTCGGAAATAAGAGGCGGGAAAGGTAGAGAATCAGATGGGGTGGGAGCAGAGGCAATATACACCTTTAGGCCGCTAGAGAAGTTTTCATATCAATATTTACTGATCTATAAAGATGTTTCTGTGTTGGTCCGGTTATTTACATTCTATGTATATTGTTGATATTAATAATACCATAGACTGAGATGAATTTGCGTTATAACACTCTTGATACACTGATATTATTGCTATATCAACAGAGTGTTTGATGTCTGGTATATTTTATTGTCTGGTCGATGACATGTGAAATCAACGTCTTCGTTTATGCCTTGTCTTGTCGTCTCTCTCCCTCATAAAGCAAGATGATGTTCTTTCAAGCCTCAAACACTGCAGGTGTTGAGGCACAGCACCGTGTTGGCTTGGGAGCTGGTTACAACAGCTATATTTTCAGTCCCTCAATGTCAAGGGGGATAACAACGGAGAGGAAAGTAATTGTTTTGGTCATATCAGCTTTTTGTCGCAAACACTTATGCCAGCGTGTCAGCTATGTGTCGAAAACGCTTATACCAGCATGTGAACTATGTGTTTCAAACACCTATATCAGCTTGTCAGATATGTATTGCAAACACTTATACCACTATGTCACCTATATCTTTCAAACACGTATACCAGCTTGTCAGCTGTGTGTTGCAAACACTAATACCAGCATGTCAGCTGTGTGTTGCAAATAGTTATACCATCATGTCAGCTATGTTTTGCAAACACATATAACAGCATGTCAGATATATCTATCAAACACTTATACCAGCATGTCTGTATTGAAAACGCGTATACCAGCGTGCCAGCTATGTGCAACAAAGACTTATACCAGCGTGCCAGCTGTGCGCCTTAAACACTTATACCAGCGTGCCAGCTATGTGCCACAAACACTTATACCAGCGTGCCAGCTATGTGCCACAAACACTTATACCAGTGTGCCAGCTATGTGCCACAAACACTTATACCAGCGTGCCAGCTATGTGTTGCAAACATTTATACCAGCATGTCAGCTATGTGTCGTAAACAATTACACCAGCTTGCCAGCTACATGTTGCAAACACGTATACCAGTTTGTCAGCTATGTCTTTCAAACACTTATACCAGCATGTGAGCTATGTGTTTCAATCACTTATACTACCTTGTCAGCTATGTGTTTCAAACACTTATACCACCTTGTCAGCTATGTGTTTCAAGCACTTAAACCAGAATATCACCTATATATTGCAAACTCTTATACAAGAATACCATATATGTGTTTCAAACATTTATACCAGCATGTCAACTATGTATTGCAAACACTTATACCAGCATGTCAGATCTGTGTCTCAAACCCGTATACCACCATGTCAGCTATGTGTTGCAAACACTTATACCAGCGTGGCAGATATATGATACAAACACGTAAACTTAGCACGGGAGAAATGTGATGCAAAACCTTATACCAGAACGTCAGCTATGTATCGCCAATTGCCAAAAAGGGCAAACGTTTCTACCGCATTGTCTTCTTTGATATTTACTCTTGTTTCATACGACTAAGTAAATCATACAAGGATACATATGATCATACGTATATGTCTGAAATAAAAAAAAACTTTTATCTACGCGTGGGATTGTTTTTGAATGAACGTTCAGTATACCAAGAAGTCTTCACATTTACTTCCTGAATTATATTCATATGCCGTTGTTAATAGCAACTGTCTTTTATTTAACAGAGCAGTACAAAGTGAAAATATAATGAGGAATGTTAGAGAAGATGTAGACAAAGAATATTACGATGCCATAACAATTTGAGGTTATGAAATACCAGAGATTAGATATGCTGATGACACTGTATTACTGTCCACAAGACAAAAAGGAACTGAAAAACTAATTATGTCAGTCTGTAACAGCAGCGAAGAGCAGAACCTCTATCTTAATGAAAAGAAAACTAAAGTGATGACAACTGACAAAACAAACAAGGCAACTGAAATATGTATCAATGAGAAGAAACTGGAAGAAGTGGAGAGTTTTGAATATCTTGGATCACTACTAACTAATAATGGAGATATAATGATGGACATTAAAAAGAGAACATCTGTCGTTCTTTAGAAAGGAAAACAAGTAAAGAATCTGTGGAGAGGAGCAGACAGAACCACAAAAATAAGATTTTTAAGGGCATTCATCTTTCCCATCGCAACATATGCCTGTGAGACCTGGACACTTAACAAAACAGCTGAGAAACACATAAATGCCTTTGAATGTAAATGCTACAGAAGAGTTCTCCAAATATTGTGGACACAATAAGAACAAATATATCTATACTACAAAAGCTTAATATTGAAGAAGGCTGGCTAGTAAAGAGGATTAGGGAGAGAAAACTTAAATATTTTGGACACATTAAACGTCATGATAATTTAGAGAAGACAGTATTGGAAGGATACATGGTGGGAAAAAGAAAGAGAGGAAGGCCAAAACGAAGATGGCTGCAAGACATCGTTGAAGATCTGCAAATGGATGCAACAGCAGCAGGCCATCTTGCTCACAACCGAGAGGCCTACATGAGTGCTGTTTGGGAGGCAAAGTTCCGCAAGGGACATATAAATGAATGAATGAATAATAGTGAACGTTTCTCGGCAATAATCTTTGTGCAGTGCTCTGCTGTGTAATATATTTTCCGATTTAGGGTTATGAGAATGGACAACAGATTAATACGCCCTAGAACGCAGGTGAGGGACATCAAAGTTGAAGAGACTGAGAATTATAGACAAGATGCATGAGAAATTACAACACATTTTCGCAGTTTCAGAATCCTCTCAAATGAAACAAAAAGATATATGATCTAAAACGACGGCGGCAGAGAAAATTATTTCAGATAGAAATCTGAAATTTGAATGAATACCCGATTTTTCTAGTTCCAAAACATTGTTTATTCTCAAGGTTCCTGCATTTTATTCAGATGGTGCTGCATTTCCTCTGTATCTGGTAGAAGATTAGTTTCTTTTACTGAACACATTTTATTTACAACACTGAACTGTGTTATAAGGATAATATCATAGTTGCGAAGCCTCTGCGTGTACTATTATAACATATTTTATGAATACGCAATGTAGCAGGTTCATATACGATATGTTAACCAATTATGATCTACTTGAAATTAATCTTTTGTAAAATTGTCCATAATTTTCCAGTATTAAATTCTGGTATTGAAAAGTGATTAAATTCAAATCCATTCAATAATCTTTAGATATGCATTAGAATCAGAGTTTAAAGAGATGAAGAAAGACAAACAAACCAAAATAAGATGACATGATTAGTGGTCCGTGATGCACTAGAAATAAAGACAACGATTTAAGTGAAAAAACAAAGGGAAGAATTCAGACATATAATTATCAAAGCCTTTTATCATAGTCTTGCGCAGTCAATACGGAAATAATACTTAATACTTTCTTAGATGAATATAAGTTTGGGACATAAATACAATTAAAATTCACTCGGCATTATTGAGGAAAATAATTCATATATTAGTTAAGTAGGTTTACAAATCATATTTTATTAGTTTGGAAATTAAGTAGGTTTACAAATCATATTTTATTAGTTTGGAAATTAAGTAGGTTTACAAATCATATTTTATAAGTTTGGAAATTAAGTAGGTTTACAAATCATATTTTATAAGTTTGGAAATTAAGTAGGTTTACAAATCATATTTTATTAGTTTGGAAATTAAGTAGGTTTACAAATCATATTTTATAGTTTGGAAATTAAGTAGGTTTACAAATCATATTTTATAAGTTTGGAAATTAAGTAGGTTTACAAATCATATTTTATAAGTTTGGAAATTAAGTAGGTTTACAAATCATATTTTATAAGTTTGGAAATTAAGTAGGTTTACAAATCATATTTTATAAGTTTGGAAATTAAGTAGGTTTACAAATCATATTTTATAAGTTTGGAAATTAAGTAGGTTTACAAATCATATTTTATAAGTTTGGAAATTAAGTAGGTTTACAAATCATATTTTATAAGTTTGGAAATTAAGTAGGTTTACAAATCATATTTTATAAGTTTGGAAATTAAGTAGGTTTACAAATCATATTTTATAAGTTTGGAAATTAAGTAGGTTTACAAATCATATTTTATAAGTTTGGAAATTAAGTAGGTTTACAAATCATTTTATAAGTTTGGAAATTAAGTAGGTTTACAAATCATTTTTATAAGTTTGGAAATTAAGTAGGTTTACAAATCATTTTTATAATTTAAGTTGGAAATTAAGTAGGTTTACAAATCATATTTTATAAGTTTGGAAATTAAGTAGGTTTACAAATCATATTTTATAAGTTTGGAAATTAAGTAGGTTTACAAATCATATTTTATAAGTTTGGAAATTAAGTAGGTTTACAAATCATATTTTATAAGTTTGGAAATTAAGTAGGTTTACAAATCATATTTTATAAGTTTGGAAATTAAGTAGGTTTACAAATCATATTTTATAAGTTTGGAAATTAAGTAGGTTTACAAATCATATTTTATAAGTTTGGAAATTAAGTAGGTTTACAAATCATATTTTATAAGTTTGGAAATTAAGTAGGTTTACAAATCATATTTTATAAGTTTGGAAATTAAGTAGGTTTACAATCATATTTTATAAGTTTGGAAATTAAGTAGGTTTACAAATCATATTTTATAAGTTTGGAAATTAAGTAGGTTTACAAATCATATTTTATAAGTTTGGAAATTAAGTAGGTTTACAAATCATATTTTATAAGTTTGGAAATTAAGTAGGTTTACAAATCATATTTTATAAGTTTGGAAATTAAGTAGGTTTACAAATCATATTTTATAAGTTTGGAAATTAAGTAGGTTTACAAATCATATTTTATAAGTTTGGAAATTAAGTAGGTTTACAAATCATATTTTATAAGTTTGGAAATTAAGTAGGTTTACAAATCATATTTTATAAGTTTGGAAAACCTCTATAGCTGCTTTCTCAAAACATAAATAGAAATGGGCTTTTGAAATTTGGTGAAAACTTACATAAATCTCCTTGGATAATAAATCGTGTTTTATAGATAGTGGAAAATACAGAACCATAATAAGTCATTTGATGACATGGAAAGATCAGACTAATATTAATAAATACTGCCCAATATCTTCAAATTAAGAATTACATATAACAACATAGAATTACTTTTATTTTGTAGCTTTAGTTTCATACATGTCTTTTTTTTCAAAATAACGAAATGAAAAATAACGAATAAAATATAAATAAATAGTAATGGAATTTCATTTCAGAGAAACAATGTTTCAATCGGTGCTCTATACTTAGAGAAATAACTTAATAATTTGTTGAAATTCTAGAGATGTAACTACATTATTATCTTTTTACTGTACCCGCCAGAGATGACGTTTGGAGTAATTGTGTATAGGTATTTCGTGAAATAATGTAAATCATATGTGACTTGACGATCAAGTATTTAATTACACACCAGGAAGGATGCTGGGTTATTTACTGGGTGCCATTTTTTAAACGAATAATTTATTCCTTCTTACCTAGATAGAACCAGAGTGAATGTTCCAGAATTATATATGTATAGTATCCTTTGTTTTGTGTTGTTGGACTTGACACTCAATACACAATAATAACCTACAACTGTAAATATCACTTGCTTAGTAGGAAATACAGAAAGAAAACGGATGTCGAATATACTGCTACATACATTTGTTTACAAGTTTCTCAACTGAAAATTAGAGCAACATCAAATTTTTCATAATCTGGAAGGAAGGTGCTAAAGACTAAAACGAAATAAAAGATGTGGACGCCTCTTAAACATGTTGAATTTACGTCATAATATATAAAAATATTAAGATTAAAAATGTAATAATGCCTCCAAAGATTGAATCATTTGTTATAAATAGGACAGATTTGATCTTTAATATTAAGGAAACGATTTGTTACATATACAGCTCAGTGGTTGAAGTAACAAAGCAGTCTATTGCAGCAATGAGTCCTTATTTATATATAACTAAAATTAACTTGTGGAATTTATTTCTAACTTTATGTCCATATGTCTGTCTCTGTCTGTCTGTCTCTCTCTTCCTCTCCCTCCTCTCCCTGAACTAAGAGGCAGATTCTTACATATGGGTATTATTGTATATGAATTTTCAGCAAATAGTCTTATTTATTCACATACCAAGTATAATGTGCAGTACAACTCAAGCTTATTTTGATATGCACTCAGCCGAACTCTGTTCTGAGAAAGCAATCTCCATAATACAAGAACTAGACAAACTGTTTGCTTCTGGGTTAACGAGATCGACCTGTCCACAGCTAATGGTTTTCCTACACTTAAAAAGAAAAAAAAATGTCAGCTACCACATCAAGTTACTCTAAAATGGGAGTGTATTGTTGTATTATCTCATTCTACTGGTATCAGTCTTCAGCGAAGTAATACTACTGTGGTCTAATTTTTCTCTCCATTTTTCTTTCGTTTAACCGTGTAGGTTTATTTAAAATAACTCGGAATGACACTTTATGTCTACTGCGAGATTTTATTTGATGTCGCTTAAACTCAAAGTAGAGATTGTATTAATTTACTAAAAAAGAACAGTGTACTCCACATTGTGTATATTTCTAAATGCAAACATGTAATAAAATATCAGACAAAACAAAAACCGAACAACAACATGTTACACTTTTAGTAAAATACATCGTTCAATGATATTTTGAAGCGTGAAACAGATTTACTTTTAAAATGTCGTAGACATTTATTATTATCTAGTATATGTCACTCGATATTCACTATCCTGTTTCTAACTTTACCAATAGCCGGCTTTAATATGCAAAACTTTTTTCTTCATCGCTCTGTTATTAACGGTCATTATATTACAGAACTAATGGCGCATATCAGTTCTGAACAAACTACAGGATTTGAGTTACTGGAGAGATCAAGTCTTTCTCTTGTAACTGTAGCTCAACTTGACGAGTCTGGTATAAGTGAAGAAGCGCTTTTGATTTTTAATTGGGCGGTATTTGTTGTTCTCTGCCAGATCATCGATATCTTTGGTATTGTTACAAACATCATCAATATCATCTGCTTTATCAAGCAAGGCTTCAGAGACTCCGTGAACGTTACTCTACTTGGTAAGAAAAGTCAAAGAGATCTTTATTTTATAATTTTTTTAATTGATGTATTTAAGTTTTTGCTCAACGATTTATTTCTTAGTTTGCTGAATATTTACAAGAGAAAGTTTGATCCTTTCACTACTTTAGTTTTGAGAAGAGGAAGATGTTATAACTGCTTTATACTCTTCCTGCTCAGATGGTAACTCTTCTTCTTTATACTCCTTCTCTTGTATGTGAGGTTAAAAAGCTCGCCGAAAACATGAAAACTTTGCGAACTAACCTGTGAGCCCTATGTGGTGTTTAACGGCACAGGAACTATATAAGACATAAAATGTTCTCAAGATTCTTGAAGGTCACTGTTGCTTTCGCAATTCTAATTCTAACTTCCTTTATAGTGTCGCAATCCTAGACTGTATAGCTGCCGAGATATGCAAACTGATTGACTTCTTCAACAGTAAAAGTAGATAGAAGTGTATGGTGTAGTTTTACAATGTGGCAGAGGGAGTGAGTAAAGTGAGAAAAAACGAATATGAAGTATGAGAATGTATAAATGAAAAACATACAACGTCCGATATTTCGGCGTGAGCCTTTTTCTAGGATTGCATGCACAAACTAGACAAAAACAAAAACAAATAACTAAATGAAGAACTTATCTTAATATGGCCTCCTCCAGAAGTAGTAAACAGAGAAATGAGTGTCCACTAGAAGATGCATTGTGAACATGCGGGCCACACGAAGATAGAGCCAATCGTAAAGAAGAGGTGGAGAGAGAGGAGGAAAACAAGTAGTAGGGGGGGGGGGGAAGGACGGCATAACATGATAGCCGCTAGAGGAGAAGGTGTCGGGAGTGTTGGGGGGTGGGGGGGGGGGAAACTGAGAGATAATGAATGAAGAACATAAACACATGCAGGGAGAGAATGTGAAACTGGTGAATAGGACACGACCCTATAAACACCAATGTGTTGGCAGAGAAGAAAAGAGGGTGGCGGTAAGGTAGAAAGTAAAAGTAGAGTAAAAAAAAAAGGGGGGGGGGTGGAAAACTGAAGAAGTTACAGAAAGCTGAAGTTTTATGGTACCAGACTTTGCGGACGCCGTAGATGCAACACTTGTCCGTTTGTTGCCGAGGCTAGCCAGATCTCCTTCCTTAAGTCCGTGTTGTCAGTTCAGGAGGGTTTCACCAGCACTTCACGCAATTTTATTTATGCTATTATGTGCAAACGTTGTGGTAGGAAATACATAGGGAGACCGGTTTACGTTTAGGAGATCGATTTCGCCAACATCTTAATGTTATTTCTAAGAGGGCCTGGACATCTGTGGCTTAACATTTTTGCCTTAGCAACCACAGGAGAAAACATGACATTTCTGTTAGTGCGATCCGCTCTTGTTCTGCTGATGTACGATCTCGGAGGGTCCTAGAACAGCGCCTTATTTTCTAGGCAGCCTGTCTCCATTCACCTGGAATTAACAGTGTCTTCAGCTTCGTTTAGTTATTTATTTTTGTTTTTGTCTCTTTTGTGCTTGTAATCCTCGAAAAAGGCTCACGCTGAAATATCGGATGTTGTATGTTTTTCATGTGTACATTCTCATACTTCTTATTCGTTTTTTCTCACTTTACTCTCTTCCTTTTTAACTTTGTAAAACTTACACCATATACCTCTATCTACCTTTATTATCGAAACCAGTTTTACTGCAGTCGCCATTCCTATCTGACTTCTTCAACAGCAGTCATTTCTACGTATATTTTGTTTCATTACTTTTGTTTTTTCCTTGTTAATTTCAAGTCTTATTTTTCTAGCCAATGAATAGAAGGTATTTGTTTTTTCTTGCATTGTCTTCACGTTGTCACTGATAAGAATTATATCATCAGCAAAATCAAGAGCTTCTAGCTGGATCCCATGTACCCAGTCAATACATGCGCTACAAGTCTATGGCAATTCTAAAAAGCAAAGGATATGGTATACATCCTTATTTCACGCATGTTTCAATATGGAACCATTGGTTCATTATTTCTTCTGTGTTCGCTGCACACGCATATGCATTATAGAGATCTTTTAATGATGTTGGTAACTGTAGATGGTATTCCATTTAGTCTTCACATTACCCACAATGAATCTCTGTGTAGGCTACCATGTGGCTTTTTTAGGTCTCTGAAGTTCAGGATTGATTATTTTCACTTTTCAAAATGTTCTTCAAGTATTATTTTTAAATATTATTATTATTATTATTATTATTATATCATTCTTATTTATCAAGATTAATATGATACATGTATATCGATATTCGGTATCCATGTATAAATTCTGATTTTTAGATTTTGCTCACGATATTCAGTATGACCCCCATATGCATATAACATAACACAATCCTGCATAATTAGTCTTGGAAAAGTAACGAACAAACATTTTAGAGATGACAAAGCAAAAATGTTGTTTTAAATGAAATTACCTTGACTTGAAGCACGTACTGGCCTGGAACGAGAAACCTCGGCATATGGGATGAGAGCAATGTGGGCTTTTGTTTCGTGTCTAGTGAATGAGAAACAGAAGCTTTGGGAAAAGTTGTTGATATTTTTTAGACGTATTCTTATATATGGATTCCCCCTGTATAGTTTATTTTATAACAAACAATCGTGTTTTGTTTTTCTTATCGATCTCAGTATTTTATTACTATGTTTCCCGAACGAGATTTCCTTCCAAACCAGCTACGTTCCTGACTCAGTATCAGCAGAAACACCAGAAGGTGACATAGGAGTTAATTAAGCGCGTATGAGTTTTATTAAGACAGATATACTGATATATGAAAATTAACCCATATATAGGTACTTCGATTTAAAACAACCCTATATTATTTATATCAAACTGCAATAAGAGCTATACCTAACTCACACCTAATTGATTTATATGTTCGATGTTCTGTTAAAGTATACTTTCCTATAACATGACTCAGAATTTTAACATTTGTAGTTCTGTTTTGATAATCTCAGTCCTACTGTAATAAATAAATATGATGTTTACATATAACAAATAATGTCATTCTTTTTATGCTTAGGTCTAGCAGTCTCCGACCTGTGCTCTCTTATAACTTTAGTGGGGTCGAACATCTTATATAATCCAGCAGTTCTTACCTCCGACCTGCCTGCGCAGGCCCTGGAAGTGAGTTATTTAATCTTTCTAATCCCACATATGACTTTCACCCGAGTCAGCAGTTGGATCACAGCAGTAATCACTGTGGAAAGATGTTTGTGTATAATAGCCCCATTAAAGGTAATGAACATCTAAAGTATGGACTATCAATACCTTCCTTTCCTTTAGTTTCAGCTATTACACATTTTGCTGAAGTTGACTATTGTTATATAAGTAGTCGTAGAGCAGGATCAAACAATGGGTCGAGCTGACTTCTGAAATCCTGCACAGAAAACTGATCATATAACATACTTTCATGACACATAGGAATCAAAATCCTTGTCTAGAATGAATGAGTCAGGGATTAAACTTTATGTGGAAAAACGTAACTAGATCTGCAACTCCTTGTCCATCGGTCTGATTTCACCTTTTCTGGTTGACCTAGCTTTTTAATTATACACTCCTCTGAGGATCGATTAATGCTAAGTTACTATGTAAAATAACATATGTGACTTGACTACAGAAACAGCTGAATAGTCCAAACAAGTATGTCTGAGAAATGGTTCTGACGTAAACGGTTTGATAAGCACATCAAGTAAACACTGCATTTACGAGTTCAACAAACTAAAAGTCTGCGTGACTTTATACTTTCAGCTTCTTTCTCACAAATGACGGTGTAGTTAGACACAGTCGCTTGTCATGTGGGAAATCAGTTTGGTCGTTTATCAAAGCGAAACTGAAAAATAAACATATCTCGTATGTATATTGCAACTATTCTAGTCGGTTTCATCCTCCTTGTATCATCAATCTTTCATTTTACTTGTGGTCGCCTTTTGATCAACAATTTTGTAATACAGTGTTCTTTGCGGATACATTTCTAATCTATTCTTACTTCATGTCCTAGACGTCTGAATCGTCTACCAGTGAATTCTGACCTTTTGATGTGACTATAGATGACGTGTAGGTAATAGTGTGTTTCTTCTGTGATCATAAGTGTCATTTGTGTATTACATTGTTCTTTATTTGTGATCATGAGTGCCATGTAATTTGTAGTTTGTTTCTTTTGTGACCATGTATTAGTTTTTTTTTCCTTCAACGATTTCGTAAGTAGTAGTTTCTTTCTTCTGTGATCATGTAAGTAGTAGTTTCTTTCTTCTGTGATCATATAAATAGTAGTTTCTTTCTTCTGTGATCATGTAAGTGGTAGTTTATTTCTTTTATGATTGTGTAAGTAATAGTTTCTTTCTTCTATGATCGTGTAAGTACTAGTTTCGTTTTCTCTGATATATAAGTAGTAGTTTCTTTCTTCTGTGATCAAGTAAGTAGTAGTTTCTTTTTTCTGTGCTCGTGTAAGTAGTAGTTTCTTTCTTCTGTGATCAAGTAAGCAGTAGTTTCTTTCTTCTGCAATCGCGTAAGTAGAAGTGTCCTTCTACTGTGATCGTGTAAGTAGTAGTTTCTTTCTTTTGTGGTCATAGATGCCATGTAAGCTCTAGAGGTTGCTCTGATATTATGCATCACGTAAATGTGCTGATGTTATATTTTGTGAGTCCTCCTGTGTTCTTCCTGAGTGATATAAAAACTGGCATATTTCTATTTGATCACGTGAAATTTGAATACGTTGTCCAGGCTTTAATCGTTCTTAAAATATATGGTGTTCAAGTAAGTGTATGTATATTTTCTAAATTCAATTCAATTCAGTTACCATCCCGCATGGCGTAGGCAATAATTTCTCTCCACAATTCCTTGTCTTTAGACTTGATTATGAGATCCACCGGTGACTTTCTTCCTAGCCACACTAACAGCCCACCCAGTAATTTCTCTCTGTCTTCCTCTGTCTCTTCTATCTTCAATTTTTCCAGTTGCCACAGTGTGTTCCAATTTTCCTATTCTCAGGAAATGTCCTATAAATCTCGCTTGTCTGCCTCAGATCTTTGCTATAATTTGCTTTGTAACTCCAGCTTCTCTTAAGACTTCTTCATTGGTTTTCTAAACAGTCTATGGTACCTTCAACATCCTTCTTATAAACCATATCTCCATGACCTCCATTTTTCGCTCTTCTCTCTTATTAATAGACCATGCTTCACACCTATAGAACAAAATTAGTTCGATGTAACATTTAAGTACTGGGAATCTTGTTTCCGTTGATACGGATCAGTTGCACAAGATGTGTCTCATTGTCTGGAATGCTGAGTTGGCCTGAGCACATCTTCTTTTTATTTCATTGTTACATTTCCCATCAGTTGTTATAATCGTTTCTAAGTAATTGAATCTATCAACTTGTTTCAGATTTGTGCATCGATGGTAATGCTACATTTTGGTGGTATTCTTTTCTTTGAGGTGTCCATCACTTCGTCTTCTTTTTGTTCAGGCTGAGACATTTATTTTTTACTTAGGTGTTAAGTAATTTAAAAATAAGTGCTTTTGTAGTCTTAATATATTGACTGTAATATTGATTATTATGTGATACGTTGGTATGTGATTACACGAAAGGGAAGCCGGAAAGTGATTCCCAGAGATTAAGTTCTCTTCTTGCGGATATTAAAACACCTAAACGTTCTACTACATGCACTCTCCAATTTCATTATAACAGAGGAAAAGTAAAATCAATCAATTAAGTCAGAATAAACCTTAAAAGCCCCTTTCCTGGTAGGGTAATTTCTTAGTTTTATTTAAACTATCTCAATCAAGTATTAATGTCCCTTTGTCTACAGCGCAGGTGACAATAATTTGACGTCCAAGAGTTGAACTAGGCATTTGATTCAAGTGGATTTTAGTTCAAGTTTACATTTGTCGGTGCGGTCCAGTTGTCAGTCATGTGCATGTCCATTGAGGAACTTTGTCTCGATTAAAGCACTCCTGTAAGCTCTCGGTTGTGAGCATTATGCCCAGCTGTTGATGCATCCATTTGCAAATCATCAACGATGTCGTGCAGCCATCTTCACTTTGGTCTTCCTCTCTTTTTTCCCATTATGTATCCTTCCAAGACGGTCTTCTCTAGATTATCATGACGTTTAATGTGACCAAAATATTTAAGTTTACTTTGGTTAATCCTCTTTATTACCCAGCCTTAGTAAAACCGTCAGAATTTGTCCGTCATCACAATTACTAGCACTGACCTCTATCTCATATTCTCCCCCAGTGTTAAAATTAGATATGCCTACCCTGGGGGGCTCGCAACCAGATCTTTTTTTTTTTCTATCTGACCTTCCATTTTGTTGTCGGCTTTTTTTTCGGGGGGGGGGGTATATTTCCAGTGGGTAGTTTACCATTGCTTTCTTTCAGGGCAGTGACTGTGCTAGTCATTGATAGTAGCCATTGTCCCTACATTGAGATCATCTGCCTACCATCATAGAATGGTGACCATAACCAACATTATCTGTCGACTGCTCTCCCATTCCATGAACCACCTGCCCCCATGCTTCACGTCACCATGATCAGCGGGGCTATACGGGTACTCTACCTTGCCCAAGGGTGTCCCGTAAACTGACTGAGGTAAATAGGCCCCATACTTCTCCTTTCATAGATACACCTACCCCACTAACCTTAAAAACTTAAAACTTAAAAGCTTTAAAAAAATAGTTATCAGTAGGGAAAAAAGCAGATACTCTGGACAAAGAGTTAAGAAACGACCAAAGATCCGTGTTGCAGTGGGTGAGGCAGGTATTAACAAAGGTCACACTCAAGAAAACGGGGTTGTTCAGAATATAAGGATGTTTAACACTGTTTCTTTCAGAAGTTCTTTTTCTGGACACAAAATAAAACATAAATAATAAAAAAATATGGCACTCAGTGGTTATAAGAACTATCAGTGAGTAGTGTTTAAAAACTATATTACAAGTGAGCAAACAGTAATCAGCCAAAAGAAAGAAGACAGAATAAATTCAAAATCATGATTTGTTTCATTTCAACATACTTCATTCTTTGATTCTCATATTGCTCCCCTGTAACAGTTAATCTCAAAGAAAAGGATATAGTCTATACTATATGTATATATTATTTCACGTATTGTATTCTTCAGATTAAAAGTGTAATGTCTTCGAAAAAGATGCCCATCATTATCATGAGCGTGCACGCCATTCTGATGATGCTTTTTAGTGCCTTCATCCTCAGGATTCACCAGAACATGATTATTTACTATTCCAGACAATCACTGGTGTGCATTGTTGATATCATGCGAACAAATCTTTCGTCTTTCCTTCATCAGTCGAAAGCTGCTGCTTCGGTTTATACAACTCTTGAAATTTAGGCAAAAAATAATCCAGCAGAGGTTTTATTTTGCTAATTCTACTTGTTTCTGGAAATGTCTGAGAGTTGTCAGAGAAATGCAGAAGTGTCAGAAGATGCTCAAATTTAGCTCTGCTCATTGTTTTTGAAAATATTGGTGTTTCCAGAAGAGGGTCTGTTGTTCAGTGTGGCTTCCTAGTCTGGCCCATCAAAATGATCAATCCAGAGAATTTGTTAATGTCTGAATGTGTTATATTTTCAGACAAAAAGGCAGTAGTTTGTTCATATGTTGTGTCTGTGCACAGTATAAATTTTCATGATGAGGTAACAGTTTTAAAAAAATCATTGCCAAACACTGTACTGAAAATTTCCTCCATGCTGTCTTGTTTGTTTACATTCACTGAAACACCAGAATTTCCTATAAATTTTTCAAGAACTGGTGTAGAATCAATGTTACTCCACACACCTATATCACTGCTAACTATATCACATAAAAATGTGAAATACTTACTGTTGAAGAATCATATCCTGACTTCGAATCACAATCACACTATCTCTGGAATTTTCACTTCTGACACAGCAACACTGTGCCTAGTTATCGTATTTTTAATCCGATCGCCGTCACAGAAATCACTTTGAAACACATCAATTTCATTACTAGAATCATTAAACAGTGGTTTTTATTCATTACTAGGGTAGTCTGACAAAAGATTCTGGGCATAATTCATTGTACTGTCGCAGTAACATCGAGTGTAACGTGCTCCGCCATTTGCACAAAATGTCGACTTGGTGAGATCTCGTAAACACGTGTTTCCGACAGCTAAACCCGCGAGATTTCTATTTTTTTTAAGTTACGAAGATTAAAAACAATATTTTATTATATTAACTTTGCAGTAAAAATACAAACAACCAAAAATTACTTTAAATAACACGCTAGAAACAGTTTAAATAAGACGACCATCGAATACGGCAAATCCGCCTTTCGGTCAACAACGCACGGAAACCAGAAATACGGATTTTCCCTTATTTGGTCAACAAAGTGTTAAGTGCATCCCCTCTGTATGCTGTCAACAGTCTGGGCATGAGATTTTCTCAACTAATGAACAAAACAATTCTAGTTAGAGTCTCCACGAAGGATCGAGAACACGTTGAGAGTATTTCCTACATCATAAACGGGTTCACAATCCCATTGATAGCATTTGTCTTCATTGTTATCTGCACTGCCATACTCGTTTTTAAACTACAGGATGCAACACAGTGGAGAAAGAAATCTGCTGCATCTGCACAAGTTGACAGAGTTTCCAGTCGAAACCAGAAAGTGGCCAAGATGGTTGTGATGGTTTCCACTTTGTTCATCGCTTGTTTTGCCCCAATCTGTATTGCAATGCTAGTAGTGACCTTTGAGCCTGCACTTTTTTACGGGGGTAAATATTTCAAAATAGGAATCATGCTTGGTGGAATTGGATTTATCCTAGAGTCTATAAACTCTTCTGTGAATATTTTAATTTATTATCATATGAGCAGCAAATATAGAGAAACGTTTAGAAACATTTGTGCCATGTCCAAAGTGTGTAAAAATTATAAACATAATTTCTGATATTAAAATTCAATCGAAAACAAAATATATTGCTTCATTGTTATTTAATTATTTTTTTTGCTACTAAAAGACAAATGAGAAACTAAAACATGGACACTATTTCCAATAAAATCTTTTTTTTTTCTTCCTTTCCTGATTCTACTGTAGCGATGCAATATTGTGTCTGTCTTTTCAGAAATTGTTTTCCAGCAGTTGTTGTGGTCAGCAAAATAGTTCGTCTTCAATATATCGTACATTAAAGTTTTCATATCTCGTATTTACAGAACTTTGAACATTTATATGTGGTGGTCCTGTTATTTCAAGCATATTGTTGATACTAATAATATTAGTTGGCTTGATGTTTGAAAAACATCAAGCACTGAAGTTGAGGCGCAGCATCTTGGTGGGTTTGGGAGCTGGTTAAGACAGCGATATTTTCAGTCCGTGGGGGCAGATAAAGTGCAGATGATGTGCAGTACTTCTTTAGCAGACCCAATAGTTGTGGGGTCTGCGGCGAGCTATGACAGATTAGACTGGTTAGGGTTGCCATTGTGGTAGCATCGTAGCTATGTATAGCAAACACTTATACCAGCATGCCAACTATGTGTTTCAAACACTTATACCAGCATGTCAACTATGTGTTTCAAACATTTAAACCAGCATGTCAACTATGTGTTTCAAACATTTAAACCAGCATGTCAACTATGTGTTTCAAACATTTAAACCAGCATGTCAACTATGTGTTTCAAACATTTAAACCAGCATGTCAACTATGTGTTTCAAACATTTAAACCGGCATGTCAACTATGTGTTTCAAGCACTTATACCAATCTGTCAGTTATGTGTTTCAAGCATTTATACCACGATGTGATCTATGTGTTTCGAACACGTATACGAGCAAATCAACGATGTGTTTCAAACACTTATAGCAACATGTCTCCTATGTGTTGCAAAAGCTTATACCAGCATGTCAGATATATGTTACTAACACATATACCAGCATATCAGATATGTGTTTCAAACATTTATACCGGCATATAACTATGTGTTTCAAACATTTATATTAGTAATTTAGATATAAGCTTCAAAAATTAATATCACCATATCAGTTATATGTTTCACACACTTATTCCAGAATATCCGATATGCGTTTAAAAGACTTGTACCAGAACGTCAGTCATATATTTCAAACAAATGCACCAGCATATCAGCTATATGTTTCATACACGTATACCAGCATGTCAGCTATGTAATTCAAACACTTTTATCAGCACGTAACTTATATGTTTCAAACCCTTATGCGTGTATGTCAGCTATATATATATTTCCCATACTGTTAAACGCCACATAGGGCTCCCAAAGTAGTTCGCCAATTTTTTTCTGTCTTCGGCGAGTCTTTCAACCTCACCAAGGGATTTTATGCCTGTTAATTTGGCCGCTCTTAACAATGGCCTTATCAGAGTTTCACGCGGTCTGCCTCTTCTTCTTTAGTCTGTTGTGTTCAACTTGATAGTTTGTTTTGGGATTCTTTGATCATTTCTTCTCATCAAGTGACCAACATATGTCCATCTCCTTTTCCTGATCACCCATGAGACTGGTTGTTGTTCAGTCATCTGTCTTATCTCTGCATTATTCTTAAATTCGTTCAACTTTATACAAAGTATTTTCCTTAGGCATTTGTTTTCAAAAGAGTCTAATTTCTTGTCTATTTCTTTAGTTGTTTTCCAGCTTTCGCATGCAAAAATTATGGTGGATATTACATTTGAATTGAATAGTCTTAACTTGGTTTTTGTACTTACAACTTTTGAATTCCATATGTTCTCAAGATTCTTGAAGATTGATGCTGCTTTTGCAATTCTGATCCTAACTTCCTTTCTAGTGTCACCATCCTGGTCTATGTAGCTGCCAAGGTATGCAAAGTGATTGACTTCTTCAATATCTGTCCATTCTATGTGTATTTTTCCATTCTGATTAATGGGAATTTTCATTATTTTTGTTTTGTCCTTGTTAATTTCAAGTCCTATTTTGCTAGCCAGTGAAGACAGGCTATCTGTTTTTTCTTGTATGGAATTCACATTGTTACTGATAAGCGTTATGTCATCAAGATCTTCTAGTTGGGCCCCATGTACCCAGTCAATACTTGTGTTACCTGTGCAGCATTTTTTCATTATGAAGTCTATTGTAATCCCAATAGGTAAAGGAGACAGTATACATCCTTGTTTCACACCTGTTTCAATCTGGAACCATTCACTCATCCCTTCTTCTGTCTTGACTGCACAAACATATCCATTGTAGAAATCCTTAATGATGTTGGCAATTTTAGATGCTATTCCATATAGACTTAAAATTCTCCATAATGAATCTCTGTATATGCTATCAATTGCCTTTTTAAAGTCTATGAAGTTCAGTATTAATGGTTTCTGCTTTTCAATATGTTCTTCAAGTATTATTCTTAGAGTAAAGATCTGGTCGATACAGCTTCTCCCTTTTTGAAATCCTGCTTGTTCTTCTCCCATTGCAGTATCCACTATATCCTTAAGTCTATTGAAAATGACCTTGCAAAATACTTTTGACACAACTGATATTAAGGTTACTCCTCTCCAGTTGTTACAGTCACTAAGGTTGCCTTTTTTTGGTATTTTCACAATGATTCCTTTTTTCCATTTAGAAGGGACCTTTTCTTCTTTCCAAATCTTGTTAAACATTCTCTGTAGTTGTCTCATGATGTTACTGTTGATAGCTTTTAGCATTTCGGGTGTTATTTCATCTTCACATGCAGCTTTGTTGTTAGCCATTAAATTCACTGCTGTTTCAATTTCATGCAATTTAATTTCATCACGGCTGACATTTAGTTGTGGGGCTGGTAAGTCGGTTTCAAGGTTTAACAATTCTTTTGGGTATGGTCGATTAAGTATTTCTTGGAAGTGTTCAGCTCATCTTTGCTTTTGGTCTTTATTTGATGTTAATAGGGTTCCAGTTTTGCTAAATATTGATCTTTCTTTAGATATAATAGTACCTGAACATCTCTCATAGATGTAAGGGTTATAGGGGTGCAGTTGTTAACAGTGATCACAACCTGTGCATAGAGAAAATAAAACTAAAACTGAAAATCCAACACAAGAAATCAGTACACAGAAAGATAAACAACCACAGCCTACAAGAAGAAAATACTAACATTAATTTCAATCAGGAACTTGCCAATCATTCCAAAACACCCAGTGAAGTTGAGGAGATAGGTATAGATGAATTATGTAATTCTTACAGCACAGCCATAATCACACCAGCAAAAGTAAGTGCTGGACTGAAAATCCAAATAGAAAAGCATGGATATCAGAAAAAACATGGAAGTATATACATGAAAGGTGAGCAGTCAAATTAGACATGTTGAATGCAAAAACAGATCTTGGAAAAGATCTGGTGAAAGCAACATAGAAAGAACTAGACAAGAAAGTAAAAAGTTCAGCTAGAAGGGATAAAGGAGAATACACAGACAATATTGCAAAAGAGGCAGAAAATGCAGAAAAAGTAGGAGACAGGAAAACTTTACATAACATATAAAGGAGGCTAACAGGTACTAGTACACACACACACATACACACACACCATATATATATATATATATATATATATATATATATATATATATATCAGGCGAGTATATTAGCATTTCAGCTGTACGTTTAAAACACTTATACCAATATGTCAGCTATATGTTTGAAAGAATTTTATACCAACATGTCAACTATGTATTGTAAACCATTATACCAGCATGTCATTTATGTGTCCCATTCATGTATTACAGCATGTCAGCTATGTTTTTCAAACACTTATAGCAGCAATTCAGCTGTGTATTTCAAACAAATATACCAGCTCTCACCATAAACTTTGAGAAATAATGAAAAAAATGGGATTTCCAACACACTTGATACAATTAACATCACTGCTGTATCTAGACCAACAAACAGAAGTAAGAATAAATATTGAAACAAAAACTTGGTTTGACGTAAAAAAAAGTTGTCCATCAGGGGTGCATATTGTCACCTTACTTATTTAACTTTTATACTGAAAATATAATGAGGAATGTTAAAGAAGATGTAGACAAAGAATATTATGATGCCATAACAATTGGAGGTTATGAAATACCAGAGATTAGATATGCTGATGACACAGTATTACTGTCTACAACACAAAAAGAAATGGAAAAACTAACTATTTCAATCTGTAAGAACAGCAAAGAGCAGAACCTCTATCTTAATGCAAAGAAAACTAAATTGATGACAACTGACAAAACAAACATGGCAGCTGTAATATGTATCAATGAGAAAAAACTCAAGAAGTGGAGAGCTTTGAATATCTTGGATCACTACTAACTAGTAATGGGGATACAATGAGGGAAATTGAAAGGAGGACATCTATCGCTCTTCAGAAAGTAAAACAACTAAAGAACTGTGGAGAGGAGCAGACAGAACCACACAAATAATATTTTTAAGGACATGCATCTTTCCCGTTGCAATATATGCCTGTGAGACCTGGACACTTAACAAAACAGCTGAGAAACACATAAATGCCTTTGAATGTAAATGCTGTTACAGAAGAGTTCTTCAAATATCATGGACACAAAAAAGAACAAATATATCTATACTACAAGAGCTTAATATTGAAGAAGGCTGGCTAGTAAAGAGGATTAAAGAGAGAAAACTTAAATATTTTAGACACGTTAAACATCATGATAATCTGGAGAAGACTCTTGGAAGGGTACATAATGGGAAAAAGAAAGAGAGGAAGACCAAAATGAAGATGGCTGTAAGACATCGTTGAGGATCTACAAATGGATGCATCAGGAGCATCTTGCTCACAACCGAGAGGCCTACAAGAGTACTGTTTGGGAGGCAAAGTTCCGCAAGGGACATGCATATGAATGAATGAATACCAGCTTTTCATCTGTGTATTTCAAACATTTACCAGCATGCCATCTATGCGTTGCTAACTCTTACACCAGAATGTCAGCTATGCCTTTAAATTGCCTATAGCAGCATGTCAACTATTTGTTTCCAAAACTTAACACAGCATGTCAGCTATATATATCGAGCACTTATATCAGCAAGGCAAATATATGTTACAAAAACGTATACCTGCATGTTAGTTATATATATATATATATACTAGCTTGTCACTTATATATTTGAAACGCTATATTATCAAACATTTATACCAACATGTCTGCTATATGTTTCAAGCACTTATACCGCCATATGAGCTATATGTTTCAAACACTTCTATCAGCATGTCAGCTATATATTTGAATCACTTATAAAAGAATGTCAGCTATACGTTTCAAACACTTCAGCAACATTTCAGCTATGTATCGCTAAGAGTTGTATAAAGATGTCAGCTATGGATCACATTCACTTATTTCAGCATGTCAGATATGTGTTTCAAATATGTATACCAGCATTTCATCTATGGTTTCAAGCAATAAGACCAGCATGTCAGACGTGTTTTACTAACACTTATATCAGCCTGTCAGATATGTGTTTCAAACATATATACCACCATGTCAGCTATGTGTTTCATATACATATACTAGTATGGCACCTAGGTATTCGAAACACTTATACCAGTATCTCAGCTTTATGTTTCAAACACATATACCAACATATCAGCTAAGTTTTCCAAACACTTATGCAAGCATGTCAGCTGTGTCTTGCAAGCACTTATACCAGTATGTCAGATATGCGTTACTACCACTTATACTAGCATGATACCTGTGTGTTCAAACAGCTATACCCGCATGCCAGCTATCTATTGCTGACACTTATACCAGCATGTCAGATATGTTTTGCACATTTATATCTTTATGTCAGTTATGTGTTGCAAACAGTATGGCAGCTATGTACCAGCATGTCAGCTATATGTTTCACATACTAATACCAGCATGTCAACTATATGTTTCAGGCACATATACCAGCATGTCAGCTATATGATTCAAACATTTATACTGGCATGCCAGCTATATGTTTTAAATGCTTACACTAGCACATCAACTATATGTTTCAAACACATATACCACAGTGTCACCTAAATGTTCAAACAATTACACCAGTATGTCAGCTATATCTTTCAAACACTTATACCAGCATGTCAGTTACATGTTGCAAACACTTATACCAACATGCCAGCTATATGTTTCGAACACTTATACCAACATATCACATATGAACCACAAACCATTATATCAATATTGCTTGATATGTGTCACTTTCACTTATGTCAGCATGTCAGCTATGTATTTCCAACACATATACTAGCATGTCAACTGTGTGTTTCAAGCTTATACTAGTCTTTCAGGTATCCGTTGCCAAGACGTGTACCAGCATGCTACCAATATGTTGCAAACAGTTATATCAGCATGTCAGCTATGTGCTTCAAGCACTTATACGAGCATATCAGATATGTGTTGCACACTTATACTCCCATGTCAGCCATGTGCTGTAACCACTTATTCCAGCATATCATAGGTGTGTTTCATATACTTATACCAGCATGTCATCTATGCGTTGTGAATAATTATACCAGCATGCCAGCTATGTGTTTTGAACACTCATGACTGCATGTCAGCTATGTGTTGTAAGCATGTCAGCTGTGTGTCACAAACACTTATGGTAGCATATCAGCTATGTGTCACAAACACTTATACTAGTATGTCAGCTATGTGTCACAAACACTTATAGTAGCATATCAGCTATGTTTCACAAACACTTATAGTAGCATATCAGATATATGTCACAAACACTTATGGTAGCATATCAGCTATGTGTCACAGACATTTATACTAGTATGTCAGCTATGTGCCACAAACACTTATAGTAGCATATCAGCTATGTGTCACAAACACTTATAGTAGCATATCAGCTATGTGTCACAAACACTTATAGTAGCATATCAGCTATGTGTCACAAACACTTATAGTAGCATATCAGCTATGTGTCACAAACACGTATAGTAGCATATCAGCTATGTGTCGGTGAATGCCGAAACGGGCAACAATCCACAGCCATGTCTTCTTTGATAGTTACTCTCGTCTGATAAGGCTCAGTAAATTGTACAAGTATACATATGTTCTTGAGTATAAATATGAAATAAAAACATCTGATGTCTGTGATTACCTTTGTTTTAGTTCAGCTTATCAAGAAGTCTTCACGCATACTTCCTTAATTTTATTCATATGTAAAACAAAATCAATGCTCATAACAACAAGACAGAAACTTCAAAACGCAACAAAAACAACACTTCGGCTCTGTACAGAAACATCACAGATAGAAAACGGTAGCGAGCACAAAACATTAGGTCTTATTATTGACCAACATCTGACCTGGAACTCTCATGTGCAATGTCTAACAAAACTCATCGCACAAAAAGTATGCCAATTAGCTAAAATTAAGCACTTCATCGATCAAGACATTAGGAAGACATACTACATATCTCATATACAAACACATTTAGACTACTGCTCAACAGTTTGGGATGGTTGCTCAGTGTCAAATACAAGGAGGCTTTGCTCACTCCATAAGCTAGCAGTAAAGCTTATTAGTGACAAAGATCAAGCACAAACAACTAACCATCACAAACGTATCAAAATACTACCTCTTAAGAACAGGTTCCTCTTCAACAAAGCCAAGTTAGTACATCAAATTCTTTCACGGCATGCCCCGCCTTATCTATGGAGCCTGTTTAAATTTAGCCCAAAGTCAACGCTTGAACAACATATGTCTTTAAAAACCTAGATTTGATCTTTACAAGAAAAGCTTTAGGTATTCTGCTGCTCATCTTTGGAATACCCCCCATCCTATATAAAAAATATAAATTGTACTCCTTCCTACAACTACAAGCTTTCCCAAAATCTATTTGATGTCGACTACATGCCTCCATGAATTATAAAACTTAAAAGTTATCTTAAGCTGCTCTTACAGACACCGAATACAAAGTCCTGAAAATTTTGTTTAGTAGATAGTCATTTATAATGTATGTAGTTACTTCTGTACTGAGTGAATGTTTAATAGCGAAACGTAAATGTTATGTTTGTTATATGAACAGCATATTTGTAGAATGTCTGGAATAGAGTGAAAGATGTATGATAAAGGGCATAATGTCAGACGGGCCTGCCTGCCCAATTCTTTACCATTTTACAATAAAGATCAATCATTCAATCAATCAATCATACTACATAGTAATATAAACTGCCCTTTATGTAACAGAGTGTACAAAGTTAGAAAAAAAGTATGAGTTAATGTGTTAAACATTTCTTGGGTATGATCTCTTTTGCAATGCTCTGCTGTGTAATATATCTACCTATTTCGGACAACGGACGTCAAACACACGTGAAGACAAAGGCCATGAATTATAGACAAGATGTATGAGAAATTAAAACACAATTTCAGTGCTTTGGGACCCTCTCAAGTGAAAACAAAAGTATATCACCAAAAATAATAACAGAGATAGTCGAATTCAGACATAAAACTGGCGTTGGAAAGAGTACTCGGTTTGCTATTTCCAAAACATTGTTTATTGCTAAGTTTACTATATTTTATTTCGACGCTACAGCGTCTCCTCTGTATCTGGTAGAAGATTAGTTTGTTGTTGTTGTTTTTTTTTTTTGTTGAACAAACTTTACTTACAACGCTGAAATGTGTTCTAAGGATAATATCACAGTTGTAGCTACTGAATCTTCTATGTGTACTATTGTGACATATTTTATGAATACGCAGTGAAGCAGGTTCATATACGATATGTTAACCAATCCTGGTCTACTTGAAATTAATCTGTTGTAAAATTGTCCATAATTTTCAGTATTAGTTCTCATTTTGAAAAGTGAACCAGATGATAATTAGATGAAGAAAGACAAACAAACTAAAATAAAAATGACTGGATCAGTAGACTGTGCTGCATTATAAATATGAGGCAACAAATTAAGTAGAAAAAAAACAAGGAAAGAATTTAAGCATATAATAACCAAAATCTATTTTATAAAGCCTTGCGAATTCTGTAATAAACTAATCAATAATTTCTTGGCTGAATAACATTTTATGATATAAATAAAAATAAAATGCAGTCTGCATTATTCAAGAAAATAATTAATACAATCGATGTTTACAAATCGTGTTTATATGCGTTCTGGAACTGCTTTCTCTAAACGTAAATAGAAATAATCTGTTCAAATTTGATGGAAAATTACAGAAATCTCGTTGGATACCAGGTCTTGCTTTATAGATAGTGTCAAAATACAGATATATAATAAGTATATGTGATAACATGAAAAGACCGGACTAACATTAATAAATGCTGCAAAATATCTTCAGATTAAGAATTATATATAACAACATAAAAAAACCTTTATTATTTTACTACCGTAGTTTGAAACATTTCTTTTTCAAAACATTAAAATGAAAAATAAAGACATTATTTTCAAGACATTATATACATAATAATAATGGGATTTCGTTTCAGATAAACAATTTTTAAAATTGTTTAAACAGTGTTCTATAGTTAGAGAAATAACATAATACATTGTTGAAATGCTGCAATAAGCAGAGATGTAGCTGCATTGTTATTCTTTTACTGTACCTGCCAGAGATGATGTTTAGGTTAATTGAGTGTAGGTAAAATAATGTAAATTATATGTGCCCAGAAAATCAGATATTTAATTACATTCCAGAAAGTATGTTGCGATGTTTACTCTTTTGACATCTTTGAACGCATAATTTGTCCCGTCTTACTTGGCACGAAGCAGAGTGAAGGTTCCGGAATTGTATATGTACAGTAGCTTTTATTTTCTGTTGTTGGACTTGTCACTCAATATATAACAATAATCTACAAATGTAAACATTTATTGTTAAGTAATAAATAAAGAAAGAAAACGAATGTCGAATATACAGCTACAAACATCTGTTTACTAGTTTCCGAACTGAAAATTAGAGCAACATCTAATTGTTCATAATCTGGAAGGAAGGTGATGAAGACTAGAAGGAAATAAAATATGTGGACGCCCCTTAAACATGTTGAATTTACGTCATAATATAAAAATGTCACTTTGTATTATGTCCATCTACTGGTTTATTTAAGATAGCTCGGAACGACACTGAACGCCAAAATGAGAGATTTAAATTGCTACTCATTTCAATCAAACATATGATGGTATTAGGTTCTGAAAAAAAAGAATACTCCACATTTTACTCGTAAATATTTCTACATGCACACATGTAATATATTATCGTACAAACAACAACTGAACAACAAAATGTAAAACGTTTGGTAAAATACCTCTTTCAATTATATTTTGAAGTGTAAAATAGATTTACATTTACAAATATCACAGACATTTGTTCTTATTTAGTACAGGGTCTGGCATAATGCATAGCTGGATTTAGCTGACGTAGTGCGCATAAACTGAATACGTGTGAAAAAAACAACAACATGACATCAGAGATGAAGCAGACAAACGGTCATTTTTAACAATGAGTTCTTTGTAAACACGTATGTTAAAAGTTGATAATCGTCTATTACTGTACAACTAAAGTTTCGCCGCCATTTTCAGTTGCATCCCGGTGATAATATTCCCGATCGGAGGACAAAACAATTTTGAGGTGGGTCAAAACATTTAAGGAAACCGCTAATTGCCTTAATAACAAGTCTACTGGTCGTTCAAGAACTCATCAGACACCTGAATGAATTCAAGAAGTATACAGCGCATTGCTGAGTAGCCCTCTGCTATCAGCTGTTAGGAACCCTTTAGCACCTGGCATCTTCTTACTGTTAATAGTGATCTTTATTCACAGATGCTAACTGACTACTTCATTCCAGACTTGGCCAAAAGAAATAAGAGACTAATATGGTTTCAACAAGATGGAGCAACTGTCAATCCATGGCCATGCTGCGACAAGCATTTCTCAATCGTCTTATTTCCAGACTTGAGGATATTCACTGGCCGGCAAGGTCACCGGATTTATCGGCCGGAGACTTCTTTTTGTGGGGGTATCTCAAGAACACGGTGTATGATAGTCGTCCACAGTCAACTGCAGACCTAAAAGATCGAATCCGGCACTGCATTCAAAATATCCCTTTGAACATGTTAAATAGTGTTATGCAGGAATGTCCCAGACGCCTGGCTGAATGTATCAAATGTAATGGTGGCCATCTAACCGGTGTAATTTTTAAAACCTAAATATTATTGTCAGTAATAATAAAAATACCCACTTTTCTGAGTTTCATGTCTCTATCTCTTTTTTGTTTTACCAAAAACATATATAGCGCTTATTTATTTTTCCATTTTTAAAATCCAGCTATGTTATATGCCAGACCCTCTATTTACCAATCGATGTTAATTTTTCTGTTTCTAACTTCAGTATCCAGCCTTAATTTCAAAACATGTTTCTTTAAAACTGCGCTGTCATTAACGATCAGTGTTTGAAACGTATTACAGAACTAATGGCGCATATCAGTTCTGAACAAACAACAGGATTTGAGTTACTGGGGAGATCACATGTTTCTCATGTAACTGTAGCTGAACTCGACGAGTCAGGTATAAGCGATGAAGCGCTTTTGATTTTTAATTGGGCTATATTTAGTGTTCTGTGCCAGATCATTGATATATTTGGTATTGTGACAAACATCATCAATATCATCTGCTTTATCAAGCAAGACTTCAGAGACTCCGTCAACATTAGTCTACTTGGTAAGAAAGAGCAAAGGAATCATTATGTTCATTCATCAATGTATTTAAGTTGTTGCTCAAAGATGTGTTATTAGTTTGCTGAATATTTACAAGAGAATGTGTTACGCTTTAGCTACTTTAGCCTTGATAAGAGGAAGTTGTTATAAGTGGCTTACACTCTTCCTGCTCCTCTGATCATCACATCTCCTCTTTATAAAAGGTAACGGTAAAGGTAATCATGCCATGAATTAGAGGCACACAAAGATATGGTGTTAGTGCCCATATTTTCCGTGACCTGTCATCATACTAAAGGGTGATAAGGTCAGTATCACGCTTGACCGCTTTCCTTATAGCACCCATTTCCACATACATGTCACTGGGGCGCTTTCAGCTGGATTCGAACCCCCTAACCATATGCTGGCGTATGAAAAGTAATGCATATAAGGGAACTTAAATTTAAAACAAACCTGTATTATTTAGATCAAACTGCAATAAAACCTAGCCCTGACTTAATTCTACTTGATTTATATTTTCGGTGTTTTAGCTAAAGTACGTTTTATTATAAAATGACTCAACATTTTAACATTTGTAGTTCTGTTTTGATAATCTCAGTCCTACTGTAACACAATAAATATGATGTTTACATATAACAAATAATGTCATTCTTTTTATGCTTAGGTCTAGCAGTCTCCGACCTGTGCTGTCTTATACCTTTAGTTGGGTTGAACATATTATATAATCCAGCAGTTCTTCCCTGTGACCTGCCTATGCAAACCATGGAGGTGAGCCACATGATCTTTCTAATCCCACATATGACCTTCACCCGAGTCAGCAGCTGGATCACAGCAGTAATTACTGTGGAAAGATGTTTGTGTATAATAGCCCCATTAAAGGTAATGAACATTTCAGAGTGTGCACTTCAACACTTTCCTTCAATTTCAGTTATTACACTGTTTACTGAACTTGTAAATTGTCATATTAGCAGTCATATGGCAGGATTAAAGAATGGTTAGAGATGACTTGGTAAATCATGCACAGGAAACTGATCGTAGATAATATTTGGCTGGCAGATAGGGGTCAAAATCCGTGTCTAGAATGAATGAGGGATGAAACGATCTGTGGAAAAAAACAAAGCTAGTTCTGCAACATTCTCAGCTTCGGTTTGACAATATCTTCTCTCTGATTGGCCAAACTCCCTTGATTATATACAGGCCGCTGTCGCTGAATTAATGCTAAGGTACTATGTAAAACAAAATATGTGATTTGACTATAGTAACAGCTGAATAGAATAAACATGTTTCTGTCAGAAATAGATCTGAAGTAAGAGGTTTGATAAGCACATCAAATAAATACTGCATTTACGAGGGCTACAAACTAACAGTATGCGTGTCTTTTATACTTGTTGCTTCTTTCACAAACCATGATGTAGTTACGTAGAGTCGCTCGTCAGGTGGGGAAGCAGTTTGGTCATTTATCAGAGTGAAAATGGCAAAAGAAAAGCAAAATTTCCCGTGCGTATATTGGAAATATTGTAGTATCTTTCCTGCATCATGTGTCACATATGGTTTAGTTTACTTTGTGACTGCCTTCGATCTACACTTTTGTAAAACAGTATATTCTTGCAGACGCATTTCTAATATATTCTTATTTTTTGTCCTAGACGTCAGAATCGTCGATTGGTGAATTCCGACATCGTTCTGTGACCATATGTGTAGTAGTAGCTTGTTTCTTCGATGACAATAGGTGTAATAGTAGCTTGTTTCTTATATGATCATAAGTGTAGTAGTAACGTGTTTATTTTATGATCATAGGTGTAGTAGTAACCTGTGTCTTCTATGATCATAGATGTAGTAGTAGCTTGTCTCTTCTATGATCTTAGGTGTAGCAGTAGCCTGTTTCTTCTGTGATCATAATTGTAGTAGTAGTTTGTGTCTTCTATGATCATAAGTATAGTAGTAGCTTGTCTCTTCTGTGATCACATATGTAGCAAAAGTGTGTGCTTTCTATGATAATAAGTGTAGTAGTAACTTGTTTCTTCTATGATCATAGGTGTAGTTGTAGCTTGTTTTTTCTGTGATCACATATGTAGTAAAAGCTTTTTTCTTCTATGATCATAAGTGTATTAGCAACATGTTTCTTCTATGATCATAGGTGTAGTAGTAGCTTGTTTCTTCTGTGATCACATATGTAGTAAAAGCTTGTTTCTTCTATGATATTAAGTGTAGTAGTAACCTATTTCGTCTGTGATCACAGATGTAGTAAAAGCTTGTTTCTTATGTGATCATCGGCTTAGTAGTAGCTTGTTTCTTCTGTCATCACAGATGTAGTAAAAGCTCATTTCCTCTGTGATCATATGTGTAGAGTTAGTGTTTTTGTTCTGTGATTATTGATACCATACAGGTAATACGTTATTTCTTCTTCCTTTTGAAGTACATTGTTCTTTATTTATGATCATGTGTGTCAGATAAGTAGTAGATACGTTATTCTGTGATGATAGGTGTTATGTGCTACAGTCAGTTCGTTGTGTTTCTTGAGTGATAACGTAATTATTAGTTTATTTCTTCTGTAATCATGCAGATAGTAGTTTCTTTCTTATGTTAGTCGATAGATCATCCTCACTGCGCATCGTCTGATTAGTCCATAATGCTCCGATCCGATCTTCAATATTTCCACCCAAAGTCTGGCTGCTGCCGATTCCTGTTTCTATCGTATGTGTTCATGTAAGCAGTAATTTCTTTATTCTGTTTTTTGTGTAAGTAGTAGTTTTTTTTTATTCTGTGGTCGTGTAAGTAATATTTTCTTTCTTTTGTTTGTGTGTAGATAATAGTTTCTTTCTTCTGCGACCGTGTAAGAAGTTGTGATCATGTAAGTAGTAGCTTCTTTCGTATGCGGTCGTGTAAGAAGTTGTTTTCTCTTTCTGTGATTATAGATGTCGTGTAAGCTCTGGAAGTTGTTCTGGTATTATGCATCAGTAAATGTATTTCTATTATGTTTGTGAGGCCACATGTTTCCTTCCTGAGTGATATAAAAATTAACACGTGTTCTTATTGATCACGTGCAAACTGAACATACTATCCACACGTTAATAGTTCTTAAAATATATAGTGTTCAAGTAAATGTATGTGTATGTTTTCTTGATTGAATATTTAAAATTATGTGGTTTTGTATTGTCGATATATTGACTGTAATATTGATTATTGGGTAATTAGTTGGTATGAGACTAGACTTAGATGATTCCCAGAAATTAAGTTACAGATTTCTTAGGCATTTCTTTTCGAAATACTCTAATTTATTGAATATTTCTTTAATTGTTTCCAACTTTCACATACATAAATGAGGGTGGATATTACATTTAAACTGAATAATCTTAACTTGTTTTTTTGTGACTATAACATTTGATGCCATATGTCCTCAAGATTCTTGAAGGTCAATGCTGCTTTTGCAATTCGAATTCTAATTTCCTTTCTGGTGTCACCATCCTGATCTATGTGGCTGTCGAGATATGCAAAACGATTTACTTCTTGAACAGCTGCTCCCTCTACGAATTTTTTTCTACGTATATTTGTCCTTCGTGGTTTAATGAGAAGTTTCATTATTTTTGTTTTATCTTTGGTAATGTCAAGTCCGATTTTAGTAGCCATTGAAGACAGGGTATATGTTTTACGTACATTGATTTCACATTGTCATTAGTAAGAGTTATGTCATCTGCAAAATCAAGATCCTCCAGTTGGAGGCAATAAATGCCCATTTTACCTGTGCAACATTGTTTTCATTATGAAGTCTATGGCAATTCCAAAAAAAGCAAGACAGATAATATAAATCCTTGTTTCACGTCTGTTATAATCTGGAACCATTCGCTCATTACTTCTTTTGTGTTGACTGCACATATATATTTTAGAGGTCTATGATGATATTGACAATCTTAGATGGTATTCCATATATTCGTAAAAATTTCCACAATGATTATCTGTGTATGCTATTAAGTTACTTTTGAAGGTCTATGAAGTTCAGGACTAATAGTCTTTGCTTTTCTATATGTTTTTCAAGTATTATTCTTAGAGTAAACATCTGGTAGAGACAGATTCTCTCTTTTCGAAATCATGCCTGTTCTTCTCTCATTGCAGTATCCACTATATCTTGAATACTGTTCAGAATAATTTTGGAAAATATTTTTGACACAACTGATAGTAAGGTTACTTATCTCTAGTTATTGTAAGGTTGACGTTTTCTGTATTTTAACAACGACTCTTTTTTTCCATTTAGAAGTAACTTTTTCTTCTTTCCAAACATTATTAAACATTCTCTGTAGTTGGTTCATGTCGTCAATGTGTTTAACATTTTGGCTGCTGTTTCATATTCATCTTCAGATTTGGTTTTAGCCATTAAATTCCCTGCTGTTTCAATTTCATGCAAAGTAATTTCATCTAGGTTAACATTTGGTTGTGGGATTAGTAAGTTAGTTTCAATGACTATCAATTCTTTTGGGCGCGATCGATTAAGTATTTCTTGGACATGTTTGGCCCATCTTTGCTTTTGATCTTTACAGGGTGCCAGTTTTCTCTCTTTGGATGCAATAGTACCTTTTTTGTGTTATATAGACGTTTGATGTCTCCTGTTTTTGCTACATTCTCTTCTTCTTTCGCCATATTGTTTATGTATTCTCTTTTATCCCTTAAAGCTGAACTTTTTACTTTATTGTCTAGTTCTTTGTATGTTGCTTTTGCCAAATTTCTTCCAAGATTTGTCTTTATATTCAACATGGCTAATTTGGCTACTCGTCTTTCATGTATGGATTTCCATGTGTTATCTGATATCCATGTTTTTCTACTTGTTGTTTGTAGTCCAGCACTTATTTTAGCTGCTTTAATTATGCTGTAAGAATGCCATAAGTCATCTATATCTGCCTCCTTAACCTCAGTGAATGCAGTTAACTGTTTGGTAAGTTCAGTTTAATATTACTGTTAGCAGTTTCATCCTGTAGACTATGACTGTTTTTCCTTCTGAGCATTGTTTTGGCTTTTCAGTTTTAGTCTTATTTTCCCTGTACACAGATTGTGATCACTGTTGAAGTCTGCATTCCTGTATACTCGTACATCAATCAGGCATGTTCTGAATTGCTTTCTAATACAAAAATGACCCATCTGATTCTAGTTCTATCATTTGGAGATATCAATGTTGTTTTATGTATTTCTGGGGAATATTGTTCCTCCAATGACCATGTCCTCTGCTAGACAAAGTTCAATTAATCTTTCTCCGTTCTGATTTACCGTGTCTATTCCTTCTTTCCCCATTACTTTTTCGACGTCGATGTTATCTTTTCTTACCTTGGTTTTGAAGTCTCACATGACAGCTATGATGCCGTAAAGTCTTGTAAATCTTACTGTAAAATGTGTAGTAAAATCTCGTAGATATTGTTGTAAAATTTGTAGTAAAATCTCTCATAGCCCTTTCCCCCTTTAGGTTTTCAGAACCCTGGAGCTGCCTGTCTGAATTAACCTCCCTTTGTCTACAGTACAGGTGAAAATAATTTAAGATCCAAGAGAGTTGAACTTGACAGTCCATACAAGTGCATGTTAGTTTCAGTCTACATTGATCGGCGTGGTTACGTTTTGAAGAAAAAAAACAATAAAAAACATCCTCTTTTAAATAGTTATCAATGGGGTGAAAAAATCAGATTCTTCGAACAAATTGTTAAGTAATGACCACATAGAATTGTTAGAGTAACGATACCTGTGTCTGCTGATGAGACAACACTTTAAAAAAGTCAATCTCAGGTAAACGGGGGTGTTCAGAATATAAGAGTCTTTAGTTTTTTTCTTTGAAAAGTTATTTTTCTGCACACAATAGAAAAAATAAATCATACAAATAATTTAAGTGGTTGCTAGAACTATTAGTGAGCAACGTTTTAAAAAAATATGTTCCCAGTATACAAACAGTAACATCCGTAATCAGCCAAGAGGATGGTGAAGAAAGAATAATTTCAAATTTTTACTTATTTCACTTCCACATAATTCATTCTTTGATTATATTATTGCTCCCCTATAACTGTTAATCTCGAAGTAAAAAGAAATAAATAGTCCATACTATTTGAGTAAATTATTCAAACGTGTTATTTTTCTCCAGATTAAAACTTTGATGTCGTCGAAAAAGATGGCCATCATTATCATCAGTGTGTACGCCGTTCTCTTGTTAAGTACGTTCCCTTTGTACGTTGTCAACAGTTTGGGCATGAGATTTTCTCCATTAAGAAACAAAACGATCCTAGTTCGAATCTCTACAAGTGATCGAGAAAACGTTGAGAGTATTTCCTACATCGTAAACAATTTCACCGTCCCTTTGATCGCATTTATCGTCATTGTTATCTGCACCGGGATACTCGTTTTTAAACTAGAGGATTCAGTAAAGTGGAGAAAGAAATCCACATCGTCTGCACAAGTAGATAGAGTTTCAATTCGAAACCAGAAAGTGGCCAAGATGGTTGTGATGGTTTCCACTTTGTTCATCGCTTGTTTTGCCCCGTTCTGTATTGCAATTCTAGTGCTAGTCTTTGAGCCTGCACTTTCTTACGGAGGTAAATATTTAAAATAGGAATCGTGATTGGTGGACTTGGATTTATCCTAGAGTCTATAAACTCTTCTGTGAATATTTTTATTTATTATCATATGAGCAGCAAATACAGAGAAACGTTTATAAATGTGTTTTCCATGTTAAACGTGTGTAACAATTATAAACATAATTTTTGATAGATATCTTGAAATTCAACAGTTGCGAAAGTATACATACAGCTACATTTCTGTCTAAATGAAGCTTTTTATGTACAAAATCCTCCGTAAATTAAATTAATCTTCACTGAAATATATTTCTACAATACAATATAGTCGTTTATGAAGCAGATATTTCCCGTTATATTTCCTAGATTATTCTCCTCCAACTCAAGGTCCATTTTTTCAGATCTGTTTTCCTAGAGTGGTCAGAACTACAGTTCTAGTCAGTTGCATGCGTAGTTTATAAAAGATGCTACATGTTGTGTTCATAATTCCTTCAGCGATATTCCTAGAAACCTATTTGTCTCCTTTTTATGCTGACTGTGGATATTAGTAAACTTTTAATTTCCGTTTTGTTTTCAAGTTCTGGTCTATATATTTTAAAATTATCAACATACTATATGTGCCTCGTGCATTAAATGTTCATCTTCTGTAATACACAAAAAACCCAATATCTTATTGTACAATTCTTTCAATACAGATTAAGTCATCCGGCGAAAAGCATGACCATATATTATGTAAGGGATAAAAATCGTCTGAAGATGTATGTTTTATACCATATGTTAAGAAATTACTTTCTGGATTGCATGCATCTATGTCCATTAATAACTAGTAAAATTAGTAAAAGTTTGTAATTGATGTGACATAGGTAAAGGAGATTGAGATTTATTATAGGTAAAGATTTTGAGAAATGTCATAGCCGGAGGTGGAGAGGAGAATACGTTTTCCACCCCCGTTAAATGTCTCCAATGGCGTGAGTCTCAAATAGCTTCTGTCCGTCAAGTTCAGTTCCTGGCTTTCTCGTGGTAGAACTGTTCCAACTGACAGGAGAAGGCGAATATCTGGCGCCTGAAAACCAGACGTTTCGGGTAGTTGAGAGTTTTGTTTGGTAGCTCGTCTGAGAGAAGGAAAACTCTGATTTAAAACCCGCTGCTGGCGAGATTCTTCAGGTGCCGCTCGTGGGATGAAATTCCTCCTAGCCAATGAAGAAAAATGCATTTAGGGTTGCTGCGCAGCGCCGTCTTGGAAAAAGGTGAAGGTTTAAGTAAAGTGACCAGTAGTTCGAGGTGACGACTACTCAAATCACGGCACCTCTGATCTAGAGGCCGGTCACGTCCTTTACACATCCATACTGAGGCAGCTTGCTTAAACTGGCTTAAACTAGGGGTTAAACTAAGACACTGCTAGCGAGATTTTTCGGCTGCCGCGCGTGGAGCTAAACTAATCCCGGCCAATGAAGAAAATGCGAAAATGCGACTAGGGTTACCGGTCAATGTGAAAAGGTGATGGAAAGGATAAAGTGAAGTTTAATTGGTATGTCCAATAGTCGCGACGAGAGCTTCTCATACCACGGTACCACTGCTCTAGAGCTCGACCACGTCCGATATGCACCCACACTGGTGATATATGCCTAAACCGGCTTACCCCAGGGGTGAAACTTGATGACTACTCATGGCACGATACCCCGCTCTAGAGGTCGGTCACGTCATAAACATGCAAAATATGGCGGATAATATGCCTAAACCGGCTTAACCTAGGGGTGAACTTAACGGTGGCAAAACTAGGAAGTTCAAAATAGCAACATGGAATGTTAGAACTTTATTCCAGGCTGGAAAATTAGAAAATGTAAAGATGGAAATGGAAAGGATGAAGATCAACATATTAGGAATGAGTGAAGTTAGATGGACAGGTGCAGGGAAGATAAACTCAGATAAATATACAATAATATAATCAGAAAGTAAGAAACATGAATGAGGAGTAGGAATTATATTTGATGAACAAACGGCAAGGACAATTGTAGGATATTTGAACATCTCAACCGAGTCCTGCTAGCCCAACTGAAAGGACAACCAATAAACATAAATATTATACAAGTGTACGCTCCAACATCTGAACGTTCTGAAGAAGATGTACAGCTATTTTATAATGACATAGAGACAGCACAAAAACACACAAAGTCACATGAAGTTACCATAGTCATGGGAGATTTTAATGCCAAAGTTGGTAAAGGAAGAACTTCAGACATCGTTGGTGACTATGGGCTGGGGGAGAGGAATGACAGAGGTTATAAATTAATTGAATGGGCAAGAATACACAGCATGGTTGTAGGAAACACCTGGTTTAAACAACATCCTCGAAGACTGGCATGGTGGTGCAGCCCAGACAAAAAGACTTTTAACCAGATAGACTACATATTAATCAACAAACGATTCCGCAATGCATTACTGACAACAAAAACCATGCCAGGAGCTGACTACAATAGTGACCATGATCCTCTATGTTTAAAAGTTAGAATAAAACTAAAGAAAGCAGGCAGAAAAGTGAGAAACATCAAACTGAATACAGAATTTCTTAAAAATGATCAAGAACTGCGACAACAGTACAGAGTTATTATAACGATACAATACAGTAGCAAAGATAAATAGTATAGATGAACAATGGGAAATTTTAAGAGATTCTATCCAACAAACTGTTAAGGAGATAATACCACCAAAAAAGAAGCCTCTAAAAATAAATGGATGACAGACGAGATCTTAGGACTGATGGACAAGAGGAGGAGGAGTAAAAATAACGAGGAAAAATATAGCAATATAAATAAAGAAATAAGACGCAAAACTTACAAATGCAGAGAAGCAAAAGAAGTGTGGTTAAATGAGCAGTGCAGACAGATAGTGGACTCTCATATTACAGACTGCAAAAACATGCACAAACGAATTAATGAACTCACAGGCAGGAAAACAAAATATATCACAGGATGCCTGAAATGGAAAGAAGGTACAATATTAATGGGAAAAGAAGACATTGTGGACAGGTGGACAGAATATATCGGTTTTAAGGAACACTTTTTTTATAAATATGAAACTACGAGGTTTTGGTACGGTAAAGTAAGAGAACAAATATTGTAGGATTAAACCTTGAAAAACTCTTAGACAAAGCACTTTAGTGAGACGTGAGAGAAAGAAAAATCACAGAGAATTACCTGGGATTCGAACACGGACTCCGGTAGGACGAGCAGCCGTCTAGCCACGAGAGAACAGCGTACTATCGACTAAGTCAGGTAATTCTCTTGTGATTTTTCTTTCTCTCACGTCTCACTAAAGTGCTTTGTCTACGAGTTGTTCGAGGTTTAATCCTACAATATTTGTTCTCTTACTTTAGAGTATATCGGTGAGCTGTATGGAGGAGAAAGACCAGAATTAACACCAGATACTGACAACTGTGAGAGACCACCAATACTTGAAGATGAAATCATAGATGCCATCAAACACATGAAGAAAGGAAAAGCGACTGGGCCTGATAATATAACAATAGAAGAAATAGAGGCGCTAGAGGAGACAGGAATAAAAATAATAACCAAGTTACTGAATGACATTTACAACAGTGGTCATATTCCCAGTGACCTGATTAAATCCACGTTTATAGCACTACAAAAGAAACCAGGTGCAAAGGAATGTGATGACTACCGGACTATCAGCCTCTCATGTCACATAACGGAGCTACTTCTGAGAATAATTATGAGAAGAACAAGGAAAAAGATAAAAATGGAAGTAGCAGATGAACAGTTTGGATGTGTTGATGGAAGGGGAAAACGCAACGCCATTTATGCTTTACGAACACTAACAGAAAGAGCTTTAGAAGTACAGAAAGATCTCTACTTGTGCTTCATTGATTACGCCAAGGCATTTGACAAGGTGAAACATAATGAAATTATTAAAATGCTTGAAGACGTCAATATAGACGGCAAAGACCTGAGGATTGCACAACATCTACACTGGCAGCAAGAAGCAGCAGTTCGAGTGGAAAATAGAACTGGAAAATATCAACCTATAAAACAAGGGGTGTGCAAGGATGTGTACTATCTCCAGACCTTTGTTCTCTGTATAGCGAGAATATTCTAAGAACGATCATCACAGAACCAAGCATAAAAATTGGAGGATACAATATTAACAACCTTCGGTATGCTGACGACACAGTACTGATAGATGAGAACCAACAAGACCTGCAAAATCTCTTGGATAAAGTCGCCAAAGAAAATGAACAGAAAAGAATTACTTTAAACATCAAAAAGACAGAGACTATGGTCATATCTAAGATACAGAATCCACCAGCATGCAGTATTAAATTAAACTGAACTATTCTAAAGCAGGTGCAGAAATTCAAATACCTTGGAGCAGTAATAACTTGAGATGGGAAATGCAAACATAAATTAGGAACAGAGTAGGCCAAGCAAAGATTACATTTCAGAGAATGAGAAACATATTAGCTAACACATCTTTATCAATGAATGTTAAAAAACGAGTCCTAAAATGCTATACTGAACCTATTTTGTTATATGGAAGTGAATCATGGACAATAGGCAAGTCTACACAAAAATCATTGAAAGCAACAGAAATGTGGTTTATTAGAAGAATGCTGCGAATCCCCTGGACAGCAAAAATAACTAATGAAGAATGTAGGAGAAGAGCTGGAGAGACAAAAAACCTTGTCAAAAAGATAAGAGAGAGACAATGTACTTTCATAGGACATGCAATGAGAAGAGAGGGCATAGAACGTATTATAACAACAGGAAAAATAGAAGGAAGAAAATGAAGAGGAAGACCAAGAGAAATGATACTGGACAGTCTGATGGGATGGTGTGAGAGGAGATCACCAATTGAACTGATGGCCTGCATGAAGCATCGTGTACTCTGGAGAAGCATAATAGCCATGACCAGTCGGCACGGCACATGATGATGATGATTATGAAACTTACTAGTGGCACGGATTCGTCCTCCTGGATAAAAATCTCCGTCCTGGTCACAACTAGGAAGGGTAGTGGTCACGACCACAAACTGCTGAAGTCTGTGACACTGGCCCATGGCAGTCTTGATGGGAAACCACCTCTCACCCGAAGGTGATGTATGCGTATCCTAATCACGCTGAGGTTTTCCGGTGAGAAAGTCCAACGCTGGACTGGATGGGCAACCACCTCTCACCCGGCGGGGATACGCAGGTATCCCAAAACACGTCGGGGTTTTCTGGTGAGAAAGTCCAACTCTAGATTAAACTGGTGCAACGAAAACCACGGTGTCACGCAATCCCGCTTCAGAGACCCACCAATAATACAAGCTCAAGCCCTGCGGTACTCCGAACATCTTGTGATCCTCTCGGTGATCTCGTGTGGTCCTTTCGGGGATCAGATGGGGACCACATGACCTATCAAGGACTACAGGAGTACATTCAGTAGGATCACGTGGCAGTCTTGGTGGTAGATGCGAACGAAGAAAAAGAAGATTATAGGTAGAGGAGACTGAAGTTTACTTAACAGAATATCGTAAAAAGATTTACCATTTCCTAGTTTAATTAAATAGTTTGAAACGCTTGGTAAGTGCATGAGTTCAGTACCGAGCCATACTGACGGAAATTTCAGAATGTCAAATGCAAATAACTTTAGTTACTTATATATTTTTTGATGTGGGTCACTTGATGAGAAGAAATGATCAGAGAATCTCAAAACAAACTATCAAGTGGAACACAACAGGCCGAAGAAAAAGAGGCAGACCGCGTGAAAGTCTGAAGAGGACATTCTTAAGAGAGGTCAATTTAACAAGCATAAAATCCTGTGATGACATTGAAAAACTCGCCGAAGATAGGAAAATTGACGAACTACTGTGCGAGCCCTATGTGACGTTTAACGGCACGGGAAGGATATAAGATATATAAGATACATTTTGAAGATAAAACTATTAGGTACAATTACGAGTTGGCGTGAATGTAAAGTTATTGTCTAATGTATGATAGAAATGTAAAATACATTTAAAATTACACTTTGGTTATTTTCAAAGTGGTTATACCATTATTACATTACATTTCTTGAAAACGTTTAGATTTTCTTGTTTTGTGATGTACTGTCCACTGTTGAGGGGACAAACAGAATTCTTGACAGAGTTCAGCTGTTTACTTAAATATAGGGATTATTAAAATATCTGCCTGTTATCTATTCTATCAATCCCATACATAGACAGCATTTCTTCAGCCTTCTACCATACTTAAACTTAATCTAACTATCTATATTAGCAAACTTATTAAACAAACTTAGGTTTAATAGTCTGCCTCTATTCCTACTTCAGTTCTTACGGACCATGCTTTAAGAGTATGTCACTATGTCAGCTCGTGCTTTTGCTTTTAAACCATCGTCGTCATTGCAGCAGTGGTGGCTTCGATTCCCATCCTCGTACTGCAAGTTGTGAAGTGAGATGAGCCTCTCTTTCCTCGTTTGTCTTTCTACTGAGGTATGGGAGAACCCCTCAGCCACTGTGACATTCTCTCACACTGGAACCTTCAGTAAAAGTACTGTGTCTGAGAGTGGCGCCGATTTCATGAATGTGACAGTCAGTGACACAAAAGACGAATATTGATACTTCTGTCTATCTGAATGACTCTTTTATGCATCCTTATATATATATATATATATATATATATATATATATATATATATATATATATATATATATATATATATATATATATATAAAAGGGGTTAAAGAATAGATGTCGTCATATATACATATATATATATATATATTCATTCATTCATTCATTCATTTGCATGTTCCTTGCGAAACTTTGCCTCCCAAACAGCACTCCTGTAGACCTCTCGGTTGTTAGCAAGATGGCCTGCTGCTGCGGCATCCATTTGCAGGTCGTCAACGATGTCTTGCAGCCATCTTCGTTTTGGTCTTCCTCTTTTTCTTTTTCCCATTATGTATCCTTCCAATACGGTCTTCTCTAAATTATCATGACGTTTAATGTGTCCAAAATATTTAAGTTTTCTCTCTTTAATCCTCTTTACTAGCAAGCCTTCTTCAATATTAAACTCTTGTAGTATAGATATATTTGTTCTTTTTTGTGTCCATGATATTTGGAGAACTCTTCTGTAGCATTTACATTCAAGGTCATTTATGTGTTTCTCAGCTGTTTTGTAAAGTGTCCAGGTCTTACAGGCATATGTTGCGATGGGAAAGATGCATACCCTTAAAAATCTTATTTTTGTAGTTATGTCTGCTCCTCTCCACAGATTCTTTATTTATTTTACTTCCTGAAGAGCGATAGATATCCTCCTTTTAATTTCCCTCATTGTATTTCCATTATTAGTTAGTAGTGATCCAAGATATTCAAAACTCTCCACTTCTTCCAATTTTTCCTCATTGATATAGGTATTATTTAAAGTATCTGCCTGTTATCTATTCCATCAATCCCATATATAGATCGGATCCCTTCTTACTTCTACCATAATTAAACGTAACCTACTATCTATATTAGCGAACTTATTAAACAAACTTAGGTTTAATAGTCTGCCTCTATTCCTACTTCAGTTCTTACGGACCATGCTTTAAGAGTATGTCACTATATCAGCTCGTGCTTTTGCTTTTAAACCATCGTCGTCATTGCAGCAGTGGTAGCTTCGATTCCCATCCTCGTACTGCAAGTTGTGAAGTGGGATGAGCCTCTCTTTCCTCGTTTGTCTTTCTACTGAGGTATGGGAGAACCCCTCAGTCACTGTGACATTGTATAATGATATATTACGACAGCTATTCTTTCAGCCCCTGGGTGCAGCTAAAAAGCACACGATATGCAACGTTTCTTTAGCAGAGCCAATAGTTATAAGGACTACAGCGAGCTATCATCAATCAGGTGCAAATTGGCTTAATCATATTAGAGTCATTTATATGTACAAGATATTTGGTTTATTGCGATCATTTCATTTTTTTAAACGTCCATGTTAAGAAGGAACTATATATGTTAAAGTGGATTAGGATTGACTGTTTTATCGTTTATATAATAAAATATGATGATACTTGATGAAGAAATGTTATTCAGGTTTTCTTTCTTTACTGTAATGTTGATGTATAGGAATGGGCGAGATATAGGCCAGAGTGAAGGGCAGATCACAGGCCAGACATAATATGGTATATTCAACGGCGTAAGAACATTCAAACAACCATCTATTTCTACATTAAAATATAAACACTATAAGTTAAAAAAGAAAATTTATTATATCCTATTAATTCCTACAGAAAGACAAGTACAAGGATAGTGCCAGCCCTCTCGCATACTCTCATGCTGTAGACCTTATATTGACTTTCTGCTTCGGGCATGCAGTAGTGCGCGGTAATGAGTAGGCTGACCGACTAAATGGAAAGTATTCATAAGATACTGAAACTGAACAATTCGAATATCCCCAAAATTCATTATAAAATATGCTGAATGATAAACAACTTGAAAGAGAGAATAATGTAAAGGGAAGATGACAGCCTATTTGAACTGAAGCGGAAAACCTAGACTCAGCGCGTGAGAAGGATCCTTTAATATGCATACCCACTTTGCCTACTGGAGCAGGCGGCAGACCAGATGTCCGATATGCACCCACACTGGTGATATATGCCTAAACCGGCTTACCCCAGGGGTGAAACTTGATGACTACTCATGGCACGATACCCCGCTCTAGAGGTCGGTCACGTCATAAACATGCAAAATATGGCGGATAATATGCCTAAACCGGCTTAACCTAGGGGTGAACTTAACGGTGGCAAAACTAGGAAGTTCAAAATAGCAACATGGAATGTTAGAACTTTATTCCAGGCTGGAAAATTAGAAAATGTAAAGATGGAAATGGAAAGGATGAAGATCAACATATTAGGAATGAGTGAAGTTAGATGGACAGGTGCAGGGAAGATAAACTCAGATAAATATACAATAATATAATCAGAAAGTAAGAAACATGAATGAGGAGTAGGAATTATATTTGATGAACAAACGGCAAGGACAATTGTAGGATATTTGAACATCTCAAACCGAGTCCTGCTAGCCCAACTGAAAGGACAACCAATAAACATAAATATTATACAAGTGTACGCTCCAACATCTGAACGTTCTGAAGAAGATGTACAGCTATTTTATAATGACATAGAGACAGCACAAAAACACACAAAGTCACATGAAGTTACCATAGTCATGGGAGATTTTAATGCCAAAGTTGGTAAAGGAAGAACTTCAGACATCGTTGGTGACTATGGGCTGGGGGAGAGGAATGACAGAGGTTATAAATTAATTGAATGGGCAAGAATACACAGCATGGTTGTAGGAAACACCTGGTTTAAACAACATCCTCGAAGACTGGCATGGTGGTGCAGCCCAGACAAAAAGACTTTTAACCAGATAGACTACATATTAATCAACAAACGATTCCGCAATGCATTACTGACAACAAAAACCATGCCAGGAGCTGACTACAATAGTGACCATGATCCTCTATGTTTAAAAGTTAGAATAAAACTAAAGAAAGCAGGCAGAAAAGTGAGAAACATCAAACTGAATACAGAATTTCTTAAAAATGATCAAGAACTGCGACAACAGTACAGAGTTATTATAACGATACAATACAGTAGCAAAGATAAATAGTATAGATGAACAATGGGAAATTTTAAGAGATTCTATCCAACAAACTGTTAAGGAGATAATACCACCAAAAAAGAAGCCTCTAAAAATAAATGGATGACAGACGAGATCTTAGGACTGATGGACAAGAGGAGGAGGAGTAAAAATAACGAGGAAAAATATAGCAATATAAATAAAGAAATAAGACGCAAAACTTACAAATGCAGAGAAGCAAAAGAAGTGTGGTTAAATGAGCAGTGCAGACAGATAGTGGACTCTCATATTACAGACTGCAAAAACATGCACAAACGAATTAATGAACTCACAGGCAGGAAAACAAAATATATCACAGGATGCCTGAAATGGAAAGAAGGTACAATATTAATGGGAAAAGAAGACATTGTGGACAGGTGGACAGAATATATCGGTTTTAAGGAACACTTTTTTTATAAATATGAAACTACGAGGTTTTGGTACGGTAAAGTAAGAGAACAAATATTGTAGGATTAAACCTTGAAAAACTCTTAGACAAAGCACTTTAGTGAGACGTGAGAGAAAGAAAATCACAGAGAATTACCTGGGATTCGAACACGGACTCCGGTAGGACGAGCAGCCGTCTAGCCACGAGAGAACAGCGTACTATCGACTAAGTCAGGTAATTCTCTTGTGATTTTTCTTTCTCTCACGTCTCACTAAAGTGCTTTGTCTACGAGTTGTTCGAGGTTTAATCCTACAATATTTGTTCTCTTACTTTAGAGTATATCGGTGAGCTGTATGGAGGAGAAAGACCAGAATTAACACCAGATACTGACAACTGTGAGAGACCACCAATACTTGAAGATGAAATCATAGATGCCATCAAACACATGAAGAAAGGAAAAGCGACTGGGCCTGATAATATAACAATAGAAGAAATAGAGGCGCTAGAGGAGACAGGAATAAAAATAATAACCAAGTTACTGAATGACATTTACAACAGTGGTCATATTCCCAGTGACCTGATTAAATCCACGTTTATAGCACTACCAAAGAAACCAGGTGCAAAGGAATGTGATGACTACCGGACTATCAGCCTCTCATGTCACATAACGGAGCTACTTCTGAGAATAATTATGAGAAGAACAAGGAAAAAGATAAAAATGGAAGTAGCAGATGAACAGTTTGGATGTGTTGATGGAAGGGGAAAACGCAACGCCATTTATGCTTTACGAACACTAACAGAAAGAGCTTTAGAAGTACAGAAAGATCTCTACTTGTGCTTCATTGATTACGCCAAGGCATTTGACAAGGTGAAACATAATGAAATTATTAAAATGCTTGAAGACGTCAATATAGACGGCAAAGACCTGAGGATTGCACAACATCTACACTGGCAGCAAGAAGCAGCAGTTCGAGTGGAAAATAGAACTGGAAAATATCAACCTATAAAACAAGGGGTGTGCAAGGATGTGTACTATCTCCAGACCTTTGTTCTCTGTATAGCGAGAATATTCTAAGAACGATCATCACAGAACCAAGCATAAAAATTGGAGGATACAATATTAACAACCTTCGGTATGCTGACGACACAGTACTGATAGATGAGAACCAACAAGACCTGCAAAATCTCTTGGATAAAGTCGCCAAAGAAAATGAACAGAAAAGAATTACTTTAAACATCAAAAAGACAGAGACTATGGTCATATCTAAGATACAGAATCCACCAGCATGCAGTATTAAATTAAACTGAACTATTCTAAAGCAGGTGCAGAAATTCAAATACCTTGGAGCAGTAATAACTTGAGATGGGAAATGCAAACATAAATTAGGAACAGAGTAGGCCAAGCAAAGATTACATTTCAGAGAATGAGAAACATATTAGCTAACACATCTTTATCAATGAATGTTAAAAAACGAGTCCTAAAATGCTATACTGAACCTATTTTGTTATATGGAAGTGAATCATGGACAATAGGCAAGTCTACACAAAAATCATTGAAAGCAACAGAAATGTGGTTTATTAGAAGAATGCTGCGAATCCCCTGGACAGCAAAAATAACTAATGAAGAATGTAGGAGAAGAGCTGGAGAGACAAAAAACCTTGTCAAAAAGATAAGAGAGAGACAATGTACTTTCATAGGACATGCAATGAGAAGAGAGGGCATAGAACGTATTATAACAACAGGAAAAATAGAAGGAAGAAAATGAAGAGGAAGACCAAGAGAAATGATACTGGACAGTCTGATGGGATGGTGTGAGAGGAGATCACCAATTGAACTGATGGCCTGCATGAAGCATCGTGTACTCTGGAGAAGCATAATAGCCATGACCAGTCGGCACGGCACATGATGATGATGATTATGAAACTTACTAGTGGCACGGATTCGTCCTCCTGGATAAAAATCTCCGTCCTGGTCACAACTAGGAAGGGTAGTGGTCACGACCACAAACTGCTGAAGTCTGTGACACTGGCCCATGGCAGTCTTGATGGGAAACCACCTCTCACCCGAAGGTGATGTATGCGTATCCTAATCACGCTGAGGTTTTCCGGTGAGAAAGTCCAACGCTGGACTGGATGGGCAACCACCTCTCACCCGGCGGGGATACGCAGGTATCCCAAAACACGTCGGGGTTTTCTGGTGAGAAAGTCCAACTCTAGATTAAACTGGTGCAACGAAAACCACGGTGTCACGCAATCCCGCTTCAGAGACCCACCAATAATACAAGCTCAAGCCCTGCGGTACTCCGAACATCTTGTGATCCTCTCGGTGATCTCGTGTGGTCCTTTCGGGGATCAGATGGGGACCACATGACCTATCAAGGACTACAGGAGTACATTCAGTAGGATCACGTGGCAGTCTTGGTGGTAGATGCGAACGAAGAAAAAGAAGATTATAGGTAGAGGAGACTGAAGTTTACTTAACAGAATATCGTAAAAAGATTTACCATTTCCTAGTTTAATTAAATAGTTTGAAACGCTTGGTAAGTGCATGAGTTCAGTACCGAGCCATACTGACGGAAATTTCAGAATGTCAAATGCAAATAACTTTAGTTACTTATATATTTTTTGATGTGGGTCACTTGATGAGAAGAAATGATCAGAGAATCTCAAAACAAACTATCAAGTGGAACACAACAGGCCGAAGAAAAAGAGGCAGACCGCGTGAAAGTCTGAAGAGGACATTCTTAAGAGAGGTCAATTTAACAAGCATAAAATCCTGTGATGACATTGAAAAACTCGCCGAAGATAGGAAAATTGACGAACTACTGTGCGAGCCCTATGTGACGTTTAACGGCACGGGAAGGATATAAGATATATAAGATACATTTTGAAGATAAAACTATTAGGTACAATTACGAGTTGGCGTGAATGTAAAGTTATTGTCTAATGTATGATAGAAATGTAAAATACATTTAAAATTACACTTTGGTTATTTTCAAAGTGGTTATACCATTATTACATTACATTTCTTGAAAACGTTTAGATTTTCTTGTTTTGTGATGTACTGTCCACTGTTGAGGGGACAAACAGAATTCTTGACAGAGTTCAGCTGTTTACTTAAATATAGGGATTATTAAAATATCTGCCTGTTATCTATTCTATCAATCCCATACATAGACAGCATTTCTTCAGCCTTCTACCATACTTAAACTTAATCTAACTATCTATATTAGCAAACTTATTAAACAAACTTAGGTTTAATAGTCTGCCTCTATTCCTACTTCAGTTCTTACGGACCATGCTTTAAGAGTATGTCACTATGTCAGCTCGTGCTTTTGCTTTTAAACCATCGTCGTCATTGCAGCAGTGGTGGCTTCGATTCCCATCCTCGTACTGCAAGTTGTGAAGTGAGATGAGCCTCTCTTTCCTCGTTTGTCTTTCTACTGAGGTATGGGAGAACCCCTCAGCCACTGTGACATTCTCTCACACTGGAACCTTCAGTAAAAGTACTGTGTCTGAGAGTGGCGCCGATTTCATGAATGTGACAGTCAGTGACACAAAAGACGAATATTGATACTTCTGTCTATCTGAATGACTCTTTTATGCATCCTTATATATATATATATATAAAAGGGGTTAAAGAATAGATGTCGTCATATATACATATATATATATATATATTCATTCATTCATTCATTCATTTGCATGTTCCTTGCGAAACTTTGCCTCCCAAACAGCACTCCTGTAGACCTCTCGGTTGTTAGCAAGATGGCCTGCTGCTGCGGCATCCATTTGCAGGTCGTCAACGATGTCTTGCAGCCATCTTCGTTTTGGTCTTCCTCTTTTTCTTTTTCCCATTATGTATCCTTCCAATACGGTCTTCTCTAAATTATCATGACGTTTAATGTGTCCAAAATATTTAAGTTTTCTCTCTTTAATCCTCTTTACTAGCAAGCCTTCTTCAATATTAAACTCTTGTAGTATAGATATATTTGTTCTTTTTTGTGTCCATGATATTTGGAGAACTCTTCTGTAGCATTTACATTCAAGGTCATTTATGTGTTTCTCAGCTGTTTTGTAAAGTGTCCAGGTCTTACAGGCATATGTTGCGATGGGAAAGATGCATACCCTTAAAAATCTTATTTTTGTAGTTATGTCTGCTCCTCTCCACAGATTCTTTATTTATTTTACTTCCTGAAGAGCGATAGATATCCTCCTTTTAATTTCCCTCATTGTATTTCCATTATTAGTTAGTAGTGATCCAAGATATTCAAAACTCTCCACTTCTTCCAATTTTTCCTCATTGATATAGGTATTATTTAAAGTATCTGCCTGTTATCTATTCCATCAATCCCATATATAGATCGGATCCCTTCTTACTTCTACCATAATTAAACGTAACCTACTATCTATATTAGCGAACTTATTAAACAAACTTAGGTTTAATAGTCTGCCTCTATTCCTACTTCAGTTCTTACGGACCATGCTTTAAGAGTATGTCACTATATCAGCTCGTGCTTTTGCTTTTAAACCATCGTCGTCATTGCAGCAGTGGTAGCTTCGATTCCCATCCTCGTACTGCAAGTTGTGAAGTGGGATGAGCCTCTCTTTCCTCGTTTGTCTTTCTACTGAGGTATGGGAGAACCCCTCAGTCACTGTGACATTGTATAATGATATATTACGACAGCTATTCTTTCAGCCCCTGGGTGCAGCTAAAAAGCACACGATATGCAACGTTTCTTTAGCAGAGCCAATAGTTATAAGGACTACAGCGAGCTATCATCAATCAGGTGCAAATTGGCTTAATCATATTAGAGTCATTTATATGTACAAGATATTTGGTTTATTGCGATCATTTCATTTTTTTAAACGTCCATGTTAAGAAGGAACTATATATGTTAAAGTGGATTAGGATTGACTGTTTTATCGTTTATATAATAAAATATGATGATACTTGATGAAGAAATGTTATTCAGGTTTTCTTTCTTTACTGTAATGTTGATGTATAGGAATGGGCGAGATATAGGCCAGAGTGAAGGGCAGATCACAGGCCAGACATAATATGGTATATTCAACGGCGTAAGAACATTCAAACAACCATCTATTTCTACATTAAAATATAAACACTATAAGTTAAAAAAGAAAATTTATTATATCCTATTAATTCCTACAGAAAGACAAGTACAAGGATAGTGCCAGCCCTCTCGCATACTCTCATGCTGTAGACCTTATATTGACTTTCTGCTTCGGGCATGCAGTAGTGCGCGGTAATGAGTAGGCTGACCGACTAAATGGAAAGTATTCATAAGATACTGAAACTGAACAATTCGAATATCCCCAAAATTCATTATAAAATATGCTGAATGATAAACAACTTGAAAGAGAGAATAATGTAAAGGGAAGATGACAGCCTATTTGAACTGAAGCGGAAAACCTAGACTCAGCGCGTGAGAAGGATCCTTTAATATGCATACCCACTTTGCCTACTGGAGCAGGCGGCAGACCAGATGTGGGCGTGTTCTGACTACTACAGTGACACCTGTTAAGATCAGTCAATCATTAATTTTCGTTTTTTTTATTCCTGAGCACGCGTTGCTTGAAACGCTGAATAGTATCAGTCAGTCAGTCAGTCAGTCAGTCAGTCAGTCAGTCATCCATTTGCATGTCCCCTGCAAGCCTTTCGGTTGTAACCAAGATGGCCTGTTGCTGATGCATCCATTTGCAGATCATCAATAATGTCTTGCACCGTAGTATATTAATGGTATAGTGTAGCTAATTCATAAAAAGTAAACTGCACTAAATGCTGCTAAATTTGAACGTCCTTTCTCTACTTATTTTTTTTTTGTGCACTGTCGATAATTTTCAAGTTGTATGTTTTGGTCATTAAAAATTCAAATCCAATCAAAATCTTTGAACATCTATTTATAGGCACAGGTTGTAGAATATGGAGAACTTAGAATAATATGAAAGATTAAAAGACAGCGTTATATCGTCTAAGCTACACTATATATGTGGACAACGTTTCCTTTCGTTGTTGTTAAATGATATGTTATGCTAAAACTAAGTCTAATGCACTCAGTTCTCACCGTGCAGTGATGAGTTCTAAAACAAGGACACTCTTTTCAATAAGATCTGTCTTTTGTTTTCTCTTTATGATACTGATGAAGCGATTTTGTCTGTCTTTTCAGAAGTTGTTTTCCAGCAGTTGTGGTCAGCAATATAGTTCGTGTTAAATGTGTAGTCCATTAACATGTTCATGTCCCGTATTTACATATTTTTAAACATTTATCTGTGGTGCTCCGGTTATTTCACTTGTATGCATATTGTTGATAGTAATAATTACTAACAATACTTTACTCTAAGCTGAATGTGTATTATAACACTCCTGGCGCACAGAAACTTATGCTTTATCAACAGAGTGTCTGCTGGCTGGTATATTTTATTTTCTAGTTAATGACATCAATGTCTTTAATCATTAGTGCCTGAAATCAAGGAAATCCATATCTTCGTTTATGTCTTGTCTTGTTTTGTCTTCTGTCTCCCTAGAAATGCCAGGTCATGTTCTACCAAGCCTCAAACACTGAAAGTATTGAGGCATAGCATCATGCTGTTGTCCATCCACATCTTGGCTGGGGAGCTGGTTCCGACAGCTATTCTTTCAGCCCCTGAGTGCAGATACAAAGAACACGATATGCAATGTTTCTTTAGAAGAGCCAATAGTTATAAGGTCTACAGCGAGCTATCATCTATTAGCAAGGCTGGGTTTGTCACTCGGGGTAGCATCAGTGAGGTAGGACATGGTCTTGGGCAGCTATGTATCGCAAACCCGTATACCAGCATATCAACTATGTGTCTCAAACATGTATGCTAGCACATCAGCTATGTGTCGCACACCCTTATACCAGCATATCAACTATGTGTCCCAAACCCTTATGTCAGCATATCAGCTATGTGTCGCAAACCCGTATACCAGCAACTAGGCAATGTATCGTAAAACAGTATGCCAGCATGCCAGTTATGTCTCCCCGACTGACAAAACGGATTTTTCACCGCCATGTCTTCTTTAATAATTACGCTTATCTCCGCGACTGAGTACATCGTGCAAAGATAAGATCATAGTACTTGTCTGAAATAAAAACATCTGTTGATCCATTCGATTGTTTTAGAACGATAGTTCTGTATGCCACGTAATCTTCACATTTACTTCCTGAAATCTATTCTTGTGAGATAGTTAATATAAACTCTCTTTATTAAACAGAGAATTACAAAGTCTAAAAAAGTACGAATTAAAATATTGAACACTTTTTTGCAATGATCCTTTTGCAGCGCTCAGCTGTGTCATAAATTCAGCGATTTAGGTTCATGGTAACGAACATCAGATTAACAATCCATAGGACGACAAACAAAGGGAAAGTCAAAGACTGTGAGTTATGGCAAAGCCACATGAGAAATTAAACCACGTCTTCGGAACTTCGGAAACCTGTGAAATGAAAAACAAACATTATATGAAGGAAAACAATGCCATAGATGCTTCATAAAATATAAATCTGAAATTGGAAAGAAAACGTGTTTTGCTATTTCCAAAAATAGTGTTCATTGTCAAGTTTCCTATATTTTACTCTGATGTTACTGCATTTCTTCTGTATCTGGCAGAAGATTAGTTTCTTTTGCTGAACAAAACTTTTCTTACAAAAATGTATAAAGTAGGAACATCTTTATTACTAAACGAGTAAACTCGTACACAAAATATTCTGTTACTAAAACGTTTCTTAAAACGGTGAACCGTGCTCTAAGGATAATACCGTAATTGTAGCCAATGAAGCTTCTACATGTATTGTTGTGACATATTTTATGAATACGCAATGTAGCAGGTTCATATACGATATTTTAACCAATCCTGATCTCCTTGAAATTAATTTGATGTGAAAGTTGTTCAAAATTGTTCAGTATTAACTTATGGTATTAAAAGTAATTTCATTCAAATCTATTCAACAATCTCCTGATGGCAATGAGAATCAGAGGTTAGACAGATGAAGAAAGACAAACAAACCAAAATAAACATGACTGGATCAGTGGACTGTGCTGCACTAAAAATTAAGACACCGATTTAAATTTTTTTAAAATCAGAAAAGAACTTAAGAAAGTTCTGGAGCTGCCTTCCCAAAATATAAATAGAAATCAGTTCTTGAAATTTGGTGGAAAATTACAGAAATATCCTTTAATACCAGGTCTAGTATTATAGATAGTGGAAAAATGCAGACCCGTAATGAGTCACGTGATGACATGGAAAGATCAGACTAACATTAATAAATGCTACCAATTTTGTTCTGATTAAGAACTATTTATACTATAAAATTATCTTTATTTTATAGCCTTAGTTTGATACATTTCTTTTTCAAACCGTAAAATGAAAAATACTGAATAAAATATAAATATATAATAACGGGAATTTGTTTCAGATCAACAATGTTTCAAACAGTGCTCTATAATTATAGAAATGTCTTAACAAATTCTGTAATACTTAGAAATGTAAATACATTGTGATTTTTTAAATGTTCGAGCTAGAGATGACGTTTACAATAATTGCGTGTAAATATGTCTTGAAATAATTTAAATTATATGTGAATTGAAGATCAGGTATTTAATTATATACCTGAAAGGATGTCGCGATGATTACACTTTTGACATATGTAAACTCATAATATGTTCCGATTTTTTTGTGTGGGTAGGAACCTGAATGAATGTTCCAGAACTGTGTGTGTATGTATATATATATATATATATATATATATATATATATATATAATAGCCAGTATTATTTTCTGTTGCTGGATTTGGCACTCGATACATAGCAATAATCTACAAATTTAATCATTACTTGTTAAATATGAAAGAAAGAAAGAAAACAGATGCCGAAAATACAACTAATGTATATTTGTTTAATAGTTTACGAACTGATTATTAGAGTAGCATCACATTTTTCATAATCTGGAAAAAAGATGTCAACGATTACAATATAAATAAAAGACGATCAAGTCTTGCAAACACACTGAATTCAGTTGATAATACAAAACTGTTAAGAGTACACATGTTAGCAATGCCTCAAAAGACAGACAACGTTCATAATTAATATTAATGAACATTATTAATATTAATGAACATGTTTTTACATACAAGTATATAGTCCATCTATATTTCATTGGTAGAAAAATACAGATCTAGCTTAACAAAGCAGTGTATTGCACAATGAGGCCTTATTTCTGTCTGACTGAAATTATTGTTTGTCATTTCTCTGTCACTTTCACTGTCTGTCTATTTTTAAATCTCTCTTTCTCCCCCTCTCTCTTCTATATCTCTCTTTCTCTTTCTCTCTCTCTCTCTCTCTGAGACGCATATTCTTTGATATACGTGTTATTGCCATGAATTTACAGCACGTATGAGTAATTATTCACATAATAATTATAATGAGCAGTGCCACTCAAGCGTATTTGGATGTGCACTCAGCTGATCTCTATTCTCATAGGGCAATCTCCATAATACAAGAACTAGACAAATCGATTGCCTCTTGGTTTGCGAGATCGATTGGTCCAAAGGTAACTAATCCCTTTGTTAAAGAGGTAAAAAAAAGGCTACTGTCAAATCAAGTTACTCTAAAATGAAAGTGCTGTGTTGTATTATGTTCACCTACTTGACTCAGCTTTCAGTAGATTAATATTACTATTGTCTAATTTTTCTCTGCCAGTTTTATTTCGTTTGACCGTGTACGTTTATTCAAAATAGTTCGGAATTACACTGCACGGCATTTACTTTGCTGCATCTTTCACTCAAAGGAACGATTGTATTAGTTTCGGAAAAAGTATACTCCACATTTAACTCCTACATATGTCTACATGAACACATGCAATAAAATATCATACAAAGAAAAACTGATCACTACATTCGTGTAGTAAAATACCTTTTTCAATTATATTTTTAAGTGTCAAATAGATTTACATTTAAAATATATCACAGACATTTGTTATTAAATGTATAAACTAGGGAACAAGTAGGAATAGCTTTATTACTTAACGAGTACACAGTTATAACGTTTCGGCATGAACCTTAATCATACGTAGAGGACGCAGAAATAGAGAGAGGAGATAAAATCTGAACGCTATGTAACGAAACAAAAAAATGAAATAAGATGAATAGAGCACTTAGCTGTAACTTGTATGAAGCTGTGGCTTGTCCGACGCTGTGTTCAGAACGGGAGCATGGTGGAGGGTAGAGAACCCATTGAATCATTCTCTCTCACCTTCATGGTTTCTCCACACACCACCCTTAGTTACGACCCACCTATCACACATCACATGTCTCCATATAAATGGCAACCTAGCCAGAAGAAGATGAACTAGGTGCTTATAGGTGGGGTAGAAGGGTTGTAATGTGATGCTGTGAGGAGGCTCCGAACTATGAGTAATAAGTGAGAAGGGAGTGGACATTGATGAGGAGACATTATTATTATGAAAGAGGAGAATGTTAAGTGTAGCTGAACAACGAATTCAAACCATGTCGTTCCAGCGTCCCATATTCATGAATGTAGCGGTTCTCAAGCGCTAGGCGACTTCGGTCATCTGCGTGACAGTGTTTGATGGGTGTTAGAATATCAGATTTGCCTCTGTGGTTGGGGAAATTAATATGATTAAGGTCTGGTTTCAAAGCATGCTGGGTGATATCGTACATATATTTCTGCACGCGATCCCCTTTTCTGACGCCAGTTTCATAAAATAAGTTATCCTGCATATTTTGCATGCAAGGACACATATCACATTGCGGGACACGCCTGTGAATCTGGACTGAGGATAGCTTTGGGAAACGTGATCGTTTTCTATTCCCAGACTACAGGGCAGGTAACACAACGATGGCGGTTAGATTGTTTAGCGCTACCATAAGCAAGGTTCAACCTCAGGTGGCTATGGAAGAGGATGTTCTTATGATTTGGTTCACGTTTGTATGCTAAATGCAGTGGATCTGAGAAAATGTCGCGAGTGTCGGTGTCGAGTTGGATTAGTGTACACAACTGCGTACCCGTTAAGTAATAAAACTGTTCCTAGTTTTTTTCCCCACTTTATACATTTTGAAACCACGGCTTTACTACCCTGGTCTCGTGTATAGTTACATTTTTATACACTAATTATTGAAGCGTTTGTTCTTATCGTGTATACATATACATCACTCAATATTCACTATTATGTTTCTAACTTCACTAATAGCCAGTCATAATTTGAAAGCCCTGTTTTCAACCGCTTTGTCATTAACGGTCTGTGTGTGAAACGTACTACACAACTCATGGCGAATATCAGTTCTGATGAAACTGCAGGATTTGAGTTACTGGAGAGATCAAATCTTCCTCTTGTAACGGTATCTCAACTCGACGAGTCTGGTATAAGTGATGAAGCACTTTTGATTTTTAATTGGGCAATATTTAGTTTTCTGTGCCAGATCATCGATATCTTTGGCATTGTGACAAACATCATCAATATCATCTGCTTTATCAAGCAAGACTTCGGAGACTCTGTGAATATTAGTCTACTTGGTAAGTACGGTCAAATGAATCTTTATTTTATCATTAATATATTTAAGTTTTCGCTCAATGATTTGTTTATTAGTTAGCTGAATATTTACAAGAGAATGTTTGATCCTTTCACTACTTTAGTCTTGAGAAGAGGAAGATTTTATAAGTGGCTTACACTTTGCCTGTTCTTCAGATCGTCACTCTTCTTCCTTATACTGCAATATTGTTCCCTTATATTTTTAGTATATTCTACTGAATCTGTTTCACCATTATGTGTGTATATACAGAACACAGAGCCGCATATTACGTCTTCTAGAATAATACACAAAACATTTTAGAGATGATTTAGCACAAAAGAATTTTTTTAAAGAAAATGAAATGACCTTGACTTGAAGCACGTACTGGCCTGGAACGAGAAACTTCGGCATTTGGGATGAGATCAGTGTGGGCTTTTGTTTCGTGGCTAGTGAATGAGAAACAGAAGATGCGGGAAAGCTTGGTGTTTCTTTATTTTTTTTTCAAAATATTCTGCTGTATGCATTCCCCTTGCATGGTTTCTTTTGTAACAACGAATCTTGTTTTTCTTACCGATCTTCAATAATGTGTAACTATGTTTCCCGTGTGAGATTTCCTTTCAAACCGGCTACGTTCCTGACTCAGTGTCAGTTGAAATGCCAGAAGATGACGTAGGAGTTAATGAAGTGCGTATGAGTTATTAAGATAGATATGCTGACATATGAAAACTAATGCACATACGAATACTTACTTTAAAACAAGATTGCACTTTTTAGATCAACCTGGAATGAAAGGAAGATCTAACTTACATTTGCTTGATTTATATGTTCGGCTAAAGTACATGTTACTATAAAATGATTGGAAATTTTAACATTTTTAGGTATGTTTTGATCATCTCGGTCTATACATAATAAAATGTTTGCATATAAAAAAACTAATGTTATTATTTCTATGTTTAGGTCTAGCAGTCTCCGACCTGTGCTCTCTTATAACTTTAGTTGGGTCGAACATCTTATATAATCCAGCAGTTCTTACATCTGACCTGCCAATGCAGGCTATCGAAGTGAGTTACTTAATCTTTCTAACCCCACATATGACCTTCACCAGAGTGAGCAGTTGGATCACAGCAGTAATCACTTTGGAAAGATGTTTGTGTATAATAGCGCCATTAAAGGTAATGAAAATATCAAAGTATGGACTATCAGTACCTTCCTTTCCTTTATTTTCAGTTATTACACTTTTTGCTGAACTTGACTATTGTCATATCAGCAGTCGTAAGGCAGGATCAGACAATGGGTCGATCTGACTTCTTAAATCCGAAAATAGAAAACTGGTCGTACAAATACTTGACTGATAAATAGGAATCAAAATCATTTTCTAGAAGGAGTGAGTTAGATATGAAACTATATGTGTTAAAACATAGCTAGTTTAACTGCTTAGTTTTTCTAGTTGACAGCTCTCTCTTGATTACACAGCCCGCTAAAACTGGATTAATGCTAGGATGATATGTACAGTAAAATATATGACTTTACTACAGTAACAACTGAATAGAACAAACACGGTTCTCTCAGAGGATTGATAAGCACATCGAATAAATACTGCATTTACGAGTGCTACAAACTAACAATCTGCGTGTCTTTTATACTTTCAGCTTCTTTCACAAACGACGATGTAGTTATGTAAGATGGTTACTAGCCAGCCTTCATCAATATTAAGCTCTTGCAGTATAGATATATTTGTTCGTTTTTGTGTCCACGATATTTGGAGAACTCTTCTATACCATTTACATTCAAAGGCATTTATGTGCTTCTCAGCTGTTTTGTTAAGTGTCCAGGTCTCACAGGCATATGTTGCGATGGGAAAGATGCATGCCCTTAAAAATCTTATTTTTGTGGTTCTGTCTGCTCCTCTCCACAGATTCTTTATTTGTTTTACTTTCTGAAGAGCAATAGATGTCCTCCTTTTAATTTCCCTTATTGTATCTCCATTATTAGTTAGTAGTGATCCAAGATATTCAAAACTCTCCACTTCTTCCAGTTTTTCCTCATTGATACATATTTCAGTTGCCTTGTTTGTTTTATCAGTTGTCATCACTTTAGTTTTCTTTGCATTAAGATAGAGGTTCTGCTCTTCGCTGTTCTTGCGGACTGACATAATCAGTTTTTCCATTCCTTCTTGTGTTGTGGACAGCAATACTGTGTCATCAGCATATCTAATCTCTGGTATTTCATAACCTCCAACTGTTATGGCATCGTAATATTCTTTGTCTACATCTTCTCTAACATTCCTCATTATATTTTCAGTATACAAGTTAAATAAGTAGGGTGACAATATGCACCCCTGACGGACCCCTTGTTTTATGTCAAACCAACTTGTTGTTTCACCATTTATTCTTACTGCTGCTTGGTGGTCTAAATACAGCAGTGATGTTAATTGTATCAAATGTGTTGGAAATCCCATTTTTTCCATTATTTCCCAAAGTTTCTGGTGTTGTACACAATCAAATGCCTTTGAGTAGTCTATAAAGGATAAATATAGATTCACATTAAACTCCCTGCATTTCTCTATTATTAATCTTAGATTGAATATATGATCTCTTGATCCTCTTCCTTGCCTGAAGCCAGCTTGGACCATATTGACTTCTTCTTCTATTTTCTTTCGAAGTCTACCCATTATGATTTTTAACAGAATTTTACTGGCATGACTAATCAGGGCAACAGTTCTGTAGTTGGTGCATAATTTCAGGTTACCCTTTTTTGGCAGTGGAATGAATACAGTTCTTTTCCATTCTTTTGGCCAAATACCTGAATGCCATATCTTTTTACATAGTGCATGATAGATTGTTGCACATTCCTTTCCTCCTGCTTTAATAAATTCAGCGGTTATCTCATCACATCCTGGTGATTTACCATTTTTCAGACTCTTTATTGCGTATATTGGAAATATTCTAGTATCTTTCCTGCATCTTGTATCATGTATATTCCAGTTTACTGTGTGATCGCCTTCGATCTACAATTTTGTAATACAGTGTATTCTTGTGGATGCATTTCTAATCCATTCTTACTGCATGTCCCAGAAAAATGGATCGTCTAAAGTGAATTCTGATATCGTTCTGTGGGCATAGGTGTAGAAGTAGCTTATTTCTTATGTGACCATAGGTGTAGTAGTAGCTTGTATTCTGTGACCATAGGTGTAGTATTAGCTTGTTTCTTCTGTGACCATAGGTGTAGTAGTAGCTTGTATTCTGTGACCATAAGTGTAGTATTAGCTTGTTTCTTCTGTGACCATAGGTGTAGTAGTAGCTTGTATTCTGTGACCATAAGTGTAGTATTAGCTTGTTTCTTCTGTGACCATAAGTGTAGTATTAGCTTGTTTCTTCTGTGATCATAGATACCATGTAGGTAGTAGGTTTTCTGTTCTTAACTTCTGTAGTAGAGTGTTCTTTTTTGTGATGATGTATGTCATGTAAATAATACGTTATTTCTTCTGTGATCATAGGCGCCATGTAATTCGTTGTGTGTTTCTCTTGTGACCATGTAAGCTTTAGTTTCTTTTTTCTGTGATCATGAAAGTAATAATTTCTCTGTTCTTTTGTTAATTAGTTAGCCGATTGGTCATCCTCATTGCACATCACCTGATTAGTCCATATGTGATCCGATCTCATCTTCAATATTTCCAACAGTGTCTGGCAACTGACAATACTCGTTTCTCTCTTCTGTGATCATGTAAGTAGTAGTTTCTGTCTTCTGTTTTTGTGTAAGTAGTGGTTTCATTCTTCTGTGACTGTGCAAGCAATAGTTTAGTTCTTCTTTGACCATGTAAGTAGTTGTTTCTTTCTTCTGCTATCGTCTAAGCAGTAGTTTCTTTCTTCTGTGATCTTATAAGTAGTAGTTTCTTATGTGATCGAGTATGTAGTAATTTCTTTGTTCTGTGATCGTGCAAGTAATGGTTTCTTCTTCTTTGAAAGTAGTAGTTTCTTTCTTCTGTGATCGTGTAAGTAGTCGTGTCTTTCTTTTGTGATCGTGTAACTAGTAGTTTCTTTCTTCTGTTATTGTGTTCGTATTAGTTTCTTTCTTCTGTGATCGTGGAGGTAGTCGTGTCTTTCCGCTGTTTTTGTGTAAGTAGTTGTTTCTTTCTTTTGTGATAGTGTGAGTAGTAGTTTCTGTCTTATGTTTTTGTGTAGGTAGTAGTTTCTTTATTCTGTGATCGTGTCTTTCTTCTGTGACCGTGTAAGTAGAAGTTTCTTTCTTGTGTGATTGTGTAAGTAGTAGCTTTTTTTCTTCAAGAATCGTGTAAGTAGTGGTTTATTTCCTCTGTGATCGTAGATATCATGTAATCTTTGTGGGTGGTCTAATATTATTCATCGGTAAATGTGCTGATATTCTGTTTGTGAGACCACTTGTGTGCTTCATGAGTGATATAAAAACTGGCCTATTTGTTACTGTTGATCATGTGAAAACTGAACACGTTATCCAGGGTTTAATCGTTCTTAAAATATATAATGTCCAAGTAAGTGTATGTGTATGTTTTCTTAGTTAAGAAATTTAAAATATTGTTTTTGTGTATCATTGATATTTTGACTGTATTATTCATTTTTGGGTGGGTATGAGATTAGACGGAAGTGTGACCGGAAAGTGTTATCCGAGGATTCCCGGAAGTGTTTCAGTATATGCAAGTTCCAGTTTCGCTATAACTGAGCAAGAGTAAAAGCAGTCATTAAAGTCAAAGTAAAATCTTACAAACCGCTTTTCCCCATGACTTACATAATTTTGAGTTTTTAAAATGCTGCAGCTGCCTGTCTCAATCACGTATTAAGCCTTTTTTTCTCTACAGTTCAGATGAACATAATTTGAGATCCAAGAGAGTTGAATTTGACAGTTGATTCAAGAGGGTTTTAGCTGCAGTCTACTTTCATAAGTGGCGTTATGCTTTGAACAAAAGACCATCCTTTAAAAATAGTTATCAGTCTGGGAGGGGAAAGAATCAGATAGACTGGACAAAGAGTTAAGTAACGAGCACAGAGCCTTGCTAGAGTAATGATAACTGTATTTGTGGATGCGGCAAGTCTTAACACAAGTCAGTACCAGGTAACCGGAGTTGTTTAGAATATAAGAATCTTTAGCTCTTGTCTGGTTCTTTGTATGTACACAATATACAACATAACTGATTTTTAAAAATTAGTACAAAGTGGTTGTTACAACTATTAGTGTTCAACCTTTTAAAAAATATGTTCCCAGTGAGCAAACAGTAACATCTGTAATGAGCCAAGAGGATGGTGAAGAAAGAATACATTTAAAATGTTGCTTATTTCACTTCCACTTCATTCTTTGATTATCTTATTCCTCCCCTATAACTGTTAATCTCAAAACAAAAACAAATAAATAGTCAATACTATTTGAGTAAATTATTCACTGCACTATTTTTCTCTAGATAAAAAATTTAATCTCTTCGAAAAAGATGACCATCATTATCATCAGCGTGTACGCCGTTCTCTTGTTAAGTACGTTCCCTTTGTACGTTGTCAACAGTCTGGGCATGAGATTTTCTCAACTAATGAACAAAACTATCCTAGTCAGAGTCTCCACGAGTGATCGAGAAAACGTTGAGAGTATTTCCTACATCGTAAACAATTTCACCATTCCTTTGATCGCATTTGTCGTCATTGTTATCTGCACCGGGATACTCGTTTTTAAACTAGAGGATTCAGTAAAGTGGAGAAAGAAATCCACATCATCTGCACACGTAGACAGAGTTTCCAGTCGAAATCAGAAAGTAGCCAAGATGGTTGTGATGGTTTCCACTTTGTTCATCGCTTGTTTTGCTCCACTCTGTATTGCAATGCTAGTAGTGGTCTTTGAGACTTCACTTTCTTACGGAGGTAAATATTTAAAAGTAGGAATCGTGATTGGTGGACTTGGATTTATCCTTGAGTCTATAAACTCTTCTGTGAACATTTTTATTTATTATCATATGAGCAGCAAATATAGAGAAACGTTTCAAAATGTGTTTCCGATGTTCAAAGTGTGTAACGATTATAAACATAATTTCTGAGAGATGCATTGAAGTTTAATACTTGAGTTAACACGAAACTGCACTTCTGTCATCATGATGATTTTTTTATACAAAGTCCTCCTTGAATTAAATTAATCTTCAATAAAATATATTGCTACAATAGAATATAGTCATTTTTCAGAACAATTTCCTTTCTTTCGGATTTGCTTTCATAGAGTGGTCAGGACTAGCTCAAGTTGCATGAGGAGCCTATAAAACATTATATATGTTCTGTACACAAATCATTCAACAGTACTTCTGGATTCCTAGTTGTCTCCTCTTTATGCCTACTGTGGATATTAGTAAACCTTTAGCTTGAGTTTAATTTGCCTTTTGTTTTTATTTTCTGGTCTATGCAGTTTCAATTTATCAACAGGCTATATGCTGCCCCATGCATTTTATTGTCCTTTTCTGTAATACATAAAATCAATACATGTTTGTAAAATACAGATTAAGTCACCCATTGAAAAGTATGGCCATGTATTTATGTAGGAGAAAAAAGGGGTCTGAAGATGTGTGTTTTATACCATATGTCAAGAAACTGATTGCTGGATTGCACGCATATATGTTCATTATTATAATACATTAAAACCTTTAATTGATATGACACAGGTAAAGGAGACTGAGATTTATTATAGATAAAGGTGACTGAGATTTACTTAACATAATATCGTAAACGGTTTTTACATTTCTTACTTCACTTAAATTATGTTAAATGCTTTGTAATGGTGGCCTCCTATTTTGCGAAAATTAACAAAATGAACATTAGATTAATGTAGCACAATATAGTGACATATACGTAATAAGGAATTGTTTTTTGCTCTCTGCTTTTTGCGACTTTTCTACGGTTAATTTACGTATAACCGTTTTCCTATACGTAAATACTGTGCCCACTCTGGTACGCTTGGCAAGTTTGGGTTTCTACGGTAAAATTCTACTATTCTTAAATAAAAAGAAATTACATTTCTTTCTTTAATATATTAGGTTTGCTCTACTATTATACTTACTGAATATATCGCTAGTGAAAATTTCTTGTGAGCAAAAAGTATGCCTTTTCAGAAATACATATGAAAGTATCCAGATCCACGCAAATAGTACAGTTCCATGATTTTCAGTTTTTTGACAAACATGTTTTTATATGTTCAATCGTATATTAAGTGCAGATATACCGAGTGCATGAGTTCAGTACTGTGCCATAATAGATAGACGGAAATTTCAGATTGTCAGATGCAAATACTTTTATTTACTTATTTACTTTTTGAAGAAAAAACTATTAGGTAAAATTAAGACTTTACGTTAATGTGAATTTATTACCTAATAGAAATGCAACATAAATTCAACATTAATTAAACTTTATTTATTTTCAAACTGGCTATACCATTTCTACAATACATTTCTTGAAAATGTTTAGATTGTCGTCTTTTGTCTTTTTCCTCATGTACTATCCAGTGTTTAGGGGACATACAGACTTCTTTGCAGACTTCAGCTGTTTACTTAAATAGAGAGAGTATGTATCTGTTATATATTCCATCAATCTCCTACCTGGACCGCCTCTATTTTGTTTGGTACCATCTTACTTGTACATCTTAAATTATTATAGTTCCATTAAACGTCACATATGGCTCGCTTGGTAGTTCGCCAAGATTTCCTTTTTTCGGCGAGCTTTTCAACCTCAAGGGATGTTATGCCAACTAAACTGGGCTCTCTTAACAATGTCCTCTTTAGAGTTTCACGTGGTAGATCTTTTTTTTTTCTTCAGCCTGTTATGTTCCATTTGATAGTTTGTTTTGGGATTCTCTGATTGTTTCTTGTAATCGCATTTGCTACTGAATATAACTATATTTGTATATTTAAGGCACATGTCTCTGATCTATTCCATCATCCTCATACCTGGACCGCTTCTCTTCTGCTTCCTACCATACTTAAACTTAATATAAATATCAGTCTTTGCCACATACAGTCTGGAGGTAGTTGAGGAAACCAACATACTTTTTTTTCTGGATTTAGCGGGGGCCTTGTCGTGGCGTGACATCTTGCCTACCCTGACCACCCCCAGAGCTATGACAGCGGGAGTTTTTCTCCTGGCAGGTCCAACTAAGCTGTGAAGCTCTTCCCAGGTAGGGGTCAGACGAAACTTGCACCCTGGTCCTCCAGCGTGGGGGTAGGAGCATGGGGCCAACAACCCCATCTCAATAAAAAAGATTAATCTTATGGAACATATAGAGACGCCCCGAAATTAGAGATTTATTTGCAGCGATGAGCATTAATGGCTCGGAAAGCTGAAGAAGAGGAAGAAGAATGATATAGTATAATACAGGTGATGTTTAACTTTGGAAAGGCTGCGAGAAATGAAGAGCAGGAATGGAAAAACGATGCAGATCTGAAGGGATTGCTGGAGCCAAGACAAAATAAAGTGATGGCAGGAAATCCGAACCGTGTCTCAGAAAATGCAACGTAAACAACCAACATGTGACAGGAATGATTAGCAAACATACCCTTGGGTGGATGCTTCAGTATGTGGCCGAACACATATGGGGCTGTCCCGAATGCAGTTAAACTGGAGTTTGAATTTTGAACTTTGTTCAACCATCGATTTGATGTTGTCGTTTCTTATTTTGACTCTTATCAGTGTTCTTGTTAATCATTTCAAGTCTGTGGTAAAGAATTTCAATTTGTGTTAAGCTGCTGCTTTTCAAATTTGTGATTGAGAGGACAGGACTGAGAGGACAGGACTGAGAGGACATGACTGAGAGGACACGTCTGACAGGACAGGACTGAGAGGACAGGACTGAGAGGACATGACTGAGAGGACATGACTGAGAGGACAGGTCTGACAGGACAGGTCTGACAGGACATAACTGAGAGGACAGGACTGAGAGGACATGACTGAGAGGACAGGACTGAGAGGACATTACTGAGAGAACATGACTGAGAGGACATGACTGAGAGGACAGGACTGAGAGGACATGACTGAGAGGACAGGACTGACAGGACAGGACTGAATAGAAGAATGAGCTGTACAGTGACTGCTCTTTTTGTATAGTTTGTAGTATATATGTTTTCAGGAAAGATGTCGTCTGTACAATGAACTTACTAGCTTTATGGCACCTGTTTGGTGTCTAATTCCCAGGAGGATTATATTGCACTACCTAACATGTTTCAATGTTTCACTTGTTTCAAAACCTCGTTACTGAGGAAAGTCTTTCTCGAAGGAATGTTTGTTAGCTAAAAATGCTTGAACCTTAACAATTCACAAAGTTTAATAATTTAGTATTTTATGTGATAAATTAATTATAATAAATTAACGAAACTATGGATTAAAGACTGAATGTATAATAAATTAAGATTGCATAATCCAGGTATAAAATATAAACTGCTCAGAACGATCTGGTAGAAGAATTGTATGAGCTCACTCACCTAGCACTATCACCAATCCTGGTATCAGTGCTGGAAGCAGTCAACGAGGCCATAAGAACAGTACCGGATTGCATCAGGGATACACCGACTGTCATCATCAGGTACTTACTGGAGCTACCCAGTAAGGCACACGCGTGTACAGGTTAATGCCTACCTCAGAGTTACCACCTGCACAGCCCATCTCTTCATTTCAGTCATGTGTGGATAAAAACAAGCTACAAAACACTATCTACAATACTTTTAAATAGATTAAAACCATACAGCGAGAACATACTGGGAGACAATCAAGCAGGTTTTAGGAAGAATAGATCCGCCGTAGACCAAATATTTTATCTACGTCAAAAAGAAGACAAGTACTTAGAATATGGAAAGGAAGTATAATAATATATTCATTGACTTCAACAAAGCCTATGGCAGCATAGACAGGAGTAGCTTATAAAAAGTAGGAACGATTTATGAACCTAATAAATTAATCAATCTGACCAGAATATGTATGGAGGATACACAAAATATAGTAATATATTTAGAAAGAAAGTCAGACCCCTTCTCTATAAGAAACATTTTAAAACAAAGTGATGTATTATCTCCATTACTATTCAAAATGTAATCAGAAAAGCGAAAGAAGAAAGCAGTGCAGAGAAGAACAAGCTAACATACCAGGATACGCTGAAGACATCGACCTGTTGAGGGAAACTATGCAAGAAATCATCAATACCTGCATACACCTGAGAGATATAGCACTAATAGTGGGCTTGACCATTAACCAAGATAAGACAGACTATATGAAGATATCAACAGACCAGAGGCAGATGATCCAGATTATATAAATGGTAATGATTATTAGGAAAGCAGAAATATACAAATATCTAGGGACACTCTTCAATAGAAGCAACACAGTAAGAGAGGAAATTAAAATCAGAGTACAGACGGGGAATAAAATATACCTTGTCTTGCAACACCTGTTAAAATCCAAAACATTCTCACAAAACAGCAAACTAGAAATCTACAACATTATAATAAGATCAGCCGTCATGTGTGGATCAAAAACGTGGAGTACAACAAAGAAAAATGAATACCAATTGCAGATCTCTGTGAACAAGATCCTAAGAACAATCTTTGGACCGGTAAAGGATACCAACAGTGGAGAATGAAGAGCTAGAATGAATACTGAACTGAAAAGATTATTTAAATCCCAAAGAATTATAAATGCCTTGAAACTGAACAGACTACGCTGGCTGGGCCATATAGAAAGAATAGAAGAGAAAAGACACATGAACATGATATATGCGCAAGAGTTGAGGGAAACAAGACCAAGGGGTAGACCAAGACAGAGATGGAAAGACAACAAAGAAGAGGATATAAAAGAAATGTGTGTCACCAAATGAAGAGAAAATATCAGGAATAGAGAGGAATGGAGGGGAACTTTATCTGCAGGAATGAGCCTTAATGCCTCGGAAATCTGAAGAAGAATAATAAGAAGAAGAAGAAGATGCAGAAAAAAAACTGGGCATCAAACACGCGATGTTTTGGATGGCCCAGGCAGATGAAAGCTTCCAGGCGACACTCTGATAGCAGAAAAGTGAGTTAATGTGCTTGAGAATCGAGAATTGATCATTTATTTAGCTGTTGGCGAGATTCTTCAGCTGCCGTGCGTGGAGCGGTGTTCCTCCCGGCCAATGAAGAAAAGTGCAAATGGGGTTGCCGCGCAGCATGACTGCAGAAAAGGTGGTAGAAAGGATAAAGCGAAGCAAACAGTCAAGTCACAGCACCTCTGGTCTGGAGGTCGGCCACGTCCTGAGTGCAGTCATATCGGATGAAATGCATGAACTGGCTTGTCCCAGAGGTTAAGACACTGCTGGCGAGACTCTTCAGATGCCGCGCGTGGAGTGAAGCTCCTCCCGGTCAAGGAAGAAAATGCGGAAAAGAAATAAAGGTTGCTGTGCGGTGCCGATGTGAAAAGGTGGTGGAAAGGATAAAGTGAAGTTTAATCGGTATGTCCAGTAGTATCGCTGCGAGAGCTATACATACCACGGCACCTCTGCTCTAGAGGCCGGCCACGTCCGAAATACACCTACACTGGTGAAATATGCCTAAACCGGCACACACTAGGGGTGAAACTTGATGGCTAGACATGTCATGCCACCTCCGCTCTAGAGGTCGGTCACGCCTGGTATACACCCATACTGGTGAATTTTGCCTAAACCGGCTCACACCAGGGGTGAAACTTGAAGGCTATGCATGTCACAGTACCTCTGCTCTAGAGGTCGGTCACGTCCCAAACACGCCCATACTGGGATAATATGCATAAACCGGCTCAACCCAGGGGTGGAAGTCACTAGTGGCGAGGATTCGTCCTCCTGGACAAAAGCTCCGTCCTGGTCACAACTAGGAAGGGTAGCGGCCACGACCGCAAAATGCTGAAGTCGGAGACACCGGACCAGTGCAGTCTAGATAGGCAACCACTTCTCACCCGGCGGGGATGTTTGCGTATCCTAATCACGCTGAGGTTTTCCGGTAAGCAAGTCCAACTCTGGACTGGATGGGCAACCACCTCTCACCTGTCGGTGATACACGGGTATCTCAAAACACGTCGAGGTTTTCGGGTGAGAAGGTCCAACTCTGGCCTGGGTGGGCTAATGCCTCTCACCCAGCGGGGATGCACTGATATCCTAAACACGTCGAGGTCTTCCGGTGAGAAAGTCCAACCTAAACTAAACTTTAGGCTTTCTTCAACACCTCAGTAAAAAGACAAATGAGGAAGAGGGGTGAATCTGACGTCGCAACGTGGAATATGAGGATGGAAATCTAAGCCAACACTGCTGCAACGCCTTTGATGGTTAAAAACCAAAAGCACGTGCTGATATATGGGAATACTCTTAAAGCACGGTCCCTAAGCACTGTAGTATAGGTAAGAATAGAGGCAGACTATTAAACCTAAGTTAGTTTTCAACACCAAAAGCAAAACAAAAAGAAAGAGTACATAAGGCCAATGACCGCTCAGCTAAGTGCGCAACTCTGAGTCACGTCGGTACCGACCGAAACAATATAAATAGGCAAGGTGAGAGAATTTTAATAGGTTGGGATTTTGTTTGCCAACTTAATCTCGTTTAAGTTTAAAACGTGTTGGTTTACATTTTTAACTAGTTGTAGGAATATTTTCTCAAGATGATTACAGATCAACATTTCCTTTGACTACAGTACTCAAGGCCACTCTGGCTCCCCCTTCATGACTGTCAAGCCAGGTTCTCTCCTCCTTGGTATACTGCATGCTAATTTCGCCTCAATCCTCAAGCATTCAATCAACATGACAATGCACTGAAAGGCACTACAAATCACGAAGTCACAATTCAATACAACATTTTAATTTCACAATGAAACCAACACCCACATACAACTGGCACTGACAATCAACATGACATGCATTAACAGATTATTCATCACTAAATGCAAAACAGTCTGAGGAAAAAAAAATTGAATATGCAAATTAAGTCAGGCATAATTTCAGATAATAATGAAACTTCTCAGATCTTCAATATTTACATTGTTACTCTAGGTACGTGGGGTCCTCATCCTACTGGGCACTAGCTGTGGCATCCACCACGACTATATGTGAGATTGCACTTTCATCTCCGCTGTCGTTGCTATCATTATCTACGTCAACTGCATCTGTAGTGATGCAAGTGCATGTTCAATCTACATGAAAAATCACAATACAAAACTATGCATGCTATCAGTCCAATCAACCGAGAAAATCACAATGAAATCAGACACAAAATATCTTCTTACACGGATATGACACGAACCCTACATCACAGCTTACAGCGCAACTACATCATCTGCACACATGATGTGGGCACAGGCAGAATATAACTAACGGCCATCATAATTAATATAGCACATCAATAGGCACAGCTAAACAAGACATCGCCCGACCGTTACCGCTATCTCATCTGATGCAAGCCAGTGTTTCAATTTATACTGCTCCCCGAAAACAACTACCTAATCATATGGACGGTTACGCTTCGATTAAGGTCGTACACCCCTCGATCACAGCGTGTATAGTCCACATAAACACGAAATAATATGTTATTCGTCGGTGTGTGTGTGTTTGGTTTAGTTAGGGTTTGTATTCTATGATATGGACGCATGCTAACTGTGCTGTGAATTTCTCTGATCTATCACGACCCATCCAGTTATGGTGGATTGAAGAATGATAAATTAATAACCATGTTGTTTTTTTAATATGTGTATTTTGTGTACGATTTGAAAGGTTTGTTAAATATGCATTTAAAATGTTATGTACATATAAATTGTGCATTATTAAACTTTATGTGTACACGCACGTGTTATTATTTTTTTATCAATAGTCCCTTTCCTTTTACTACTAGACAACTAAATCATTGAGGACAATATTTTGCGTTTTTCTTAATCACATTAAACTCGTTTTTATGTACAAGATATTTCATTGCTTGTGATAATTTCATTTTTTGTAGATGCATTTTAAGAAAGAAGCACATATGTTAAAGTGAATTAGGGTTGAATATTTTTTCGTTCATATAATAAACTATGATGATTCTTGATGAACAAATGTTATTCGGGTTTTCTTTCTTCATCGAAATGTTGATGTGTAGGAATGGATGAGAAATAGGACAGAGTTAAGGACATATCTTAGGTCAGACATAATATGGTTTAATCATCGGCGTATGAACATTCACATATCTGTCTGCAACACCAAAAGCAAAACAAAAAGAAAGAATACATAAGGCCAGTGACCGCTCAGCTACGTGCGCAACTCTGAGTCACATCGGTACCGACCGAAATAATATAAATAGGAAAGGTGAGATAATTTTAATAGGTTGGGATTTTGTTTGCCAACTTAATCTCGTTTAAGTTTAAAACGTGTTGGTTTACATTTTTAACTAGTTGGAGGAATATTTTTTCAAGATGATTACAGACCAACATTTCCTTTGACTACAGTACTCAAGGCCACTCTGGCTCCCCCTTCATGACTGTCAAGCCAGGTTCTCTCCTCCTTGGTATACTGCATGCTAATTTCGCCTCAATCCTCAAGTATTCAATCAACATGACAATGCACTGAAAGGCACTACAAATCACGAAGTCACAATTCAATACAACATTTTAATTTCACAATGAAACCAACACCCACATACAACTGGCACTGACAATCAACATGACATGCATTAACAGATTATTCATCACTAAATGCAAAACAGTCTGAGGAAAAAAAAATTGAATATGCAAATTAAGTCAGGCATAATTTCAGATAATAATGAAACTTCTCAGATCTTCAATATTTACATTGTTACTCTAGGTACGTGGGGTCCTCATCCTACTGGGCACTAGCTGTGGCATCCACCACGACTATATGTGAGATTGCACTTTCATCTCCGCTGTCGTTGCTATCATTATCTACGTCAACTGCATCTGTAGTGATGCAAGTGCATGTTCAATCTACATGAAAAATCACAATACAAAACTATGCATGCTATCAGTCCAATCAACCGAGAAAATCACAATGAAATCAGACACAAAATATCTTCTTACACGGAATGACACGAACCCTACATCACAGCTTACAGCGCAACTACATCATCTGCACACATGATGTGGGCACAGGCAGAATATAACTAACGGCCATCATAATTAATATAGCACATCAATAGGCACAGCTAAACAAGACATCGCCCGACCGTTACCGCTATCTCATCTGATGCAAGCCAGTGTTTCAATTTATACTGCTCCCCGAAAACAACTACCTAATCATATGGACGGTTACGCTTCGATTAAGGTCGTACACCCCTCGATCACAGCGTGTATAGTCCACATAAACACGAAATAATATGTTATTCGTCGGTGTGTGTGTGTTTGGTTTAGTTAGGGTTTGTATTCTATGATATGGACGCATGCTAACTGTGCTGTGAATTTCTCTGATCTATCACGACCCATCCAGTTATGGTGGATTGAAGAATGATAAATTAATAACCATGTTGTTTTTTTAATATGTGTATTTTGTGTACGATTTGAAAGGTTTGTTAAATATGCATTTAAAATGTTATGTACATATAAATTGTGCATTATTAAACTTTATGTGTACACGCACGTGTTATTATTTTTTTATCAATAGTCCCTTTCCTTTTACTACTAGACAACTAAATCATTGAGGACAATATTTTGCGTTTTTCTTAATCACATTAAACTCGTTTTTATGTACAAGATATTTCATTGCTTGTGATAATTTCATTTTTTGTAGATGCATTTTAAGAAAGAAGCACATATGTTAAAGTGAATTAGGGTTGAATATTTTTTCGTTCATATAATAAACTATGATGATTCTTGATGAACAAATGTTATTCGGGTTTTCTTTCTTCATCGAAATGTTGATGTGTAGGAATGGATGAGAAATAGGACAGAGTTAAGGACATATCTTAGGTCAGACATAATATGGTTTAATCATCGGCGTATGAACATTCACATATCTGTCTGCTTTACGTTAAAGTAACAGATAAAAGGAATGGTGACTGCAGTAAAACTGGTTTAATAAATAAGGTTGATAGAGGTGTATGGTGCAGTTTTACAAAGTGAGGGAGAGAGTGAGTAAGTGAGAAAAAAACGAATATAAAGTATGAGAATGTATAAATGAAAAACATACAACATCCGATATTTCGGCGTGAGCCTTATTCGAGGATACATACACAACGAAATACAAACACATAAAACATATCGGAAGTGTCTTGCTCCCAGTGAGAAGCAGAAATGTGTGTGGAAGAAGGAGGAGGAAAAAAGGAGGAGGGAAAAAAACACGCTGCCTACAGACAAGAGATTCCCGATAGAGCCAATCATAACGAAGAAGCGGAGAGAGAGGAGGAGAACAAGTGGGAGAAAGGGGTTGGGAGAAGGCAATAGAACGTTATCAGTACAGGAGGGTTTCACTTGTACTTCACGAAATGTCATTTATGTTATCATATGCAAATGTTGCGGTTTGAAGTACACAGGGGAAACTGGCTTACGGTTAGAAGATCGATTTCGCCAGCATCTCAATGATATTTCTAAGAGGGCCTGGACACCTGTGGCTAAACATTTTTGCCATGGTAACCACAGGGGGCAAACAGGACATTTCGGTTAGTGCGATCTGCTCTTGTTCCGCAGATGTACGATCTCGGAGGGTCCTAGAACAATGTCTTATTTTCCAGACTGGCTGTCTCCACCCAGCTGGAATTAACAATGTCTTTAGCTTTCTGTAACTTCTTTATTTTTCCACTGGCCTTTTTTATACTCTACTTTCTTTCTCTATGCTACCCCTCCCTACCACCATCCTATTTCCTTCTCTGCCAACATATTGGTCTTGTCATATTCACTAGTTTCACATTTTCTCCCTGTAGGTGTTTAAGTTCTTCATTCATTATCTCTCCGCGTCCCCTTTTTCCTCCCTCTCTCCCTCCCCCCCCCCCCGACACCTCTAGCGGCTATCATGTTTCTACTGCCTTCCCCCAACCACTTTCTCCCACTTGTTCTCCTCCTCTCTCTCCGCTTCTTCGTTATGATTGGCTATATCGGGAATCTCTTGTCTGTAGGCAGCGTGTTTTTTTTTCCTCCTCCTTTTTTCCTCCTCCTTCTTCCACACACATTTCTGCTTCTCACTGGGAGCAAGACACTTCAGATAAGTTTTATGTGTTTGCATTTCGTTGTGTATGTATCCTCGAATAAGGCTCACGCCGAAATATCGGATGTTGTATGTTTTTCATTTATACATTCTCATACTTTATATTCGTTTTTTTCTCACCTTACTCACTCTCTCCCTCACTTTGTAAAACTGCACCATACACCTCTATCTACGTTAAAGTATAATCAATATAAGTAAAAAAAACGAGCATTTATTATATCCTATTAACTCGTACAGCACGGTACGGGCAAGAAGTATCTCGCATATTATCATGCTGCAGACCTCATATAGAGTTACTGCTTCGGGCATCCAGTAGTGAACGGTAATGAGTGGGCTGACCGACTAAATGGAAAGGCATTCATAATGTACTGGAACTGGACAAGTCGGATAACCCCCAAGTTCATTGGAAAAATTAGCAGGGATGAGGAACTAGAATGAGAGAATGAGGCAAGGAGACAATAGCCTCTTTGGACTGAAGCGATACACTAACCGTGTACATACCTACGTTGCCCAATGGAGCAGATGGCAGAACAGATATTGGAGCGTCTTGACTGCAATGACAGCTGTTAAGATCAGTCAATCATTAGTCTTTTTTCTTACTGAGCATACGTTACTTGCAACGCCGAATAGTATTAGTCAGTCATTTACATGTCCCTTGTGGAACTGTGACTCCGTAACAGTTTTTCTGTAGGACTTTCGGTTGTAAGCAAGATGTCCTGCTGCTGATGCATCCATTCGCAGATCGTCAACGTTGTCTTGCAGCCATAGTATATTAATGGTAATAATATTAACACATGTTATGAATACGCCATGTAGCTAATTCATATAGAGTAAAATGCATTAAACGCTGCTTAATTTCAATTGTCTTTCTCTACTTGAATTTTTTTGCACTGTTGATAATTTTCCAGTTGTTTGTTTTGGTCATTAAAACTTAATTAAAATTAAATAAAAATATTTGGGCATATACTGAGACACACAAGTTGTAGAATATGACAATCTCTGAAAAACTTAGAAGAACATGAAAGATAAAGAGACAAAATTGTATCATCTAAGCTGAAATAGTATATGTTGACAACGATTTAACTTAAGACGCAAATAATCTATTTAAAATATGCAGACACGTGCTCTAATACTACTACAAGTACTTAATATTGAAGAAGGCTGGCTAGTAAAGATGATTAAAGAGAGAAAACTGAAATATTTTGAACACATTAAACGTCATGATAATCTAGAGAAAACCGTCTTGGAAGGGTACATAATGGGAACAAGAAAGAGAGGAAGACCAAGGCGAAGATAGCTGCAAGACATCGTTGATGATCTACAAATGGATGCATCAGCAGAAGGCCATCTTGCTCAGAACCGAGAGGCCTACAGGAGTGCTGTTGGTGAGGCAAATGAATGAACTTTCATACTACACCTAGATGATATAGATAAATAGGCCTGTTTTCGGAATTTGAGGGACAAACATTGAACTGATTTCCTAAAAAACACAAGTAGAAATGAGCTGCTGAAATATTTGCAGAAATATTGTTTGCTACTATCTCCTGCCCTTACTAATACTATCTATTTTCCAACATAACAGAAGGATACTATGATATATTTCATCTTTATAATAATTATCGGCAACGAACAAATAGAATAGTACATAATATTAGATGAATTTGCCATAATGATTTAAACACTGATATAACAAATGTCACGTTGAATGATTCTGTGAGCAGTCTGAAATTAGATAACGGAGTAAAGATGAAAATTCATATCGAATGAGCAAAGATGAACATGACGCTCTGCAATTGGAGTATTGAATGAATATTTTTTGCTGGGATCTTGAATTACGTATGGATGAAATTATAATCTGTCTCTTGATTTTATTTCCCAAAGATCAAATTTAAAGCTATTTTGTTTAGTAGGTTTTAAACGAATTATTCACATATTATGTAATTTAAATTGTAGGGAATTTCGACTTTAATTATATACCAGAGTGAATACAGAGTACGCATACTGGCTTTATTAATTGTTATCGCAGTTTTCTTTAACATGACAACGAATACTTAAAAATAAAGTATACAATTAATTTTTAATTTTAATATGAGTTAAAGAAAGTTTTATCATCAACAACCGGAAGCACGTACTGAATATAAACATCCAGTTAAAGTAACTGGATTCAGATTCATTTACGTACTAAATACTGAATTAGCTTCATGCTTTCATACGTAAGAGAAATTGCTTCAAAGCATTATACAATGCAAAGAGAATTTATAAAATACTTTTAAATCTGTTGAAATATATGGTATGTAATTCAAACACAAATACAGATAGTTTTCCAACTTCCTTGGGAATTTTAATTGTTACCCTTAATTACTATTGTAGACGAAATATGATCGATTCGATGCCATGAAACTATGCTACAGTCTTACGGAGATGGGATTATGCATATAACAGCAGACTTCGCTCTCGAAGTAAAACAATTCATTTATATCTGTTGAAGTTGTTCTGTTGATCTCTCTCTCCCTCTAGTCTTCTCTCTCTCCTTCTCTTTCTCTCTCTCTCTCTCTCTCTCTCTCTCTCTCTTTATCTGTTTCTCTCTATTTCTTTTTCTCTAACTGTAGTCGGAAAAAGTTTATTATGTAATGTAAGCTATTTTACGTGAATTTTCTATTATTATTTTATTTTAAATTTCCTATGTTTCTTTGTTTAACACTCAACTTCATGACTTTCTAATATGACTCCTGACTGGATCAACGGATGCTCTTTTTTACAGCGTCCTTAATGTAAGAGCAACTAAGCTGAAAAATGATCTTTACACAAAATAACATATTTATATGAGATTGCTAGTATAGCACAGCTTACAGTGGACTGATTGTTGTAGTGGAACACACTAACGTTGTTGACTAGCCTGACTTAATCATAAATGCATGATTACTATGACAGGTTGTTTTTTGTTATGGATTACTCGTATGTGTCTTGAAAACAGCGTGGTAGTATCAGAACTTCTCAGTGGAAAGATTTAATTGCTGTTGTTTAAGCTCCCCAACACATCTGATACATATTTCTTATATTTCTACATGCTTATATATACTTTAATTACACAAAAAAACATATGAAAACACCTATTTTAAAACTTCATATGTCATGTTTTATAACAATGTATCGTTCTCATTCATAATAAATTCTAGGAATTGTAAACACAAATTAACAAACTTAAACTTGCAAATCTTTATCTTTTTACTGTCAGCTCCTTGGCCAGAAAATACAAACTAAGGTTCTATTTTGCCTTCAATCAACAGAGCTCATGGCACAGATCAGTTCTGACACGGCTACACGGACTGAACTACTGGAGACATCACATTTATCTCTTGTGAAATTACATGAAATTGATGAGTCTGGTATAAGTGATGAAGGACTTTTGATTTTTACCTGGGCTGTATTTGGTGTTCTGTGCCAGATCATCGATATGTTTGGTATTGTGACAAATATCATTAATATAGCCTGCTTTATCAAGCAAGATGTCAGGGACCCTGTCACTATTAGTCTACTTGGTAAGAGGTGTTTATTTCAGAACTGATTTCGCTACTCTGTTATTAATATTCGGTTAAGTGATTTATTTTTTATTATTTAATATATATCTTTTTCGTCTTCACCTCTTTCATTTTAATACATAAAAGACCATGTAAAGGTTTTACTTTCTACCTAAGTATAAGCTTCCAGCGTGTACTGCATGCCATTCATTCTCTTATGCGTAGTTTACATCGCGAAGAATCTGTTCAATCATTAGTTGTCCGGTCTTACTTCTTATATCAGATTTCTAATGTACACATCGGTCAAGTTACTGTTCACTGATTCTTCATATACATTAGATTTACTTTCATTCCAAATCAGATGAATTCTGGACTCAGGGAAACGTGTGCTCTGGTTCTGTGAAAGGTGACATGTGCATTTTTCAAGTAATGTAATGTTATTAGACTTTGCTCCATTAATTTAATAAATAATTTAAAATAGTTTATTTTCCCCTCAATATTCGCATAAACCCCGAACTTTCACATATAAAGACAGTGAATGATAGCGCGTGTTACTCTGTTGTCAAATGCAGTTTTTTATAAACATTCTTTAATATAATAAAAGTGTGGTTTTAAGCAACACATCGAATGTAATCATTTTTATACTATTTAGGTTTGGCAGTCTCTGATCTATGTTCTCTTGTAACGTTAGTCGGGATGAACACCATGTATACACCAGCAGTTCTTACCTCCGACCTGCCAGTGCAAGAAATGGAAGTGAGTTACCTCATATTTGTAATACCACATACAACCTTCACTCGAGTGAGCAGCTGGGTCACAGCAGTAATCACTCTGGAAAGATGTTTATGTGTAATATCACCGTTAAAGGTAATGAACTTCTCAATAATCTTAATCATAGTAATCAGTAACATTACATTGTTGTATATCCTAGTTATTTATTTTCATGCTTTGCTTTTTTGCACAAAGTCACACACGTGTTAGGGGAAATGAAAGCGCAGAACAGTAAAGTAGAAGGAAGACAGACAATGATTGAGCCAGCATGTGACATGTCATGTCCAGAACGTTGTACCTTTCACACAACCTCCCTGACTGCAACACGGTCCTGCGCAGTTTGACCAATGCCTCGCAGTGACACATTCGGACTTTTCGCGATGTCCTGGGTCCACCTGCGGTGAGGTCGTCCCTTTTCACTTTTGCTAGGCACTATGCCTTCTACTATCAAATTCTCCAAGCTTTTGTGTGTCTTGATATGGCCGAAGTATCTCAACTTTCTAAATGTTATGGTGCTAACGAGCCAGTCTTCTGCCACATCTAATCCCGTTAGATTAGTTGTCTTTTTGAAGGTAATTCACTTCCATTTCTTGCACTGGCAGGTCGGAGATAAGAACTGCTGGTGTATACATGGTGTTCATCCCGACTAACGTTACAAGAGAACACAGGTCAGAGATCTTGTCTCTTTATTTAATTTTCGTTCTATCCATGAAAATCTAAGTGCCATTTTAAACATTTCATTTCAAATGCTGTTACTCTCTTTTCTAGTAATCTGTTAAGTGTCCCTATTTCGCATATGTATGCTGCCAATGGGAATATGATATATAAACTTTCAGTAAACATAACTTTGCATTCTTGTTGGTATCTTGATACATACGTTTTCCTTTGTGCTAGTTTCTGTGATGCAGCTGCAATTAACTTCCACAGTGCAGTCGCCATTGTTGGTGATGACTGAACCTAGATGTTCAAATTCATTAACGTTTTCAACTTGATGGCCCAGAGTAATTTTAGTCTGCTTCTCATTTTGTAAAAGACGCAGGTCGAACCAAAGACTTCGCTGGCAACTATGACTCAGACAATTTGTTAAGAAGGGAGGAGCATTGAATGAATCTCCATATAGCAAAACATGACAAGCTACTATACATCGACCGAAAGGGTACTCAATCCCATATAACGAGTGTTATCAGTTATTTTACTCTAAAGGAGATAATGAAGAGGACACTGCAACCTCTGGACGAGCTCCACGTATACAGATCCTACTCTATCATGATGTTTAAGGGGAATGAATGAGGGTGTCGAGTGACAAGAAACAAATAGCGGGACGTATGACATCATGGCGCCACTTATCTCTGTGTTGTTCTCGCCGATTCTCCGTTTTGACTTCTTATGTCCTGCATATTTCTTGTGTATTGCATACTTCTTTGTGTTGCATGCTTCTTGTGTCTTGCATATTTCTTGTGTCTTGCATACTTATTTGTGTTGCATACTTATTTGTGTTGCATACTTCTTGTGTCTTGCATACTTATTTGTGTTGCATACTTCTTGTGTCATGCATACTTCTTTTATCTTGTATACTTTTTGTGTTGCATTTCCTCCACTTATAACAGGTTAAATATCACTATTTTCAGATTTCTAATGTAATGCATTACATTTCTTCTGAGAATATGGCTCCCGAGCCAGAAGTGCTGGGTGGGAATTAGAATAATACGCAATAAAATATGTACTTTGGCATGAATGATGTAAGAATAAGAAGACAAGCAAGCTTTCTTATAACTATTCATAAAGAAATGAAGCAAATATTAACAGGAAAACCATGCTCGCGCTTTTTAATTTTAATTTTCAGGTTATTGTGCGAAATGAAGTTGCCTCCATACAGAGCTACTCTCTTTGTAGCATAACATTTCGTCATTTCTTACCTCCTTGATTAAAATGAAAAAAACATGTGTATATATCTTACAAATAGTGAAAATCAATACAGTCTTGTATTTCTTTCCTGACCGTCTGTGCATCATATGTTCGTCCTATCAAATATATTATAGGATGTCGACCTCATCCACAATTGCTACATTGCTCAGTAATCTTAAACTTCTATGGATGACTGATAATATCCATTGTGGAAAATAAATTACTGGAGGTTAAAAATAAAAAGCAAAATCAAAGTCAAGCAGTCAAGGTTGTTCGAAAAAGAGTATGTTTAGAAGAATGTGTTTAGTTTCTTTCATGCGTTTTTTCTTCCTCTTATACAGGAGACGTAGTGTGCAACTTAGAAATGAGTGATCAGATCTATTACTGATTATGTTATAACTTCTCTCACCAGTTATAAAAATAATTAAATGAGAAGGAAAGACTACAAACATTACAATAGTAAAATAGAAGAATCCAAGTGTGTGCCTACATATTTTTCATAGAACTAACAAAAATAACTATAAGACACATCGGTATGAGTATGACTTATTTTATATTATTTTCTTTCAGGTTAAAAGTTTAATTTCTTCAAGAAAGATGTCTGTCTTAATTGTCAGTGTGTACATCGTTCTCATGTTCAGTACAGCCCCTTTCTATGTTGTCAACAGTTTGGACATGCAATATTCTCCACTAAAAAACAAAACGATCCTGGCTCGAGTCTCCACGAGCGATCGAGAAAAGGTTGAGAGTATTTCCTACATCATAAACAATTTTACCATCCCTTTGATCGCATTTCTCCTCATCGTTATCTGCACGGTGATACTTGTTTTTAAACTACGGGAGATAACAAAATGGAGAAATACGTCTACAGCTTCCACACAAGTTGACAGAGTTTCCAGTCGTAACCAGAAAGTAGCCAAGATGGTTGTCATGATTTCATGTTTGTTTATTGTTTGTTTTGCCCCGCTATGTATAGTAGCCCTATCTGTAGCATTTGAACCTTCGCTTACGTATCATGGTAAATATGTAAAAATAGGACTTCTGCTAGGTGGACTTGGATTAATTCTAGAGTCTATAAACTCTTCTATGAATATTTTTATTTATTACCACATGAGCAGCAAATACAGAGAAATATTTCGAAAATTGTGTGGGGTATCCTTTATCTGTAATATAACAGATGCATAAAAATTTCATATTTCTGAAGGTTTCCATAAAACTGCACTTGCTTCTTTGTAACACAATAATTAGTGTAAAAGTATATAACTATACACGAAGCAAGCACTGCAGTAAAGCTGTGATACTAGAATGTATAAAACAGGAAAAAGTAGAAGCAGCTTTATTACTTAACGATTACAAAGTTGTGACGTTTCGGCGTGAGCCTTAATCATACAAAAACATACAGGACGAAGAAGTAGAGAGAGGAGATAAAGTATGGATTCACATGAATGATATTTAAAATAATCTTTAAAAAATAATAATAAATAAATAATAAATAAACAAATAAATAAATAAATAAAAATTAAAAAAAATTTTTTTTCTAAAGAGTACTTTGCTGTAAATTGTAAGGTGTGGCATGTCCGGTGGTGTGTGTCAGGAATGGATTTAGTAGAACGTGGAGACTTTAAATAGAGACCTGTGACATGTGGTCGGTGGGTTGTAACTGGGGTTGGTGGAAGGGGAACCGAGGAAGGGAGAGAGAGTGTGTGATGTAATATTGACCTAGCTAGGAGAAACGAAAACAATCACCTTTCCCAAAACTATCCTCATCCTTCATGAGGGATTCACATGCGAGTCCCGTAATGTGATATATGTCATCGTTTGCAAAAGATGCAGGATAACATATATTGGTGAGACTGGCCTCAGATTAGGGGACCGCATGCAAAAACATCTGTACGACATCACCCAGCATGCTTCGAAACCAGTCCCAAATCATTTCAATGGCCCCAACCACAGAGGCAAATCTGACTTTCTGGTTACAGCCATCAAACAATGTCACGCAGATGACACAAGCCGACTGGCACTTGAGGACCGCTGCATTCAAAATTACTGGACGCTGGAACCACATGGGTTAAACTCGCTGTTTAGTTACACGTAACATTCTCTTCAATCATTACAGTACCTCTCCAACAAAGTCCACCCCTTCTTACTTTTCAAACTTCCTCATAGCATCACTCTGCAACCCCTCTTCCCCAATCATCTGTTACAACTTCTCCTAGCTAGGTCAATATTGCATCACACACTCTCTCTCCCTTCCTCGGTTCCCCTTCCACCACCCCCAGTTACAACCCACCGACCACATGTCACAGGTCTCTATTTAAAGTCTCCACGTTCTACTAAATCCATTCCTGACACACACCACCGGACATGCCACACCTTACAATATACAGCTAAGTACTCTTTAGAAAAATAAACATTTATTTTTATTTTTATTTATTTATTTATTTGTTTATTTATTATTTATTTATTATTATTATTTAAAATTATTTTAAATAGCATTCATGTGAATCCATACTTTATCTCCTCTCTCTACTTCTTCGTTCTGTATGTTTTTGTATGATTAAGGCTCACGCCGAAACGTCACAACTTTGTAATCGTTAAGTAATAAAGCTGCTCCTACTTTTTCCTGTTTTATACATTCTTGTTTCTTTGTAAATCCTGCCAAGCAGAATCTTTGGTATTACAAACGTGTATTATAAAATAAATCGATTCTAAATGCTCATGATATCTACTATGTGACCATAGGTGTCTTGCAAGAAGTAATTTGTGTCCTCTGTGGTCTTAGGAGTCTTGCACGTAGTAGTTTGTGGCCTCTGTGATCATATGTGTCACGTAAGTAGTAGTTTGTGTCCTCTGTGGTCTTAGGTGTCCTGCACGTAGTAGTTTCTGTCCTCTGTAGTCTTAGGTGTCTTGCACGTAGTAGTTTGTGTCCTCTGTGGTCTTAGGTGTCACGTAAGTAATAGTTTGTGTCCTCTGTGGTCTTAGGTGTCACGTAAGTAGTAGTTTGTGTCCTCTGTGGTCTTAGGTGTCACGTAAGTAGTAGTTTGTGTCCTCTGTGGTCTTAGGTGTCTTGCACGTAGTAGTTTGTGTCCTCTGTGGTCTTAGGTGTCACGTAAGTAGTAGTTTGTGTCCTCTGTGGTCTTAGGTGTCACGTAAGTAGTAGTTTGTGTCCTCTGTGGTCTTAGGTGTCACGTAAGTAGTAGTTTGTGTCCTCTGTGGTCTTAGGTGTCTTGCACGTAGTAGTTTGTGTCCTCTTTGGTCTTAGGTGTCTCGTAATTAGTAGTTTGTATCCTCTGTGGTCTTAGGTGTCTTGCAAGTAGTAGTTTGTGTCCTCTGTGGTTTTAGGTGTCTTGTACGTAGTAGTTTGTGTCTTCTGTGGTCTTAGGTGTCTTGCAAGTAGTAGTTTGTGTCCTCTGTGGTCTTAGGTGTCTTGCAAGTAGTAGTTTGTGTCCCCTGTGGTCTTAGGTGTCTTGCAAGTAGTAGTTTGTTGTCTCTGTGGTCTTAGGTGTCTTGTAAGTAGTAGTTTGTGTCCTCTGTGGTCTTAGGTGTCTTGCAAGTAGTAGTTTGTGTCCTTTGTCGTCTTAGATGTCTTGTAAGCAGTAGTTTGTGTCCTCTGTGGTCTTAGGTGTCAGGTAAGTAGTAGTTTGTGTCATCTGTGGTCTTAGGTGTCTTGCACGTAGTAGTTTATTCCACTCTGATCACAGCTCTCTTGTAAGTAGTAGGTGTCCTCTGTGATCATAGGTGTCACGTAAGTAGTAGTTTGTGTCCTCTGTGGTTTTAGGTGTCTTGCAAGTAGTAGTTTGTGTCCTCTGTGGTCTTAGGTGTCTTGCAATTAGTTGTTTGTGTCCTCTGTGGTCTTAGGTGTCAGGTAAGTAGTAGTTTGTGTCCTCTGTGGTCTTAGTTGTCTTGCAAGTGGTAGTTTGTGTCCCCTGTGGTCTTAGGTGTCTTGCAAGTAGTAGTTTGTGTCCTCTGTTGTCTTAGATGTCTTGTAAGTAGTAGTTTGTGTCCTCTGTGGTCTTAGGTGTCTTGCAAGTAGTAGTTTGTGTCCTCTGTGGTCTTAGGTGTCTTGTAAGTAGTAGTTTGTGTCCTCTGTGGTCTTAGGTGTCTTGTAAGTAGTAGTTTGTGTCCTCTGTGGTCTTAGGTGTCTTGCACGTAGTAGTTTATTTCACTCTGATCACAGCTCTCAAATGAGAAGGAAAGACAACAAACATTACAAATATTAAAATAAAAGAATCCCAGTTTGTGCCTACTTATCTTTCAAAGAGCTAACAAAAATAACTGTCAGTTACTATAAGATCACTCGGTATGATTATGACTTATTTTACATTATTTTCTTCCAGATTAAAAGTATAATTTCTTCAAGAAAGATGTCTGTCATAATTGTCAGTGTGTACACCGTTCTCTTGTTCAGTACAGCCCCTTTCTACGTTGTCAACAGTTTAGACACACAATATTCTCCACTAAAAAACAAAACCATCCTAGTTCGAGTCTCCACGAGCGATCGAGAAAAGGTTGAGAGTATTTCCTACATCATAAACAATTTCACCATCCCATTGATCGCATTTCTCCTCATCGTTATCTGCACTGTGATACTCGTTTTTAAACTACGGGAGATAACAAAATGGAGAAACACATCTAAAGCTTCCACACAGGTTGACAGAGTTTCCAGTCGAAACCAGAAAGTAGCCAAGATGGTTGTCATGATTTCATGTTTGTTTATTGCGTGTTTTGCCCAGCTATGTATAGTAGCCCTATCTGTAGCATTTGAACCTTCGCTTACGTATCATGGTAAATATCTAAAAATAGGATTTATGCTTGGTGGACTTGGGTTACTTCTAGAGTCTATAAACTCTTCTATGAATATTTTTATTTATTATCACATGAGCAGCAAATACAGAGAAATATTTCGGAAAATTTTGTGGGGTATCCTAATATAGCAGATATATCAACATTCTATATTTCTGAAGGTTTCCATAAAACATCACTTGTTTCTTTGTAAATTCTGCCAAGCAGAATCTTTGGAATTATAAACGTTTATTATAAAATAAATCTATTCTAAATGCTCAGAATATCTATTGTGTGATCATAGGTGTCATGTAAGTAATAGTTTGTTTCCTCTGTGATCATAGGTATCACATAAGTAATAGTTTGTTTCGTCTGTGATCATATGTGTCTTGCAAGTAGTAGTTTGTTTCCTCTGTGGTCTTAGGTGTCTTGTAAGTAGTAGTATGTTTCCTCTGTGGTCTTAGGTGTCTTGTAAGTAGTAGTTTGTTTCCTTTGTGGTCTTAGATGTCTTGTAAGTAGTAGTTTGTTTCCTCTGTGGTCTTAGGTGTCTTGTAAGTAGTAGTCTGTTTCCTCTGTGGTCTTAGGTGTCTTGTAAGTAGTAGTTTGTTTCCTCTGTGGTCTTAGGTGTCTTGTAAGTAGTAGTTTGTTTCCTCTGTGGTCTTAGGTGTCTTGTAAGTAGTAATAGTTTGCTTCCTGTGTGATCATAGGTGTCTTGTAAGTAGTAGTTTGTTTCCTCTGTGGTCTTAGGTGTCTTGTAAGTAGTAGTAGTTTGCTTCCTGTGTGATCATAGGTGTCTTGTAAGTAGTAGTTTGTTTCCTCTGTGGTCTTAGGTGTCTTGTAAGTAGTAGTAGTTTGCTTCCTGTGTGATCATAGGTGTCATGTAAACAGTAGTCTGTTCTTTCTACTGTGATCATAGGTGTCATGTAAGCTATGGAGGTTGTTTCGTTATTCGGCATCCAGTAAATGTGATGATGTTCTGTTTGTGAGCGCCCATTTATATTTCCTGAGGTGTGTACCCAAATAGCGTAGTTGTTGTTCTTGATCAGCTACAGAGAGTTTAATCTTTCTTAAAATATATGATGTCAAGTTAAATTCATGTGTAGGTTTTATTAATGTGTGCTTTGGTGTTGTTGATATATTGATTGTTATATTAATGAGTGTATGCCGAGTTGGTGTGAAACTAAATGGATCAGTTTTAAGGTGGCCGAAAGTGATTCCTGCAGATTAAGATCCGATGGATAGTCTCCGGACTTAAAACACCAAAATCGTTACTATGTGCAGAGTCCAATTTCGTTATAATTCAGCAAATATAAAAATCACTAATTTAAAAAAAAATACTAAAATCTTACAATCACCATTTCTCCTAGGTGTGTTTTTGAGTATGTCTGGTTTAGGAGCTATCTTTCTCACTAATGCAATAATGTCCCTTTGGCTACACTACAAGTGAAAATAACACGAGATCCAGAGAGGATTGAACCTGACAAAAGATTCAAAGCTGCATTGACCAGTGCGCTTATTTTAAATCAGAAAAACTTTCTGTTTAATATTTATCAGTGAAGAAAACATCATATACTATGGAGAAAGTATTAATGATAATTGCCTTGCTAGATGCGACAATATTTAACAAATGTCAACCTCGGGAAGACGGGGTTGTTCACACAGAGTGAAGCATACATCTTTTCTTTGAGAAGTTCTCTTTCTTTCTCTTCACATTATAGAAGGTTGAAAGTGCGGTAATCAGCGGGTGTAAGATCTATTAGTTTACAATTTTGATATGTTCCAAGTGAGCACATAGCACCATCCGTAATCAGTCAAAGATCGATGAAGACATACGACAGAATAAATTAAGATGTATACTTATTTCACTTCCACATAATTAATTTTTCGATTCTCTTATTGCTTCTATATAACACTTAGTATCAAAGTGCATACTATTTGTATAAATTATTTCACATAATATTTTTTTGTGATTAAAAGTTTCATTTCTTCAACAGAATACATCTTCCACCATAAGCACTATCACCGCCCCTGTGATCGCTTTTGTTATCATTGTTATCTGCACTGTGATACGTTATTTTAAACTTACAGGTACAACATAATGAAACAAGTTATCCACAGCATCTGCACAAGTTGACAGTTTCCAGTCGTAACCAGAAAGTTCATCACGTGGTTGGCCCCTTTCTGTGTAGCAATGCTAGTAGTGCCTTGTTAGCTTCAATTTCAAACGGGGGAAATGTAAAGAAATGAATCATTCTTTTTGGGCTTCGGTTTATTAATCAGCCTGTAAAATCTTCTGTGAATATTTTTTAAATGTTTTTTTCACATGAGCAGTAAATACAGAGAAAAGTTTCAAAATTCGAGGGGTCATTGATAAGATCTCAACATAAGGTACACGGGATTACTTGTGGACAACTTTTTTTGGTTATTCTCAAAATAGTCCCCTTGCAGGTTTATGCACTTAGTCAATATATCCCGGAGCATACAGATAACTTCTTTGTAAAAGGCAGCATCTTGTGCCAGTAGAAAGTGGTCTACAGCATGAATGATGTCATCATCTGAACCAAATTTATTTGCCACCACTAAGCTCCTTTCTGAGTTTGGAAAACAGGTAATAGTCCAAAGGGGCCAAATCTGGGGAATAAGGAGGATGCTCAAGAAGCTGGAAGCCGCATTAATGAATGGCAGCCATTGCCACCGCCGACTTGTGAACTGGAGCATTGTCTTGATGAAAGATGTTATCTCTCGTCAATTTCCCTCAACGCTTTTCCTTCAATTTGACCCACAGTTGATTCAGAAGATTAGCGTAATAGGCCCCGGTGACCGTTCTGCCCTTTTGAAGATAGTCTATCTATAGCACATCTTCTGAACCCCAAAAGATGGAAGCCATCACTTTCCCTGCAAACAGAACCACCCTTGCTTTCTTTGGAGGTGGGGATCCATGGTGTTTCCACTGCTGGGACTTTTCTTTGGTTTCTGGTTTAAAATGATGAACCTAAGTCTCATACATAGTCACAAATTACTGAATAAACTTTTCAGGATCAGGTTGTCTCTCGACATTCTGAAGCGTTGTCGTTTGTGATCAGCTCCAAGAAGATTTTGGACCCATCGAACAGAGACTTTTGTCATTTAAAGATCATTGTGAATAATGGCATGGACAAGTTCCTGGAAGATGCCCGGCTCTGTAGCAATGTAACGCTCAGTTAGTCGTAGATCCTCCATTATCATGTCATGGATGCTGTCCGTGGTTTAATCGGTGGTTACAGTTCGTGGTCTTCCTTGACGGGGATCATCTTCCAGACTCTCCCTTCCTTGTCT